>CM056725.1:49202752-49549713 GCA_029844215.1 Przewalskia tangutica
TCACAATTTCCATGCTCCAAGCCTAACTTATCGCCCCTCGTGAAATCCGTATAATAACTTCTCATAATACTACAATCGTGGTTGTCTCGACCACAACAACCATACTTACTCCATACCTGATCTTACCCGTACTCATCTACTTAATCATATCACGTAGTTTAATCTATTAACATAGTCTTCCATTAAGTCCTTAATTAAACTTTTTAAGTGGTCCATTTCTTCTCGCATTACTTCATCATCTCGTGAATTATCTCAAATTAGCACGCAAACCTACGAGTTCATTAATTGTTCATACCTTCCTGATTTATTTAATCCCACCAAATCTCGGTAATCTTAAAATCTTTCTAGAAAACACGCCTCCTCGAATTCTCATACATAACCGTGATACCAGATGTCACAATACCAACTATACTATAATTACTACCAACCCGATAATAATCCATATAGTATTTCCGGTCATCGCCGCTTTTCTCAGAATCGCAATAAACATAACTCGTGGGTGAGACGACTAACAACACGCCTCTATCGCACGATCTCGAATAAGAATGGAAACCAATCCTAAACGTCCTACACCTCCGGTTATGGGACAGACACAACACACCGATAACCAAGACTCTACTAGACACGTCAGACACTTTCCGGCGACTAATCGCTTCGATACCACTTTTGTTACGACTCCAACCTGCCCGCTGATCGTACTTCTACCCGCACCTCATACGTATACATCACGTAATAGCAAATGAATATATAAAACTCATAAATACTTAAACAAAGAAGTACTAACAAAGTTAGCTGACGAGGCCACCTTCCGTAAAATATACAAAATCCAAAATAAAACGATAACTCTTTTTCTTTCTTTACAACCCAAATCCACAAGATATGACTATGTACTCCTAAGAATAATAACCGTGGATTTGACAGGCCCCGCCATACCCTCAATGTACAACAACCGATACTACCAGTGGATACTCCGAGTAACGAGCTTTCAACAATCAACCAAGTGATCCTAAAAGCTGAGATCAACAACTCAGATACTCTACTCATGGGCATTTAACTGCCACGAATTCAAATGGCCCGCGGATCGTGCCTTACCCGGCACCCTAAGACACAACATCGTAGTAATCACGGAACATAAAACAACAACATGAGATAAATGTAAATATAAAACAATAATCAGAAAACTGGCCTTTCTATATATATATAACCATCAACTTCTTTACAAATGAACAGCTTAATCCTTTTTACCAACTCCCGCCCACAACAAGCATTTCATGCACTTCTAAGAATGATACGACCACAACGGCGACAGGCCCCGCCAAACCCCGAATGTAAACACTTACTACGATGGGACTATACCATCGATAAGTCCGAGAAACGAGCTTCCCAAACGCTCGAATCAGACTTCGAGAGCTGTGATCAACGCATCGACGTATTCTCAACTCGCAGATAACGCAGCCTCGGGCGAGGTCAAGCATAACAAAAATTTAGTATGTGAAACTAAAAATACCGCAAATGAAATCATAATAGTCTATAAAGCAGAGACATGATGATGCACCAAACTACGCTTTTACAATAACTGCAAGGCCATATCGTCGTGACTCACGCCTCAAGTCATCACCAAAGAACATAACAGCTGGTCTCACGCCCACAACATCAATCGCACTCGACACATTCCTCACCGCCAGCTTTACGATATAAAAGTTCCAAGGAACACACATGAACACCGTGTCCCACTGTGCTATAATAACATCAGACGGGTAGCACGTAAGGCATAGCCGTTTA
The DNA here is from genome assembly GCA_029844215.1 of Przewalskia tangutica. Lineage (NCBI taxonomy): Eukaryota > Viridiplantae > Streptophyta > Magnoliopsida > Solanales > Solanaceae > Przewalskia > Przewalskia tangutica. The sequence goes on from CM056725.1 coordinate 49,204,535, forward strand.
CTAACACCTACTGCATTCAACAAGCGCCAGCGAATCAGATTATAAGATCCTGCTCTGCATCATTACATGATCAAAGCCGCCACTTGCCCGCAAAGATCTAATGCGCTAAGCCTAGTCTCGAACTTCCCGCAGCCCGCATAGGCCAATCTCATCGCCCGCATGAGGCATCCCCGCATCGAGGGTAGCTACTCCCGCATCGCCCCGACTTCGCAGTCCGCACGGCCACGCGACCGCATGCCCATAAAGGACGACACTAACCCGAACTCGTGAGCCCGCATAGGCCCTCAGACCCGCGATGAGGTATTCTAATCACGGTCCTGCATCACCGAAGCCTACCCCGCGACGGAGGGCAGCTTAACTCCGAATCATCTCAAGAGACGAATGCCACAATACTATCATAACGAATGATAGTTAATAAGCACAATGCGGAAACCCTTACACAAACATCACAAGATACTAATACACGAGCATCCTAACACTTTTACTTATCAAAGCAACAAGAAAGACATGCTATCACAAACCAATACAATCAAGTTATTCACACAAGGTACTTTCTACTAACAAGTTTGCATCTATCCCCAAAGTACTTCACACATTAAAATCTTAAAAAAAGATCTGCTTTTCACATAAGTCACACAATACCCGTAGTATAAAAATAGAGGATCGTCTTTTAAGAAAACTAAAACTCTTACCTTTGTAAAATCAAGTAATAACATTATTTTCCAAACGCCCAAGTTTGCCTAATTTCAAATGCTCACGCTTTCTTATTTTAGAAAGGTTTCAGCATCATAGTCTTATTCATTTAAGAATATAATTTTTAAACAACTGAGAAACATAAGCCTTATATGAGCAGTAGGATATTCTTGTTTATAACAATCTTTATTACAAAATCATGATCTAGAATTATCATTTTGTCTCATCTAGCTTCTATGCAGATGAAGTTTCTACCGGTTTTCATAATACTTAATTATTCAAAACATTTCTTTATTAACGCCGCAGTTGGTTTGTCGATACACATTCGATTTCCAAATCGCAAAGCATTCTAAGCCGCTATACCTAACTTCCCATAAAGCTAGTATAACTCTTAAGTTTTCAAACACCAAGTATTACTTCTCCTTTCAAAATGATTCAAAAATCGCTGAAAATACTTCAAGTTCTTTTTTATCATATAACAAGTCGCTTATAGTTCAAATCGCCATTTTTAAAAACCACATGTATTTTCTTACTAACATAAAGTCGTTATAACTAACTTCCCATAAAGCCGTTATAACACTTTATGTTTTAAACCATTCAAACACATTTAGCACACGTACGCCTACCGTATCATAGTTCACACATATCACGCCAGAGATATAAGAGGTTCACATACCGCGACGACATCGACTAATAGCAAATGCCCGAGCACTTCAAGCCGCTTGCATTACTCCTGCTTCAAGTAGAACGCGCCATACGAAGTACTTCAACCTATAAGGCCACAAGGCGCTTTATTAACATTTGTGTCTCATCGTAACTTCTACGTAAATTTCAAGAAGACCTCCCTCAACAACAGAAACCTCCTCCTCTAACGAGGCCTACTACCAAGCCAACCAGTGGGTTATACATCTAACCCTAATCTGCACAATTCTACTCCACTCGCACTACTACACAAGTTTCATCAGAATACGCCCTATGTAATTACAGTCAAGACTATATATATAGTATACTTCAACTATATACTCCTACAAATACGTAACATCCAATTACACAGTGGACAAGATAATTACCTCGATGCCCATAATTATCCAAGTATAAAGTCGATCCCGGCAATCGCTTAGCTCCAACTCCGAGCGCCCAACCCGCTCTAAAACCACTTCTTAGAAGTTCTAAATCAACTTACACAATACTCCAACGGACTATGGAGATTTTCCTGGTTTCGGTTTTGGATCGACGGAAGTATAATAGTATTTCTCGGCTTTTCAGAAAGGTATAACCTTAGAATACAACAAGCGTATAACAAGGTAATTGGGCATTATAACAATACTGGGAGAGTATTTCTATACCACAAAGTGGGTATTATACTAAAGCAACTAGCAGTGTGGTGTGGTACCTCACTACCACACCACAGCGAGGATGGGTGGCTACCCTCGCCTACCCCACTGTGGGGGAACTCCCGCCAAGTGGGGCCTCACGAAGTGAGTGGGAAGGCTCTCAAGACTTAGGCATTTTGGATGAAGAAGTTCATCAGCCGAGAGGGTATTTATAAGACAAGCCAAGGCCAACCAACGGCCAAGATCTAGCTGTTAGTGTGCAGGCCAAGATTCACCCAATGTGTACCTAGCCAACTTGCACACAAAAATATCTACCAAAATATCTCCCACTTGCCATTCCCAATCGTCCATCAGCCGCCCACTTGTTTCCAATGCGAGGTGACACACGCCACCCCCGCTGGTCCAAAATGTTCCGCTTCTAAAAATCCGCAAAAATACTTAATGACATACCGAAATTCCTACGAAAGTCGTGGAAAACGCTTCATTTAAAAACGACTCTAACCTGTGTCGCACAAACATATTTCGCCCAAAGCGTGCCACACGTGGGTGACACGTCGCCCCGATTCGCCCAAAATATTTCGCCTCAAAATATCCAAACGCCAAAATCTCAAAATCAAAGCTGCCCCACAAAACCGTAAATTTCTCCTGGCCCCACGTGACCATTTTCAAAATAAAATTCCATAATTCTCTAATATTCCGTGAAGTCCGAATACCAACTGGGAATCCAATTCCCATAAACTAACCTTTTCCTTCACAAAAACCGAAACTTTTCCGTGGAAAATCGCCTCTACTTCCTTTCCAATCTTTCTGTCGATTCTCGCACGCACGCCCTCGCATACATACCCTCGAACTACGGGTATAACATTCTTCCTTAGAAACATTCCGTCCCGAATGTTCCTTCTAAGTCTCAAACAAACGCGGCGCCAAAGATAGTCTTCACTACTATACTTACTAAACAACTCGCCATACCGCCACGTAAATACCGCGCAAAACTTACATCTAAGTCCACGAGGAAACACCTCTACATCACCACAAATACCTCTTCCGGGTCAAAATATACTTCCTTAGTCATCGATACCACTTTTGTCACTTTGTCGCAGCCTTGCTCCGACGATCTAACAAATGGTAATGGTCGCTATGATCCCGAGGATCTCGCACACTCGAACTCTTACCACATTCTCGACACGGCCGCTTCAAAACTCTGGTTACTATCTCTAACGCGGTCATCATTAATCGGGAACATTCTCGACGGATCTTCGATACTTTCCCTAACATAACAATACGAAGACCGGACGCCCTTCTTCCTAAGTCTGACGGCAAGAATGCTAACATATAGCAACCTCGCCTATTCTTCACATTAACTCACAAAGTGCCCAAAGTAACTCGCTAAGTTCCTTCGCTTCCAAAACTCACACACCGTCCGGTGGTACTTTCAAGAAGACCGATCAACTCCGAACTCTAAGCTGTCGCCGCCGATTATCCGCACGATTCCTCCGGCCGCTGTAACTTCTTTCTGCATAAGCTTCACTATCCACACCGGAATGCTCAACTAACTATTCAACCCCGCCAACATCGAACCAATCGACCGCAACTTGCATTTCGCCTCGCGCGCGCCACAAGACGACATCCGAACACCGATACGGTAGCTTAAACACTTCTAACCGGAGACAACGATCTCACGCTACTAAATCAAAACATCGCCCAGGCGAACGCGACACGAGACTCACCGAAGTTCCTAGCCCCGCTCGTACAAACTCCCGTGAAGAGAAATGTACCGCACTGGCTCCATCACTGTCATAAGGCGAAGGTAGCACCCGCAACCTCACAACCTTTTCAGATAACAACAACATCGCCGAGGAACGACTTTCGACCAAGAACACGATAGTTGCCCTCATCGGCCCGACCATCGGTCGAACGTGATCCACGAACTTGCACGCTGGTTAACTAAATACGGGCCTAACACCCTACGACCCTAACACAAAGAGGACCACCACAACCGACCTTCACCACCATACCGCCGCGTTGACCCGCAACATGGCCTCAACCCGACCCTAGAGCGCGCAAAATACCATCTCCCGGGCGAACAATCTATTAAACACGTTTAAAACTCGCGGCCTTCTTAGCTCGACTACCTTCCTTCAAATCACGCTACCGGGACTTATCCCACGAACATAGCTCACGCGCACTATGCACCCTATAAGGGTCAAACATAACACTACACCTTTCTCGAGACGGCCTTACCTCTAAGGTCTTTACGTATAACACTCTAAGGCTCACACCTTCTCTATCCCCAAAACTTACTCTGCTAACCCACCATGATTTCTAATCACCACTAACACACCGCTATCGTAACATAGCACTTAAGGTATACTACCTTGAAAGTTACCGGCGACCTCCGCCCGCCCTCTTCTCGCCCTTGGTTAACCCACAATCTCACGCCGACCGGGCTGCATATGCCCGCATACGTGCCACGCCAAGCCCAATCAAGAATTACTTCGCACAACCTTCTTAGGTAGTCATCAAGACTCGCGATACACGGCAGATACTCTCCGTAGCCAAATCCATACTAGTAACGCGTTGTCTCGCAATCTATATTCACCGCTCTGGCCGTGGAATCAAGCGTTCAAATATCGTGACGCAGTAGAACCGCCGCCATCGTGGTTAAACTCTGGCCCAGCGACGCCGCAGAATCCCCGAACGGCACTACCCTAGGTAATGATCGGGCCCGTGCCTCGCCACCTTCAACTCTACTCGCAGCCTCCTACCGCTGCCTCCCGGGCTCGTGGCCAATACGCGAGGCATAATGATAAGTGAAAAGATTTCGCGCAGGTTCAACTTACAACACAGCTAAGGCACGATCTCGAGTGAGAAGAATAGAAACTAATCCTAAATATCCTATAGCCTCCGATATCGATGTGGTGCACAACACACCGATAATCAAGACTTACCTGATACGGTCGTAGACACTTTCCGAGGATTAATCGCTCGATACCACTTTGTCACGACCAAATCGGGCCCGCGGATCGTGCCTTACCCCGCACCCTAGTGACACAACATCGCAGTAATCGAACATAAACAACAAATGAGATACCGTAAATATAAAACAATAATCAGGAAAACTGCCTTTCAAGATATATATAACCATCAACTTTACAAATGAACAACTTAATCCTTTACCAACCTCGCCCACAACAAAGACTACATGCACTTAAGAATGATACGACACAATGGCGACAGGTGGCCCCGCCAAACCCCGAACGTAAACACTTACTACGACAGTGACTATACCATCGATAAGCCTCCGAGAAACGAGCTTCCCAAACGCCGAATCAGGACTCGAGAGCTAGGATCAACGATCGACAGACCTCAACCGCAGATGAACGCACTTCTCAAGGAGGTCAAGAACATGCTTAGTATGTGAAACTAAAAATACCGCAAATGAAATCATAATAGTCTATAAAGCAGAGACATGTATGATGACCAAAACTACGCTTTTACAATAACTAAGCAACTATATCAAGTCGTGACTCACGCCTCAAGTCATCACCAAAGAACATAATAGCTGGTCTCACGCCACAACATCAATCGCATCTGGGACACATTCTCATCGCGGCAGCTTTATGATATAAAAGTTCCAAGGAACACACATGAACACCGTGTCCCACTGCGCTATAATAACACCGGACGGTAAGTACGGCGCATACCGCTTACTAACACCCACGCATTTCAACAAGGTCACGAATCAGATCATAAGATTCGCCTGCATCGCTACATGATCAAGCCGCCACTTGCCCGCAGTGATCTAACGCGCCTCAGTCTCGAACTTCCCGCAGCCCGCGATGCCAATCTCATCGCCCGCATGGCGATCCCTCGCATCGAGGGTAGTTACTCCCTAAGATCGCCCCGACTTCGCAGCCGCATGCCACTGCGACCGCACGCCATAAAGGACGCACACTAACCTCGAATCCTCAGAGTTCGCATAGGCCCTCAGACCCGCATTTAGGTATTCTCAATCACGGTCCTGCATCACTCGAGTCTACCCCGTGACGGAGGCAGCTTAACTCTAATCATCTCAAGAGATTTAATGCTACAATACTATCATAACGATCGATAGTTAATAAGCACAATCGCGGAAACCCCTACACAAACATCACAAGATACTAATACACGAGCATCCTAACACTTTTACTTCTATCAAAGCAACAAGAAAGTATTACAAGGCTATCACAAACCAATACAATCAAGTTATTCACACAAGTGTACTTTCTACTAACAAGTTCGCATCTATCCCCAAAGTACTTCACACATTAAAATCTTAAAAAAGATCTGCTTTTCACATAAGTCACACAATACCCGTAGTATAAAAATAGAGCGACTGCCCTTTTAAGAAAACTAAAACTCTTACCTTTGTAAAATCAAGTAACAACATTATTTTCCAAACGCCCAAGTTTGCCTAATTTCAAATGCTCACGCTTATTTTAGAAAGGTTTCAGCTTCATAGTCTTATTCATTTAAGAATATAATTCTCTTTTAAACAACTGAGAAACATAAGCCTTATATGCGAGTAGGATATTCTTGTTTATAACAATCTTTATTACAAAGAACATGATCTAGAATTATCATTTTGTCTCATCTAGCTTCTATGCAAATGAAGTTTCACGTTTTCATAATACTTAATTATTCAAAACATTTTTATTAACGCCGCATGGTTTGTCGATACACATTCCGATTTCCAAATCAAGAAAGATTCTTAAGCCGCTATACCTAACTTCCCATAAAGCTAGTATAACTCTTAAGTTTTCAAACACCAAGTATTACTTCCTTTCAAAATGATTCAAAATCGCTTGAAAATACTTCAAGTTCTTTCTTATCATATAACAAGCCGCTTATAGTTCAAATCAATTACTTTTTAAAAACCACATGTATTTTCTTACTAACATAAAGTCGTTATAACCAACTTCCCATAAAGCCGTTATAACACTTTATGCTTTAAACCATTCAAACACATTTAGCACATGTGACGCTCACCGCATTACATAGTTCACACATATCATGCCAGAGAGATATAAGAGGTTCACATACCGCGACGATTATCGACTAATAGCAAAATGCTCCGAAGTACTTCGCCGCCTGGCCACTCCTGGCCAAGAGAACGCGCCATACGTAGTACTTCAACCTATAAGGCCACAAGGCGCTTATTAACATTTGTGTCTCATCGCAGAACTTCTACGTAAATTTCAGCAAAGACTCTCCCCGCAACAACAGAAACCTCCTCTCTAACGAGGCCGCCACCAAGCCAACCAGTGGGTTATACATCTAACCCTAATCTGTACAATTCTACTCCACTGCACTACTACACAAGTCTCATCAGAATACAGCCCATGTAATTACAGTTCAGTACTATATATATAGTATACTTCAACTATATACTCCTACAACATGTAACATCCAATTACAATAGGGGGACAAGATAATTACCTCGATAAGCCCATAATTATCCAAGTATAAAGTCGATCCCGGCAATCGCTAGCTCCAACTCCGAAGGCCCAACCCGCTTAAACCACCCTTAGAAGTTCTAACCAACTTCTACACAATACTCCAACTGACTACGGAGATTTTCCTCAGTGGTTTCTTGCAGGATCGACGGAAGTATAATAGTATTTCGGCTTTTCAGAAGGTATAACCTTAGAATACAACAAGGTATAGCTAAGGTAATTGGGCATTATAACAATACTGAGAGTATTTCTATACCACAGGTGGTATTATACGAAAGCAACTAGCAGTGGGGTACCCCACGCCACACCACAGCGAGTGGTGGCTACCTGCCCACCCCACTAGGGAACTCTCGCTGGGGCCTCACTGGTGAAGTTTTAGGCTTATGGAAGGCTCTCAAGACTTAGGCATTTTGATGAAGAAGTTCATCAGCGAGTAGTGGTATTTATAGCATGCCAAGGCCAACCAACGGCCAAGATCTAGCTGTTGTAAGTGTAGTGGCCAAGATTCACCCATGTGTACCTAGCCAACTTGCACACAAAATATCTACCAAAAATATCTCCCACTCGCCATTCCCAATCGCCCATCAGGCGCCCACTTGTTTCCAATGCGAGGTGACATACGCCACCCTCCCGCTGGTCCAAAATGTTCCGCTTCTAAAATCCGCAAAAATACTTAATGACATAGCCGAAATTCCCTACTAAAGTCGTGGAAAACGCTTCGCCGAAAAACGACTTAACCCGTGTTACAAGACAAACATATTTCGCCCAAAGCGTGCCACATTGGGGTGACACGTGTCGCCTCGATTCGCCCAAAATATTTCGCCTTTCCGAAATATCCAAAACGCCAAAATCTCAAAATCAAAGCGCCCCACAAAAATCAGAATTTCTCCCCGTGGCCCCACGTGACCATTTTCAAAAATAAAATTCCATAATTCTCTAATATTCCAGAAGTCCGACACCAAACTGGGAATCCAATTCCCATAAACGAACCTTTTTCCTTCACAAAACCGGAAACTTTTCCGTGGAAAAATAGCCTCTTACTTCCTTTCCAATCTTTCTGTCGTATTCTCGTACGTACGTCCTCGCATACATACCCTGGAACTACGGGGTATAACATGAACGCAGCCCCCCGAAGGAGGTCAGTACAACATGTACCAAATATGTGAAACTGAAAGTACTGTAATGAAATCATAAGTCCAAAATAAAACTGGAGACAGGTATGATAACTCAATTAATAAGACATCAGGCCTTACTAACAATGAGTAAACAAGAGTATACTTTATCGCATAAAAATAGAGGCTCATGAGCTTACCCGCCCGTAGTATCATTAAGCAATCCTACTTGTGACTATTTCACCCGATAGTCCCGTGGACTCAAGAATGAGGTAACTTCTCGTGATAGTCAGATCCGCCCGCATAGGTCGTGGACCCGCATGAGGTATTCTCAGATAGACTATTTCGCCACACAACCTCAAGCTCTGGATCGTGCCCTACTCGCACCCTTCTCCTTAACAACTAAGTAAATCATGGAAATTTAATAACACCTCATTTTTTTCTTTTAAACCAACGACGTGCAAGGCAAAGCCATAAGGCTGCCCTATAATATACATAAACAAAAGACACTACACCGCATACGCAGTCCAATCCTACATATGAATACTGCACTTAAGAGTTATATCAACTATGACGGACAAGGCCCCGCTGCACTCCAAAACTGCATAAAAGCCTGCATCAAGGATATATACCAAAAAGATAAACTCGGACAGAGTGGAGCTATCCAAAAATCCCGAAAGCAGATCCTACACCGCCGATCACCAAACAACAGATTTAAACTCGCGCAGATGTAACGCACTTCGGGCGAGGTCAAGACGGGAACGCACTAAGTATGTGAAAGTTAGTCGTGAATAAAATCATAATACTAAACAAAACAGAGAGACATGATGATAGCCGACCTACAAGACGTAATACATAAGCAAATACATCAAGTCGTGACGCAGCCCTCAAAGTCATTACTCAAATATAACCACGGTCTCACGCCCATAATATCATCCATGCCCGAATCCTTCCTCACCGCCATCCATGATGTAATAACACCACTAAGGATCCATGAACACCAAGTCCTACCGTGTCCTAAATACCACGTGGTCTCACGCCCCTAATCCCACATCGTAAAAGCACGACCATGTGGTAACACAAACAACCGGACATATATGATAATCAACTTACAACACATCAGGCCTTACTAACAACGAGAGTAAACAGAGTATCCTTATAATATAAAAATAAGCTCATGATTAAAGCAGACCACCCGCTCGCAGATCGCTTAGCAATCCTTCTCCGGGACTATTCCACCGCGATAGGTCGCATGGACCCGCTGAGGTATTCCTCGCACGTGACTATTTCACCCGCATAAGCCCTTACGACTCGCATTTAGGTATTCCTCGTGATATCGGACCCGCCCGCACGGGACTATTCCACTCCGCATAAGTCCTTACGGACCGCATGCAGGTATTCCTCGATCGCGGGTAGCAATTCCACTGAATCAGAATGCCACAAACCCGGAATGACCCAAACGACCGATATACCAATAGCACACAACCGCTATTTCCAAAGACACATAGGCAATTCTCAACTAATCAGGCCAAGTACTTATCAAGGCACACATGAAAATAATTCTCAATTAACTAAGCCAAAGTACTTATCAAGGCACACATAGAATAATTCTCATTTGACAAGCCAAAGTACTTATCAGGGCACAAATAGAATAATTCTCATTTAACAAGCCAAAGTACTTATCAGGGCACAAATAGAATAATTCTCATTTGACAAGCCAAAGTACTTATCAGGGCACAAATAGAATAATTCTCATTTGACAAGCCAAAGTACTTATCAAGGCACAAATAGAATAATTCTCATTTGACAAGCCAAAGTACTTATCAAGGCACAAATAGAATAATTCTCATTTAACAAGCCAAAGTACTTATCAAGGCACTCTTAGACAAATTCTCAATTTATCAAGCCAAAGTACTAATCAAGGCACACTTAGACAAATTCTCAATTTATCAAGCCAAAGTACAAATCAAGGCACACTTAGACAAATTCTCAATTTATCAAGCCAAAGTACTAATCAAGGCATCACATAGAATTATTCTCAATTGAATAGGCCAAAGTACTACGTACGTACATTCTTTTCAAAAGACTCCTTTTTATGTAAAATCCCAAGATACTAACACCCGTAGTATCAAGGCATGTCTATTTTTCAAAGTAAGTACTACACGTTTAGAAAACTCATTTGAAGGCTTGAAATCAAGTAACTTCAAATTTTCACAATCTAGGCAACTTATGCCCTTTAATCAAAATAGACAACTTTCTAAACCTTCCATAAAGCCGTTATAACCAACTTCCCATAAAGCCGTTATAACCCTTTATGGTTTTAGACATATTCATTCCTTTTATAACCAAGAGACTTATACTAATAAAACCAAGTATCACATACTTACAAATCAAGTTCTTAACTTTCAAAACACTTCAAGTCTCTTAATATATAGAAAACAAGTTTCTTCTACTTTTAAACCTCAAGTAACTCACTCCTTTAAAACAAGTTACTTTTCTTAAATCATGTCATTTCTCCTCTTTTAAATCAATTAAGTAAATCACTCCTTTGACTCCCCTAAAGTTATTATAATGACCTTTAGGATTTTGGGACTAAGGCACTAGCCCAAAAGATTTGGAAACCACTTCCTTTTCAAGACTCTATGTACTTTACGTAAAATACTTTCACTTTTAAGAATCCAAACTTCACTAAGAAAATGGATTTTACAACTTACAATTTAAACATCAAAGTACAATCAAGGAAGTACATAGACCAAATTCTATTCTAGGAAATCCAAATACAACCAAGGAATGAATCATTTACGAGTAGTAACATACTTTCTTAATCTTAGGAATCATGCTAGAATATGAGATAGTTCATGTTATACCCGTAGTTGCAGTGGTATGTATGTGAGGACGCACGCATTTGAGAGTACTACAGAAATTTTGAAAAGAAAGAAGATGCTGAGTTTTCACTTAAAAGTTTCCTGCTATTTGTGAAGAAAAAGGTTCATTAACGAGAATTGGTTTCGATTTGGTATATGGGCTTCTTAAATTATATTAGAATTTTGAGATTTTATTTTCTAAATGGTCACGCTGGGCCCACGGAGAAATTTACGCTTTTGGGCCCGCTTTGTTTTGAGATTTCAGATTGTGGATTTTTTCGAAAGACGCTTTACGAGGGCTAACAGAGGGTGACATGTCACCCCGCCAGTGGCTTGGGCCGGTTACTCAGGCACAACACCCTGCTAGAGTCGTTGACTAAACGCTTGCGTATCTGCGGCGGAAAATTCCGCCATGTCGCTTTGTATTTTTGCGGATTTTTCCGAGAGACGAAACCTTTGACCAACGGGAGGGTGACACTTGTCACCCTCATCGACGGCTTCGAGGGGACGGCCCGCTGGTCAAGCTTGGGCCGATTGGCCCTCAAGTGTGCCTTGCTTTGGGCTTGTTTTGTGGAGTGTTTTATGGAGTAGGTTTAGGTGCACTTGGCTTAATCTTGCCCTTACACTTGCTATACACTGGAAGGATTCGCCCTCGTCGCCTTCGGTTTTGCTATAAATACCCCTAAGCTCAAGACTTCATTCATCCAAAACTTCCAAGTCTTCAAACCCTCTCCTCCCCTTTGTGAGCTCTTAGCCGAGAGCCTTCCTCCCCTTTTCGTGGCCTTTGGCCGAGGGGTTCCTCTTCCTCAGGTGCTAGCTGGTACCCCCAGCCTAGTTGTTTTCGTGATAATACCCTCCTCGTGGTATTGAAATACTTCTCCTAGTATTGCTATAATGCCCAAAATACCTTAGCCTTTACCTTGTTGTTTTCCAAAAGTTACCTCTATAATGTAGAGCCCGTAAATACTACCTTTGTCCTTTTAGTCTCAAACCGAAACCCAAGGAAATCTTCATACTGTCAAGATTTGAGCAAGTTGGTTAAGAACTTCTATGGGTTGTTTGGAGCGGATCGAGCGCACGGAGTAGAGCTAAACCTCGCTCAGATCGACATTATAACTTGATAATTTTGGGCTTATCGAGGTAAATATTCTGTTCCCTTATTGTAATTGAGATTACACGTTGTAGGAATATATAGTCAAGATACTATATGTAGAATCAACTTTGTATTTGGCAATGTCTTTTGACTTAAGCTCAAGAGTAAAGAAAAGAATCGAATCAGATTTACATAGGATCAGACAGAGACTTGTGTAGTATTGCTGAGTAGGATGGTACACGTCCGGTTAGACGTGTAAACCCCTGGTCGTCAGTAGCCTACTGATAGAGAGGAGATTTACGCTGCCATGTGAGGCCGCTAATTTTCTCAGAAAGATAAACTTGTGTTTGGGGTTAATAGACGCCAGTGACCTTTTTAGGTGAAAGATTAAGAGTAGCTGTATTCTACTGAGGAGTGGAAAGGGCTAGTGCGTTGTAGTACTTGGAGCATTTTGCTTATCGTCGATACTCGCCGCGAGGTATGTGAACCTCTTCCTATCTTTTCTAGCATGATTGTTGTGAACTATGTAGTACGGCAGACGCATACGCGTGCTAAGTGATTTGTTGGTTTAAAACATAGGTGTTATAATAGCTTTATGGGAAGTTAGTTATAACGACCTTACGTAGTCAAAATGGTTTATCACGTTAGGTTAAGAGACTTGATCTTATAAGATAAGAGACTTAACTTATTTGTTTTAATGCTGACGTTGTGTGAAACCTCATTCGTGAGTAACGAGTACTGGTTTTAAAGCGGATAATGTTTACCGATTTCGAATCTGAATGTATCGACATTGCACTATCGCAGCGTTAATAAAGGAAAATGTATTGAATAATGACGTGTTGTATTAAAACCAAGAGAAACCTCCATCCGCATAAGCTAAGATTTAGACAAAATGATATTACATTTTCTAGATCACGCCGTTGTAATAAGATCGTTATAAACAAGAATAAACTACTCACATATATGACATATGTTACTCAATTGTTTTAAAAGAGATTAAGACTATGAGTTATGAAACCTTTCTAAAATAAGTTGACTCGAGCATTTGAAATTAGGCAAATTTGAACGCTTGGAAAATAATGTTGTTACTTGATTTTACAAAAAGGAAGTGTCTTGTTTACTTAAAAAGACAATACGATTTTTATACTACGTATCGCGTGGCTTATGCGAAAGTACTTCGAGTCAGGTGAAACTTGCCTATGCCGTGATTTATAGCCTTTATTGCAGTGTTGTATTTCGTGTTACCGCCTCTCACGGAGGTCGGTTGACTTGTCGAGAACTAACTCGACATGCCGCGTTGACGGAGAAATTCCACCGCACGCTCGTTGATCGTGTTACTTTGCTAATCGCCGACATACCGACACGACGCGAAGCGCACGTATGCTTCCAAGTTGATCGCTTTATTGTTTCCTCGGGCATATCGACACGATGAAGCGCACGGGTATGTTTCCATTTGGAATGCCGCTTTATTGTTTCCTTTTCGACATACCGACACGATGCGTAGCGCACGTATGCTTCCATTTTGATTGCCGCCTTGCGGTTCCTTTTCGACATATCGACACGATGCGAGCGCACGCATGCTTCCATTTGAATTGTCAATACGCCTTGGCATCGTAGGACTTGGCGTGGTGTACTTCGTGTTATCATATCATGATCGCCAGCTGGTGAAGGCATTCCACGCATGATTGATGCGAGGCGCGATACCGATTTGATATAATCGATATACGTGTATCGTAGTTTGCTATCATTCATGTCTCCTCGCTTATATAGACCGCTATGATTTCATTTACGTGATTTTACGCTTTCACATACTTGGTACTGCATCGACTTCTCGGGCCGCGCTCATGCCGCAGGTAGAGGTACATCGTCGTGATCCTCGCCCAGATCTCGCGCGTTGTAAGCTCCGCTTCTCCGAGGCTTATCTTTTGCATGTGTTCCCCGAGTCAGGTTCTGTACATTCGTGGGTATGGCGGCCCCGTCCGCCATAGTTGTTGTAAATCTTAGAGGTCAGTAGTAATCGCAAGTGTGGTTTGTAAAAGGGATTAAACTGCTCGCTTTGAAAGAGTTGTATTTATTTACGTTATTGGAAGGTAACCGCTGGGCTGCCCTGCTTTATGTTCATATATCTTGTTTCTTGTTTAAAGTTTTATTTTCCGCTGGTTTTCTCGATGATTGTATCACCAGGGTGCCCGGATAAGGCACTACCACGGCCGAACTTCGGGCGTGATACACATACCTTTTCGCGAAATATCCACAAGCTGCCGAATACGCTGCACGCAGGTGTCAACCTATAATGTTCACAACAAGACTATCAACTTCTAGTCTCAACGTGAATAATACTAAGTGTACTGTCTCTAATTCCACGGAAAATCGGGCAAAGACTTCCTTTGTTTCTACTTACTTTGCCACCTTTTTCAAGGTCGAATACAATAACCAACACGCCACATTTAAGGCTCCAAACAACAACCAAACAGGGGATTACACGCCTTACAATACGTAAAATTCCGCCTCACAATTCATACCAAATAGTTTAATACTTCACTAGCCATTCTCTACCAACATATAACCAATAACACTACACCTTTTCCAATCCTCTTCCAATTCCAAGTTCTAAGGTCTAATATGTTATATAGTCATAAACAACTTCAACAACTACAATTTCCTTCTTTATACAACATGCGCGATTTAACTAATAATCAACTTGAAATGTAATCTTAAGGCTAAACACGCAAGTTTTCTGGACAGGGTTCCAATAGCCAATAAACATATCAAACTTCATACTATATAACTCATGCTTGCTAAAATCCATAGCTACAACAATAAGTAAGTCTTAACTACTAAAACGACAAAATTTATACCTTTCCAAGCCCTTAAAATTTCCAAGATTCAAAGTCGCGCTTTAGCAATTCTTAGCTCCTTTCCTTAGGTTCCAATCCGCCCAAGCACTCCTAGAGCCTATGAAGAACTCCATCTTCAAGTTCCAACTTCAAAGTTGAAGAACTCCCTTAGTTTCCGCCTTGCACTAACGCAAAAATACGTGTTTTCCAAATCTTTCTATCGAGATAACCTTACAATACTCTTAGAACCTTGGTTTAAAGTCTGTACTAATGGATCACAAACTAAAAATATTTGGCTGGAACGGCACCTGCCAGAGCATGTTCATGAAGAACAACTAGTGTGATTTTTTTCTAAGTGTTAAATGGCAAGTCTTGCACTAGTAGTAACCTTATAACACACAACGAGGGCTTAGACTTAAACAAACGCGAGGCTGGGATGAGTTTCACTGGATCGCTTCCAGGTGGACAAGTCGACTGTCAACAATGTCAAGCTTTGAAGACTTATCTTCAACCATGGTCAATGACCATTATACCCTTGCATAAATTTCTGACCAAGCCATACGGGGTGCCACGTGTCGCCTCTCATTCGCCCATAAAATTCAGAACCTCGCGGGCCCCACAAAATGTAAAATTTCAAAGGGCCCCACGTGACCAAACTGCATAAGTAAAATTCCATAATGTTAATAAGTCCCATACTTTAAATAATGTATTTTGAGAAACCAATTCTCAACAACGAACATTTTTCCTTTCCGACGTCCTAAGATTTTCCGCTGAAAACAATTCTTCCTTTCGCACAATTTCCAAGTCTTGTTTCCTTTTCGACATTCTCTTATACATGTATTGACTTACTGGTGTAACATTCTTCCTCTTAGAAACATTCGCCCCGAATGTTCTTAGCCTTGTCACGCTATACAAACCCCGCAGACAATCTCTATACTATGCCTATCAATCAATACTCCACAAGCACTAACGATGCCACACTGCCATCGCCTAACATACGTAAACATATCAACGGACCTTCCGTCCGCTACCCTTCTCATAAACTCAAGGTTACGCTTCCCAAACACTGATCCTTAGAGGTTCCTTTCTTTCCTTACTTGTCATACTTTCAAACTCATCTAGTACACGCACAAATCTCAAATTTTGTTCGCTCCCAATCCTCGAGTTACTAACCAACTTGGCCATTATGCTACTTGAATTTCCGCTAAGGCTCTTCTCGGTCCTTACGACGAAGTTCGTGGAACGCGCCCACAACCTCGCATAACGACAACTACACTGGGCCTGGCATCCTCGTGACCCTACCAAATCACGGGACCATTTCAAATTGACATCACCCCATTCCAGACTACCGGCTAACCCGAAATGAGTCCATAACCCGACTCATCATCACACTTAACTTCTCATTCTTAGTTTGAAATAAATCTCTCTCTTATCTCAAGGTACTTCTTACCCTATCCTCCCATTCACTAGAGGTTTGTCACATAAGCCAAAGTATTCCTATCGCACATTCTTCCCTATCTGGCCTTACATCACATTGTAATTACAACTTGTGAACTCTACACAACTATAGTCTCGCTTCACTTATCATTCTTGTCAACATTCTTAACTTCTCACTTTACTTATCAAGGTATCCCTATCTCTGGGTACTATCACTTTACAACTCTAGCAATAAAGGGAAAACATATACGCTAGGGTAAAATCTGAATCTAACAATGTACGTATGATTCAAAAGAATCGAAATATACCAGAACTCCCGCGGTGTCGCTTCTCGATCCTCGCCCAAAGAGTCACGCCATCTCTCGCGGTTCAAGGACCGCCAAAACTATAAACTCCACTCGACTCTCTACCACAATGGCCGACATTCAACACCCTGCCCCGGGGACGACAACCGCGAGGAAAGTGGAACCAACTACCGGCCTCATAGTCGAGCTACCCCACGGTGCTCCTTCTAAAAGGACATACCAAAATATGGCCCTGACGGCCGCAATAAAAACAAACACTGTGCATAACGGCATTTTCCCGAATGACGCTACTACATCCGAACACCGAGGAATAAGTGGCCTCGATCGAGAAAATCCTCGCTCCTCCGAGAACCTCGATCCTCGGAGCTGACCGGCTCTAAATACTCATGGGTCAAATCTCCCACCGTGAGCCGCGGGGTATGTACCGGGTAGGCCGGGACGAATATCTCACTCGCCGAGGCAGCTGGCCCAAAACTCACCGAATAACCAACCGGCCTAGCCTCTTACGCAGATCTCCGCTACGTCTCTACCATCCGTACACTGCCTGCATCGCCGAATAACCTCCCCGATGATGAAATCAGAGCATCGCTTAACTTGGTGAATAACATAATGGCTTCCTTCATGGCCCTAAGGTCTTCTCCTAACTGAGAAACTATAGGCTCTGGTGCTGGGGCCTCAAAACCTGGCGAAGAAGAACTCGACGACTGCGGAACAACATCCGGTATACCCTGTGCATAAGCCCTATCAACTCTCTGAATCTGACTAGTAGCTCCTGCTACTCCTTTGCCCTTCTGGGCGGCTGTTGCATTCCTTGGAGGCATAACTGTAACACAACAATACGTCAGAGAGGAATTTTCTTACTAACACAGCTCTATGGCACGATCTTAGAGTGAGAAGAATAGAAACCAACTCCTAAATGTCCTGTAGCCTCTTGTTTATGGGTGTGGCGCGCAACACACCGATAATCAAGACTCTACTAGACACCTGCAGAGACATTCCGAGGACCGATCGCTCGATACCACTGTCACACCCCGAACCCAAGCTCAGGATCGTGCCCTACCTGGGCACCCTTCTCCCTTAACAACTAAGTAAACTGCGGAAATTTAATAACACCTCATTTTTTTATCTTTTAAACCAACGTACGTGCAAGGCAAAGCCGACAAGGCTGCCCTATAATATACATAAACAAAAGACACTACACCGTACATGAGTCCAATCCCACATATGAATACAGACCTCTAAGAGTTATACTGAACTATGACGGGACAAGGCCCCGCTGCATCTAAACTGCATAAAAGCTCATCAAGGATATATACCAAAATGAACTATAATTGTACATGTCCAACCCACACATGACTACAGACCTCTAAGAGTAAGACAATAACTATGATGGGACAAGGCCCCACCATACCCCTGAATATACATAATTCATAATGGAAGACCTGTACTAAAATGACTAGTTCTAACAACGGAGTTATCCCAAAACGCTGAGCAAGGATTCTAAGCTCGCGGATCACCAAACTGAGTATCTATACCTGTGGGCATGAACGCAGCTTCCGGGCGGGTCGCATAATAAGGTACCAAGTATGTAAACATAAAGTACGTAAAATAAGATCATAATCGCCAAAAGATGACAGTGGACAAGATGAAAATCAAATACCGATCCAACCGTGCCATATAAAATAAGAGCCAATCGTGACATTGTATCATCGTACCATCAGATTACTATACCAATGTACCATCAGATCACTATACCACCGTAATATCAGATATCACCGCATCAGTACATCGTATCATTGTACTACTGTATCATCGCACTCTTTTAAAAATACGAGAGTCATTTTAAAATCATGAATCGCCCATATACTTATATACCGCTCGGGTATCTACACCTACATCATGGATACATGCCCATGAATCATATATTGTCGGAGTATTTATAATCGCATCATGGATACATGTCCATGGAATCATATACATATACCGTCGCCTCGTGAAGCGGCGCGTGAATATATACCGCTCGCCTCTTTCGGGACGCGTAAACACTTTATCATATACCGCCTTACTTCTATTCGAACGCGTAAAATCATATACGCCGCTTTTCGGGACGCCAGAATCGCCAACCTTCTAGCGGCGGCGATGATCGAATATAACATTTGCACGAATAGCTATCATGAGCAATCTTATGCAATTTAAATCATCTTTTGACTCTAAATAAAATCATATACTGCCCGACCCTTTCTGGGACGCGGTAACTGCCCGGCCTTCTAGTGAAGGGCGCGATGAATGGAATATAACACTTGCACGAATAGCTATCATGAGCAACCTTATGCAATTTAAATCATCTTTTGACTCTCAATAAAATCATATACTACCTGGCCCTTTCTGGGACGCGGTAACTACCCGGCCTTCTAGGGAAGGGCGCGATGAATGAAATATAATACTTGCACGAATATCTATCATGAGCAACCTTGTCACGACCCGAACCCGGGCCCGTGACTGGTGCCTTACCCCGGACACCCTAGTGATACAACATCAGAGAAAATCAGCGGAAATAAAAAACATGAACATGAATTGAGAGACAAAATAAATAAACAGGCCAACCAAAACAGTTGCCTTCATCATATATACATAAATACCCGAACAGTTATCCTTTTTACAAACTCGCCACAAAGGTTATGCACTTAAGATTTACATTAACAACTATGACGGACAGTGGCCCCGCCATACCGAATGTACACCGACCTGCTGTACTCGTGGTAACATACCAAAGATAAGCCTCCAAGGAACTGAGCTTCCCAATACGAAAGGTGATCCTAAAGTGGGATCGATAACCGATGTACTTACTCGCAGATGAACGCACTCTCGGGCGAGGTCAAGACAACAGTACTAAGTATGTGAAATCAGAAATATCAGAAATGAAATCATAATAGTCTATAAAAGGTGGAGACAGTATGATAACCAAACTACAAGACACACACACATAATGCTTATATCAATTCGTGGTCTCACGCCACAACATCAATCCCGCCACGAGTACCTTCTCTCATCACGGCGCCATGATATGATAACAACAAGATAGAAATCCAAATGGGAGCATACCCGCGCGCCACGTGATCGTGGTCGCATGTCCAAAGGGAACAAATAAGACAACATTCCAAACGGAAGATACCCGCGCGCCACGATCGTGTCAAGGGTCCAAAGTGGAAACAATAAGACAAAGATTCCAAATGGAAGATACCCGCGCGCTACGATCGTGTCCGATGTCCAAAGGGAAACAATAAGACAACAAGGCGGTAATCAAAGCGGAAGCATACCCGCGCGATACGATCGTGTCAAGATGTCCAAAGTGATTAACAAAAGTAACACTATCAATGTGAACGCATGCGGAATTTCTCCGCCACCGCCAAGACGCCCAAGTAAGTTCTCAACAAGTCAACCGACCCTCCATCGAGACGCCAGAGTATAGAAACACAATTTTTGCACAACAAAGGCTATCACAACAAAGATAGGCAAGTTTCACAACAACAAGCATAGGCAAGTTTCACATCAACAAGCATAGGCAATATTCACAACAACAAGCATAGTAAGTTATACACAACTCAAAGTACTTTCATTTTATGCCAAAGTCCGGTTTTAACTCCTAAAGTACTACGCACGTTAAATTCCTTTAAAGAGATCTAATCCTTTTATAAAAGTCACCCGATACCCGTAGTATAAAAATAGAGTGACTTATATCTTTAAGTAAACCAAAACAACTTCCATACTTTCCTTTTAAAACCAAATTAAGGCAACACCATGCCTTTTTTTTTTGACCAAAACACTTTTCTTTTAAAGTCAAGTTACCACATTAAAATCAATGATAAAACCTTTCTTTTGTTTTCATAAGGTCGTTATAACCAACTTCCCATAAAGTTGTTATACACCTTATGTTTTAAACCATTTTAAGACAACACAATGCCTTTCTTTTCCTAAAGTTCCAGCTTTGCCTAATTTCAATTACACAAGTCTCTTTTTGAAAAGTTCATAGTTCAATGTCTTAATCTCTTTTAAAACAATCGAGTAACATATTCCTTAGGCAGTAGGTTATTCTTGTTCATAATCAATCTTATTAGCAGCCATGATCTAGAAATGTAATATCATTTTGTCTCATCTTAGCTTCTATGCATGGAGGTTTCTACCGGTTTTAATAATACTTAATTATTCAATACATTTCCCTTTATTAACGCCGCAGTTGGTTTGTCGATACACATTCCGATTTCAAATCAAGAAACATTATTCCTTCCAAAAACCAAGTACTCATTACTCACGAATGTGGTTTTACACAAACATACATATTAATTCAATTCTCTTATCTTTAAGAATAAGTCTCTTAAATTCTAAACAATTAAACCATTCTTTTTATCTCTCTTAATGCGTTACACCTAACTTCTCATAAAGCTGGTATAACTTTTATGTTTTCAAACCAAGTATACACTTCTTTCAAAAAGGTTTCTAATCTTTTAGAATACTTCTGTTCTTTACATCAAGTCTGTTATAAGTCAAATCAGTTATCTTTAAAACCACAAAGCATTTCTCATTTACATGTAGTCGTTATAACTAACTTCCCATAAAGCCGTTATAACACTTTATGTTTAAAGACAATCAAATACATTTAACACACGTGACGCCTACCGCATTACATAGTTATACACATATCATGCTAGAACAGATAGAAGAGGTTCACATACCTCGCGACGATTATCGACTAATAGCAAAACGCCCAAGTACCTCAAACCGCTTGGCCACACTCTAAGCCGCAGATCACTCCACACGTAGTACTTCAACCCATAGAGGCCACAAGGCGCCTATTAACATCTTTAGATCTCGACGAGAATATTCTACGTAAAATTCGCAACACCTCCCCGCAACAACGTAATTTTCCTCCTCTATCGAGGCCGGCTACCAAGCCAACCAGGGGGGGTTTTATACGTCTAACCGGACGTGTACAATTCTACTTCACAGTAATGCTATACAAGTCTACTGTAATACAGTCCTAAGTAATTACAGTTCAGTTCTCTTCTTAAAGTTCAGGCTTAAGTCGCAAGACATTGCCGTAAGTATTATTCAGGCTTAAGTCAAAAGACATTGCCGCACAACTATGTTCAATTCTATATATAGTATACTTCAACTATATATTCCAATAATATGTAATTTCCAATTACAATAGAAGGTCAAGAGTGTTTACCTCTATAAGCCCAAAATTATCCGAGTTTAAATGTCGATCCTGAGCAAGGTTTAGCTCCTACTCCGTGCGCTCCGACCCGCTCCAACCAACCCTTAGAAGTTCTAACCAACTTCTACCTATAACTTCAACTACTGGTGAAGATTTACTTAGGTTTTTGTTTTTGGATCGAGGAAGTATAATAGTATTTTCTGGCTTTTGTATAAGTGTAACTCGGGAAAACTATAAGGTATTTGGGCAAGGTATTTGGGCATTATAACAATACTTGGAGAGTATTTCTATACCACAAAAAGAGGGTATTTATACGAGACAACTATGCAGGGGTACCCCACGACAAAACACCACAAAGGAGGGGTGGCTCTCGCCAAGTGGCTCTCAAAGGGGAGGGGTGTGTGGACGAAAACTCAAGGGAGAGGGAGTATTTTGAGACTTAGATAGATTGCTTAAGTTTTTGGATGAAGAAAGTCTTCAACTAGAGGGTATTTATAGGTCAAGTGAAGGCCAACCAACGGCCAAGATGAAGACAAGTGTGGTGCAAGTGTAGGCTAGATTTCAACCACGTGGACCTTATCCATCTACCACACAACTTGCACAAAATATCCTACCAACTAAAGTAGCCCAAAATCGCCCATTAAGCCGCTTCACTCAAGGCCAATGCGAGGTGACACTTGTCACCCTCCGCTGGTCCAAAATGTTTCGCCTCTGAAAAATCCGCAAAATTATAAATGACATAGCCGAATTTTCCTACGAAAGTCGTGGAAACGCTTTCATTAAAAACGACTCTTATCTGTCAGGTACAAATTTCAAACTTGCCTAACTTAAGGCTCAAATTATTATACGACGCCTCACGCATACTCGGAAATACGGTATAACAAACCTTATGCAATTTAAATCATCTTTTGACTCTCAATAAAATCATATACTTCTCCTTTTTCGTGACGCCAGAAAATCCTTTTTGACTTTCAATAAAATCATATGTTGTCCTACTTTCTTGGATACGGTGAAATCATTTTTGACTCTCAATGGAATAAAATAGAACAACTTTCATTCAGAAAACTCAAGGCACTATCATGTCATTAAGGATTAAGATCCAAAAGAACTATGTACGTCCGCCGTACACTTACTTTATAAAAATCAACTTTCTTTTTAGATCCTCATTTGGAAAATCAAAGAACTTATCATATCAAGTATCATTTTGGGATTAAGATCCAATAAAACTATGTACGTCCACTCGCATAATTTACTTCATATAAACAACTTTCATTCTTAGAAAACCAAGGCACTATCATATAATTAAGGATTAAGATCCAAAAGAACTACGACGCCCACCATACGCTTACTTCATATAAACATGCCAAAAGTTAAGGATAGTTCACATACCTTATCGGCTAAACCAACACGACAAGTAGAATATGTCTCAATGTACTTCAACCTATAACAATAATAATACGTCTATCAACTTCATGCTTACTAGTATAATACATATACCAAGTAAGGGTTCTCTTTTCATATAAAAATTTGGGTAGAACTTTCCCTACTTATACATATGTTTTCACCTTACAAACAAGGCCAATAACATCAATAACCAAGTACCAATTAGGTACACAACCAAAACATGAACCAAGATGATTCACACATATACTTCTTATGTTAATCCGACCTCTTAATCTATATAAAACAGTCCACTAAAAATAGTCCATAATCCAACACAACGAGGGTAGAATGTGAAGCCTTTCTACACCATTCTACACCATTAATCCTTTAGGACTTAGATTAGCAATTACCACATTTAAACATGCATAATGGTAACTGAATTTTCAGCATTATAACCCCACAAAACAGCCCCTAAAATAGCACCACAACGTCTCACAATTTCATGCAGTTCTCGGCCAACAACCAATACCATAACCCTTTCCATAATTCCTTATTATCCAATTCAAGTTTCAACACTTTAATATAACCAATTTCATCTTTTAATATCATGATTTCCTTCATTCGAACATGTAATAAGTGAAGATAACAACAACAATAACCAACATATCCAACAACATGAAAACTGTCCAGAATCGGCTAACATGCCAAATCTATGACATGCATTTCTTATTCTTCATTTTACTTAACACAAGTTCATCTCTTAACTATAACATCATGTAACTTCCAATTACTTCAAGAGGAAGAAGAAATCTTACCTTAAACTTAGCCCAAAATAGTCCAAAGCTCTCGGCCACTACTTCTCTTTTTGACACCACTTCTTCACGTTACAACAATACACACGTATCCTCTACAAGCTTGTAGTCGTCTTGCTTTCTTGTTTTACTTCCATAAAGTTCATAAACAAGCTTAGGGTTTCAAGACATTTTCTTGGTCAAAATTGTGACCTCTACCTTGTTATGTTAACTTGGCTTAGAAATTGTTCTTCTCGCTTAAGGGATTTTCAAAATTTGCAAGAGAAGTTATACAGAGAGAAGAGGGTTTGATGAGAAGATATTACAGCTAAGGCAAATAAGTCTTCAAGATTCAGATTCATAACACGCGCACAAGCACATGCTGACGGGGACCCATGTGGACTACTTGTCCACTTGTCTACACTTTATGAAAATATCTTCCACACTAATCTCTTCACAAAATATTAATCCAACACTTACTCAAATCTTACTATTTTCAATGGTAACCCCCCAAATTTTTTGATTGGCTCATATTCTTAATCCCAAGATTTAATAATACAATCCTAAGTCCATAACTCCATTTGGAAAGAATTCAACCACTAATATTAATTCTCGTCGTCACATTTGTTGTATCCAAAATTATTCCATATAGAAAATATAAATATATTTTTCTTCCAACATTCAAATCTTATTTCCTTACTTACATTCTCACTCTATTGCCCTGAAATTACGGTGTGTAACATTCTTCCCCTCTTAGAAACATTCATCCTCAAATGTTCATAGTAGGTCTCATACTATAAACATTTCTCCTACTATGAACATTTCGGCATAGTCTCTTTTAACTATACCTATCAACCTATACTCAGCAACACAAAAATGTCTCACATGGCCACAATATAACACATAGTCTCATTCCACCTCTGATAGTCCTTAGAACATTGTATTTCCTTTGTAAACAAAGTCACATTCATAAGGTCCTATTGCAGTTCCTTTAAAATCAGTAATACCATTTCCAATCAGCCCAACAACATCAATAACAATCACAAGTGGTTTATACTCAAACCAAGGAATCATCACAACTATTATACCACAATTTTACCAACCTGTATACAAGTCCATATATTCCCTCTTCTGGCCGATGTCGCTTTCTTTGGAGGCATAGCTGCAACCACAATAATATATTAGGGAGGGAATATCCTAACAACACAGCTCTATCGCACGATCTTAGAGTAAGGAAAATAGAAACCAATCCTAAATGCACTGTAGCCTCATGTTTATGGGTGTGGTGCACAATACACCGATAACCAAGACCCTACTGCACACGATCTGTAGACATTCCGAGGACTAACTGCATTGATACAACCTTTGTCACGACCCGAACCGACGGGTCGTGACTGGTGCCCTACCTGGGCACCCTTATAGCCTCACATCACATATAATCAGCGGAAGCTTAAGAAAAACTCATAATCTTATAACTAGGGATCATGTCCCCTAAACTGTCATATAACATCATAGGCAAGCCGGCAAGGCTGCCATTATATACACAATAGCCAAAATGAACTACAACTGTACATGTCCAACCCACACATGACTACTGCACTCTAAGAGTAAGACAGTAACTATGACGGGACAAGGCCCCGCCGTACCCTTGAATATACATAAGCCATAATGGAAGACTTGTACCAAAATGACTAGGCTCCGGAACAATGGAGCTATCCCAAAATGCTGAGCAAGGATCCTAAGCTCGTGGATCACCAAACTGAGTACCTATACCGCGGCATTTAACGCAGCCTTCAAGGGGTCAAGATTACAAGGTACCAAGTATGTAAACATAAAGTACAGTAAATAAGATCATAACTGGCCAAAAGATGACAGGGACAAGTATGAATAACAAATACCAGATCCAACCGTGTCATATAAAATAAGAGCTAATCAGACTTGTACTATTGTACCATCACTACCGCATTCACCGTATCACCGTATCATCAGATCGTATCATCAGATTATCAGAATAATGTACCATCAGATCACCGCATCTTTTAAAAGTATGAGTCATTTTAAAATCATGAATGTCTGTCCATATACTCCTATAATGTCTTGGGTATCTACTATGGAATCATATATTGTCGTGAGTATCTATACTCGCATCATGGATACATGTCCATGGAATCATATATGTCATAGGTATCTATACCCGCATCATGGATACATGTCCATGGAATCATATACATATATTGCCCGACCGTCAAGGGAAGGGCGCGGTTAACATATACTGCCCGACCCTTTCTGGGGCGCGATAAACACTTTATCATATACTTCACGGCCTCTAGTGAGTGACGCGGTAAACATATATTGTTATAGTATTGATGCGCGATTTATGCACACACTAAACGTAAGTTCACGTGTCGTGACAAGTAATATAGTCTAGAAGACCGAGTTATTGTCCTCATGGATTAATGTTCAATTATCAACCTCTATTCTGTCGTATCTATTTGGTAACCGATAATTTGATGAATTATTTATAGCTATGATTATAGGTGCTAACTAATTTACTTTACTTTACTTTAGATATGGTGAAAATAGGGCTTCCAAATCTCTTCAACTATCCGCTCGTTTTACTTGTTAATGCAAATAATTATGGTTCTTCTTCTATTTTGAGATAGCAGGTTAACTAAGCTGTTTTATACTCCTATTAAGGTAATATAAACACTCAACCCTAATGCAGAACCCTTCTATCTTTCGATGACAAGATTGACTACAAAGGAGGATTAAGAACAATAACCTATCAAACTACACAAGTATCGAGGTACTTTCGTCCACGATTTAAACCTATGTTTATTCAACTATAGCATATTCATAATCTCCCAATTCGGCTTTCGATTAGAAATCATATAAGTTATGATAATTAGTGATCAATTAATTACCAAGCAATCAAAACAATTATTGAGTAAATCTCAACAATAATGAGAAGAAACCAAAAACATGCATTAATTCATAAAAACGAGGTTCAAGTGATTCGACATGAAAGCTCCTAAATTGCTAGTTCCTAGCCATAGACATGCCAAGAACTAAACTAATATCCAACATAAACTAAAAAGAAATAAAATAAAGAACAAGAAATTACACAAAAATAAGTCTCCAATCTTGATCTCCAAGTTGTGATGAATTGTCAAGTGTTGGATCCCCCAAATATGACCTAAAAAGGTCCTTTTTATAGCCTCAAAAACGTCCAACAACTTTTCCTTCGCTCGCCCATTCCTATTCGGATTGGTCGATTTCGCCGGCGCCGCTGCCCTCAGAATCGCGCCGCGCGCAAACTTCGCGCTCGTTTGGGCGCCGTGGCGCTCGATGTCGCTGGTTGGTGGCGCCGCTCGCTTTCGCCTGGACACGACTTTTTAGCTTTTTGAGCTCTGGAACCTCTGTTTCTGCCCTCTTTTCGCTCCTTTTCGCCAACGTGCCACTTTAAGCCATTATGACTCAAAAGAAAGAAAATTTATCCTAAGACGACACATATTTGTACAAAAATGGGCAAAAGACTAACTAAAAATGACTCAAAAGGTGTATATAAAATACACCGATCAAATACCCCCAAACTTAACTTTTGCTCACCCTCGAGTAAAGATCAAAAGAAAGAAATAAAGACACGAAGGAAACAGAAAATAAAATGACTCAAATATATTGATCACTTTGTTACATCATTGTTACTTAGAAAAGCATGAAGGTTATGAGAATAATATGTTGGAACATATAGCATGGATTTTTAGTATTCTAAACACATCAAGTCAGATATTTCGCAAATTCACTTTAATCATGCTCAATGGAAGTAAGAATACCTAACTATGCATGTCAATTTCAAAATCATATGGCATGTTTACTTGCTATTCTCCACTAATCATGGATACACATATTAGAGATCTTCAGGGCTTTTGAGGATTGTAATGTAGACTTAGGCAGGGGTAGGTAAAAATAGGCATTTAGGCTCAATTTACGTACCATAAGCTCTTTTGCTTTTGATTCTTTCCTTTTCTTTTGATTTTCTTTTTAACCTCATACCTATCTTTCCCCTCTTTTGTTTTGAGAGAATGAGATGTATGATGAATAGTAGGCACCCCCAAACTTAGATTTTTGCCTATTTATTATTACACTTTTTTTTCATTGGGGTGCATCAAAATTGTTCACTCTCTTTTGTCTCTTTTTTCAACATTTTATATTCCAAACAACTCAATTTTTCACTTATGGCACAAATATGGAATTATAGGGTGTCAAAGAAATGTCATATTTTTAGGCTCAAAGGGGCTGAGTAGGGATACAATTTGAATGTCAGGGATAGGTAAAGATGGTAAGAAAGGGCTAACAAAGAAATTCCTGAGTCATCTCCCTAACATGCATATCCTAACTATTTCGCCTCAAATAGCAAGCAAGCAAACACATAGGTTTTAATTAATAACAATGCATAAATCAAGCAAGATACCCCAAATAGTTCGATTTCATGAATTTTTGGCATATCTAACATAAGTGTTCAGATGGTTGCTTCTAATTCCATTATATTATTCAACTTTACTTCACTAGGCGTTTCAAGTAACTACATCATGCATGATCTTAAAAAAAAATTATGACTCAAAAATACTCAAAAACACACAAAACAAATCACAAAGACTCAAAACAATAAAACACCCCCCCCCCAAACATAAATCACACATTGTCCCTAATGTGTGCAAGACTCAAAAATAAAAGAAAAACGGGACATCTTACAAACTTAGTTTAAAATGGTGGCGGTGGCGGCAGATAATGCACGACAGATAACATCAGAAATCCCGTCAGAATGGAAGAGGGACATCGCTTGTGGCTCTTTTATTTTTCAGATTTTTCGCCGCGCGCCGTGGCCTCGAGATCGCGCCGTGGCGCCTAAACATCTGCACCCTCTCAACAATGGGTGAGAATCTGCATCTCATCCTCCGTATACATCGCTTGATGACTTGGTCGGCGCAATGTTTGTATAACATTGGCTCCTCCCAATAGTAGTGTTTACTTCGGAGTAAAACTTCTTCACTTGCTGTCTTGTCAATCCTGGGGGTACTACCTTAGCTGGAAGAAAATTAACAAGATCAACGCATTAAGGTAACTTAAAGACAACACTTAATTGAAACAATTGCTCATCCGAAAGTGGTCATTTATCCGCACATCTTGTGTTCTAGCTCTCTATGTTTTCAAGTCTCATGTCGTCCGCAATCGAAGTTCTCTCCCGTTCTTGTCACGAATTTCCATGTCAAATTCTTGTAATAGCAGAACCCATCGGATGAGGCGAGGTTTTGCATCCTTCTTTGTCATCAAATACTTTATGGCAGAGTGGTCAGTGTATACTATCACCTTATTCCCAATTAAGTACGGCTCAATTTCTAACGATATACTATTGCTAGCGATTCTTTTCTCGTAGTAGCATAATTCAATCGTACACCATTAAGAGTTTTACTAGCATAGTAAATGGATATGAATGCCTTATCGACCTCTCCGCCAAGCACCGCTCCCATCAGCATAATCACACGCATCACGCATTAGTTCAAATGGGAGCTCAGCTTGGTGCAATGACTACGTGCCGAGATGCTTCTCTTCGAGTGTCCAAAAGAGGTCATGCATTCCTTATTGAAGTCGAAGGCAACCCCCGTCATTAGCAATGTGGAAAGAGGCTTTGAAACTTTTGAGAAGTCCTTGATGAATCTTATATAAAAACCAGTATGCCCAAGGAAACTTCTGACCCCTTTTGTTGATACTGGAGGTGGTAGATTTTCGATTACTGAAATCTTTGCTTTGTCCACCTCAATACCTTGGTTGAATATTTTGTGTCCAAGGACAATCCCTTATTTTACCATGAAGTGACACTTCTCCCAATTCAAAGACAAGGTTGGATTCTTCACACCGCTTCAACATCGCCTAAGTGCTTCAAACACTCGTCGAACGAGGACCCAAATATCGGGAAATCATCCATGAAAATCTCTATAGTCCTCTCCACCATATCTGAGAAAATTGTCATCATACACCTCTGAAAGGTCGCATGTGCATTGTAAAGCCCAAATGGCATCCTTCTGAATGCAAACGTACCAAAGGGGCAGGTGAATGTTGTCTTTTCCTGATCTTCTGGTGCTATGGCAATCTGATGATACCCTGAGTAGCCATCCAAAAAGCAGTAGTAATTGTGCCCTTCAAGTCTATCCAACATCTGATCTAAAAATGTCAACGGGAAGTGGTCTTTTCTGGTTGCCTTGTTCAACTTGCGATAGTCAATGCAGATTCTCCACCCAGTAATTGTTCTAGATGGAATGAGCTCGTTCCTTTTGTTGGTCACGACTATCATACCACCCTTTTTGGGCACCACTTATACCTGACTCACCCATGCACTGTCAGAGATAGGATAAATTACTCCAGCATCAAGCCATTTCATGATTTCTTTTCTGACTACCACCTTCATATTTGGATTCAATCTCCTCTGCGCCTCAATGGAGGGTCTGTTCTCCTCATCCAGACGGATCTTATGCATCACTGTTGACGGACTTATCCCCCTTATGTCTGCTAATGTCCACCCAATGGCACGCTAGTGAGCCCTCAGTACTCTCAGCAACTTCTCAATCTCTACTATGGATAGATGACATGAGATGATCACTGGTAAGGATTGATTCTCACCTAGATATCGATCAGAATGATCCGCAGAGTTTTCAACTCTAACTCGAGCCTTTTTCGTGGATGGTATCGATCTCTCCGACATCTGCCCAAGATCTTCATATCTCTTCTTATCACAATTCTCATAAGAATTCATCCAATTTGCATACTCCATCAGATTCGAGTCATTTCCACTATTATCATCCCATCATGTCCGCACTTCTTCAAGCATATCAGCATTTCTGAACCCATTTTGCGACACTGCTTATTCGATCACATCAATGGCGGCGCTTGTCACTTGCCTCTGGGAAGGTTGCTGCCCGAAAAATATTGAAAATCACCTCTTCTTCTTCCACGCGAAGTCTCAACTCCCCTTTTCGAACATCAATGAGTGACTGTCCTGTTACACCCCGTAAGTCCAGGACATGTATAAGAGAATGTATGTAAGGAATCAAGACTTGGAAATTGGTACGAAAGGAAGAATTGTTTTCCGATAGAAAATATTCCGAACGTCGGAAAGGAAAAATGTTCGTTGTTGAGAATTGGATTCTCAAAATGCATTATTTGAAGAGTATGGAACTTATTAACTTTATGGAAATTTATTTTTACGATTTGGTCGCTGGGCCCACCCGAGGAATTTTACGCTTTGTGGGCCCACGCAGGTTACGTAATTTTATGGACGAACGAGAGGACGACACGCTGCACCCCACACTTGGTCTTGGTCGAATTTTGCAAGGCTAAAATGGTCATCGACCATGGTGGAAGATAAGTCTTGCTAGTTGAGATTGTCACCAAGGTCAACTTGTCCACTGCTATTTAATTAACGATCCTCATCCTAGCCACACAATTGTGATAATCTAAGCCTCCAATATGTTTTATATACTACACTAGTGCAAGACAAGCTCTTGAAACACTTAAAAAAATTAGAGAAACTCTGTGCACACAACATAGTTTCCTGCCTGATATCCTCCACACAAAAATTTGTAGTTTTGATCCATTGTTCACAAGACTTAAACCCAATGTCCCTAAGGGTATTGTAAGGATATCTCAATAGAAAGATTTCGAAAACGGCTGCCATGCTAGTCGCAGTCGAAACTTAAGGAGTTCTTCAACTTTGAAGTCGAACTCAAGACGGGTTCTTCATAGGCTTCTAAGGAGTGCTTGGAGCGGATTGGAACATAAGGAAAGGAGCTAAGAATTTGCTAAGGAGCGACTTTGAATCTTGGAATTTTAAGGGCTTATAAATGTAAAATTTTGTCGTTTTAGTAATTAAGGTTTACTTATCATTGTAGCTAGGGATATTAGCAAGCATGAGATGTTTAGTATGAAGTTTGATAAGTATATCGCTATTGGAACCCTAATCCGAAAACTAGTACGTTAGCCTTAAGATTACAATTCAAGCTGATTATTAGTTTAAGTCGCCGATGTTGTATAAAGAAGGAAATTGTAGTTGCTGGTTGTTTATGACTATATAACATGTTAGATCTTAGAACTTGGAATTGGAAAATGATTGGAAAAGACTTTGAATTGTCGGATATGTTGTTGTCGAGAACGGCTTGAATACGGAACTACTTCAGATTAATCATGGACGGAATTTTACACGATTGTAAGGCGGTAATCCCCTTTGTTCGATGTTGTTTGAGCCTTAAACGCGGCGTGTTGGTTATTGTATTCGCCTTGAAAAAGGTGGCAAAGTGAGTAGAAACAAAGGAAGTGTGCCCGATTTTCCGTGAGAATTAGATCGTGATACTTAGTATTATTCTCGTTAGAGACTAGAAGTCGATAGTCTTGTTGTGACCATTATAGGTCGACACTTCTACGCACGGCATATTCGCTTAGCTTGTGGATTTAGCCAAAAGGTATGTGAACTATCTCCTCTTCTAGCATGATTCCTTAAGATAAAGAAAGTATGTCCTACTCCTTAAACGATCCATTCCTCGTTGTATTCGATTGCCTAAAATAGAATTTGTTCTATGTACTTCCTTGATTGTACTTTGATGTTTAAATTGTAAGTTGTATAATCCATTGCCTTAGTGAAGTTGGATTCTTAAAAGTGAAAGTATTTTACTTAAAGTACATAGAGTCTTGAAAAGGAAGTGGTTTCCAAATCTTTTGGCTAGTGCCTTAGTTCCAAAACCTAAGGGTCGTTATAATGACTTTAGGGGAGTCAAAGGAGTGATTTACTTAATTGTTTTAAGAGAGGAGAAATGACATGATTTAAGAGAAGTAACTTGTTTTAAAAGTGTGAGTTACTTGAGGTTTAAAAGTAGAAGAAACTTGTTTTCTAAATATTAAGAGACTTGAAGTATTTTGAAAGTTAAGAAACTTGTTTTGTAAGTATGTGATACTTGGTTTTAAGTATAAGTCTCTTGGTTATAAAAAAAAAGGAATGAATATGTCTAAAACCATAAAGGGTTATAACGGCTTTATGGGAAGTTGGTTATAACGGTTTTATGGAAGGTTACATGTTGTCTATTTTGATTATTAGGCATAAGTTGCCTAGATTGTGAAAATTTGAAGTTACTTGATTTCAAGCTTTGAAAATAGACACACCTCGATACTACGTGTTAGTATCTCGGGGTTTTATATAACAAGGAGTCTTTTGAAAAGAATGCACGCACGTAGTACTTTGGCTTGTTTAATCGAGAATTATTCTACGGTGCCTTGATAAGTACTTTGGCTTTTTAATTGAGAATTATTCTATTAAGGCCTTAAGTAAACCAAACGAGAGTGTACATGAATAAGACTAATAAGAAGTTAGGGATTTCTTAACTTGCTTACTTATCGCGTGATAAGTTCCAGAGTGCTTATGTTATGTATGACGGCCAAATGAGGTAGGGTAAGAGTATAAATGAGGTGTATCCCCAAAGATCGTTATACCACCGCTTTATCACCTTCTTCGTGGTAAGAGTATAAATGAGGGCGATCCCCAAAGATCGTTATACCACCTGCTTTATCACCTTCTTCAGGGTAAGAGTATAAACGAGGGGTGAATCCCCAAAGATCGTTATACCACCTGCTTTATCACCTTCTTCCGGGTAAGAGTATAAATGGCGGCGATCCCCAAAGATCGTTATACCATCCGCTTTATCACCTTCTTCGTGGTAAGAGTATAAACGGCGTGATCCCCAAAGATCGTTATACCACCCGCTTATCACCTTCTTCGTGGTAAGAGTATAAACGAGGCGATCCCCAAAGATCGTTATACCACCCGCTTTATCACCTTCTTCGTGGTAAGAGTATAAACGGCGCGATCCCCAAAGATCGTTATACCACCGCTTTACCACCTTCTTCAGTGGTAAGAGTATAAACGGGGCGATCCCCAAAGATCGTTATACCACCGCTTCCGTGGATTTGCTACCTATACTTTTGATTACTCTCATCGTTAGTAAGGCCGTGGTAATCGTTATTCGAGTAGTGACTTTGGGCGGCACGCGCCCCGACTTGATATGACCGCTATGTATCGTGTATCGTAGGTTGGCTATCATACATGTCTCCTGCTTTGTTTAGATCGTTATGATTTCATTACGCATTTCCCGCTTCACATACTTGGTACATTCTTCGCATCGACCTCCTTCGGGCCGATTCATGCCGCAGTTTAGGTACGCTGCTTGTGATCGGCAGTGCAGGACCGCCGTAGTTTTTGGATAGCTCCTTCGCTCGGAGTTTATCTTTTGGTATAAGTTCTTTCAAGATGTGCTTTTGTACAGCATGGGTACACGGGGCCTTGTCCGCCATAGTTCAAGAAACTCTTAGAGGTCTATATTCATACGTGGGATCGACTCATGACAGTTGTAGTCTTTTTTATGTATATTATATGGCACCTTGTCGGCTTTGCCTCGTACGTATGCTGGTGTTGAAAAAAAGAGGTGTTATTTAATTTCCGCAGCTTTACTTAGTTGTTATGTAGAAGGGTGCCTGTAGTGGCACCAACACGCCCGGGTTCGGGCGTGATACGTCCTATGGCTAGGAAGCGGCCCGCCAAGTATGACGGGGATCACGTCATTATCTCTCATGTCTAATATGATGAAATCGGGCGAAAGATGAACTTGTCCACCTTTACCAACACATCCTCGACGACTCTCTGTGTGGACGACGGAGCGGCCACTAGTCGCAAAGTGATGTCCAGAGGTCTGGTTTCTCCCATTCCAAGTTTGCAAAACACCGATAGTGGCATCAAATTTATACCGCCTGCATCACACAACGCCTTTGACACTCAAACTTTCCTATAGTGTACGGGATGCGAAGCTCCCTGATCATTCAATTTCTAAGGTAGCTTTCTCAGAGGACGGCACTTCATGCTTTAGTCAACACCATCGCTTTCATAGTCATCTATCCTCATCTTTTGAGAATCTCCTTCATGAACTTTACATAACTCTGATTCGCCTAGTGCCTCAAAGAACGGGATGTTGAGTTGTAATTGTTTGAGAACTTCCGTGAATTTAGAGAACTGCTTTGTCAAGAGAACTTGTTTTTAGCTTCGGGTACAGATCTTCACTGGGGCGCCCACAATGCCTTCCAAACCTATTGTACCTCCGAGCCCCGGGCGCCGCGTTCGAGATTCGCCGTGGCGCCAAAGTTCGCAATGTTTCAGATTATCGCGCCGCTGGCGCCGCTGGCACCGTGGCGCCGCCATGGCGCCGTGGCGCAGAATCGCGCCGCGATAAATCTAGGGCCTTCTTCGGACACGCGGCGGTGAGTTTGCTTCCACCGGTTCGCCATTTTTCAGGTCAATCTCCTGGCATTGCTCTTTTATATTCCCTCCAATATGTTCAGGGTGATTCCCTTGTATTCTGTTGCTTAGCATGCCCGCGAGTTGTCCTATTTGCGTTTCCAAATTCTTCAGGGACACTCTCGTTTCGTCCATGAACTGATTTTTGGTGCCTAGTTAGCCTGAGTATGGCTGTTCGTAGCCCATCTTGCTCTTCCTGTGGGGCCTGGGGATTACATTGTTGATAGTGGTAATCCATGTTTGCAAGATCCCTGAGATGAATCAAAACCAACAAACGGATCACGGCGCACGGTTCCACCAATAAATAAAAACTTAATAAAAAGTAAAAAATAAAAACCAAATTAGAAATTAAGAATAGATAGAATGATATTGAACTACGCCAATCCCCGGCAACGGCACCAAAAAACTTGATGCGTGATTTATGCACACACTAAACGCAAGTACACGTGTCGTGACAAGTAATATAGTCTAGAAGACCGAGTTATCGTCCTCAGGGATTAGTGTTCAATTATCAACCTCTATTCTGTCGTATCTATTTGGTAACCGATAATTTGATGAATTATTTATAGCTATGATTATAGATGCTAACTAATTTACTTTACTTTACTTCAGATATGGTGAAAATAGGGCTTTCAAATATCCTCAACTATCCGCTCGTTTTACTTGTTAATGCAAATAATTATGGTTTTTCTTCTATTTTGAGATAGCAGGTTAACTAAGCCGTTTTATACTCCTCTTAAGGTAATATAAACACTCAACCCCAATGCAGAACCCTTCTATCTTTTGATGACAAGATTGACTACAAATGAGGATTAAGAACAATAACCTATCAAACTACACAAGTATCGGGGTACTTTCGTCCACGATTTAAACCTATGTTTATTCAACTATAGCATATTCACAATATCCCCTTTCGGCTTTCGATTAGAAATCATATAAGTTATGATAATTAGTGATCAATTAATTACCAAGCAATCAAAACAATTATTGAATAAATTTCAACAATAATGAGAAGAAACCAAAAACATACATTAATTCATAAAAACGAGGTTCAAGTGATTCGATATGGAAAGCCCTAAATTAAGTTAGTTCCTAGCCATAGACATGCCAAGAACTAAACTAATATCCAACATAAACTAAAAAGAAATAAAATAAAGGACAAGAAATTACACAAAAGTAAGTCTCCAATCTTGATCTCCAAGTTGTGATGAATTGTCAAGTGTTGGATCCCCCAAATCTAACCTAAAAAGGTCCTTTTTATAGCCTAAAAAGCGTCCAACAACTTTTTCTTCTTGGCCTTGGCCTATTCCTATTCGGATTTGGCTGATTTCCCGCCTCGTGCGGTTCAATCGCGCCGTGGCGCCAAACTTCGCACTTATGTTCTTTGGGCGCCGTGGCTCGATGTCGCTGGTTGGTAGCAAGGCCACACTGTTTTCGCCCGGGTTGCCTACTTTTTAGCTTTTGAGCTCGAACCTCTGTTCGCTTCTTTTCGCTCCTTTTCGTCAATATGCCACTTTAAACCATTATGACTCAAAAGAATGAAAATTTATCCTAAGACGACACATATTTGTACAAAAATGGGCAAAAGACTAACTAAAAATGACTCAAAAGGTGTATATAAAATACACCGATCAAGTATTCATGGAATCCTGATACATCTACTTCCCAGCCTTCTAGTGAAGGGCGCGATGAACCTATGTGGAGATACGCACGAACTGTCCGGCCCTATTCTGGGACGCGGTAAAATCATATACGCCGCCTTTCGGGACGCGAATCGCCGCTTTCTGAAGGCGCGATGAATGGAATATAACACTTGCACGAATAGTTATCATGAGCAACCTTATGCAATTTAAATCATCTTTTGACTCTCAATAAAATCATATACTGCCCGACCATTTCTGGGACGCGGTAATTGCCCAGCCTTCTAGTGAAGGGCGCGATGAATGTAATATTACACTTGCACGAATAACTATCATGAGCAACCTTATGCAATTTAAATCATCTTTTGACTCTCAATAAAATCATATACTGCCCGGCCATTTTTGGGACACGGTAACTGCCCGGCCTTCTAGTGAAGGGAGTGATAAATGGATTATAACACTTGCACGAATAGCTATCATGAGCAACCTTATGCAATTTAAATCATCTTTTGACTCTCAATAAAATCATATACTTCTCGGCCCTTTCTGGGACGCGGTAAAATCTTTTTTGACTTTCAATAAAATCATATGCTTCCCGACCCTTTCTGGGACACGGTGAAATCATTTTTGACTCTCAATGGAATAATATAGAACAACATTCATTTATAAAACCCAAGGAACTATCATGTCATTAAGGATTAAGATCCAAAAGAACTATGTACGTTCGTCGTACACTTACTTTATAAAAATCAACTTTCATTTTAGATCCCCATTTGGAAAATCAAAGCACTTATCATATCAAGTATCATTTTGGGATTAAGATCCAATAAAACTATGTACGTCCACGGTACACTTACTTCATATAAACAACTTTCATTCTTAGAAAAACCAAGGCACTATCATATCATTAAGGATTAAGATCCAAAAGAACTACATACGTCCACCGTACACTTACTTCATATAAACATGCCAAAAGAAGAAGGATAGTTCACACACCTTATCGGCTATACCCACACGATAAGTAGAATACGTCTCAATGTACTTCAACTTATAACAACAATAATACATCTATCAACTTCATGCTTACTAGTATAAGACATATACCAAGGGTTCTCTTTTCATATAAAAATTTGGGCAGCACTTCCCGTACTTATACATACGTTTCCACCTTACAAACAAGCCTAATAACATCAATAACCAAGTACCAATTAGGTACACAACCAAAACAGCAACCAAGGTGATTCACACACCTACTTCTTATGTTAATCTGGCCTCTTAATCCATATAAAACAGTCCACTAAAACAGTCCATAATCCAACACAACGAGGGTAGAATGTGAAGCATTTCTACACCATTCTACACCCTTAATCCTTTAGGACTTACATTAGCAATTACCACATTTAAACATTCATAATGGTAACTGAATTTTCAGCATTATAACCCCACAAAACAGCCCCTAAAACAGCACCACAATGTCTCACAGTTTCATGCAGTTCTCGGCCAACAACCAATACCATAACCCTTTCCATAATTCATTATTATCCAATTCAAGTTTCAACACTTTAATATAAATCATTTCATCTTTTAATATCAAGATTTCCTTCAATCAAACATGTAATAAGTGAAGGTAACAACAACAATAACCAACGTATCCAACAACATGAAAACTGTCCAGAATCGGCTAACATGCCAAATCTGTGACATGCATTTCTTATTCTCCATTTACTTAACAAAAGTTCATCTCTTAACTATAACATCATGTAACTTCCAATTACTTCAAGAGGAAGAAGAAATCTTACCTTAAACTTAGCTCAAAATAATCCAAAGCTCTCGGCCACTACTTCTCTTTTTGACACCACTTCTTCACGTTACAACAACACACATGTATCCTCTACAATATTGTAACCAGCTTGCTTTCTTGTTTTACTTCCATAAAGTTCATAAAAAAACTTAGGGTTTCAAGACATTTTCTTGACCAAAATCGTGACCCTCTACCTTGTTGTGTTAACTTGGCTTAGAACTTAGTTAGAGAGCTTAATCTTTGGAAAATAAGTTGATCTTGTTCTTCTTGGTTAAGGGATTTTTTAAATTTGCAAGAGAAGAGAAGAGAGAAGAGGGTTTGGATGAGAAGATATTATGAGTTAAGGCAAATAAGTTGTCACGACCCGACCTCGGGCCCGCGACTGGTGCCTTACCCCGGGCACCCTAATGATACAACATCAGAGAAAATCAGCGGAAATAAAAACTCATAAAAGATAAACAGTGAAATAAGAAGACAGGCTAACCAAAACGGTTACCTTTCTGTATATATAAATAAAAACTTGAACAGTTACATCCCTTTTACAAACCTTGCCCACAACAGTACTACAGACCTCTAAGAATATAACCATAACTATGACGGGACAGGGCCCCACCATACCCCTGAATGTAAGTACCTACAACGACAGGGGACTATACCAAAAGATAAGCCTCCGGAGAAACGGAGCTTCCCAAAACGCTGAGTTGTGATCCTATGAGCGAGGATCGACGCAGGTGTACCTCTACCGCAGATGAACGCAGCCCCAAGGAGGTCAAGATAACAGTACCAAAGATGTGAAACTGCATAACATCAAATAAAATCATAACCTATAAAAACCAATTACAAATACGTATGAACAACCAATTTAACTGCACATAGTGCCACATCATAAACAAGAGCAAAATAGATATAACGTGAATCGGTCTTTTCTAGCCGCTAATGATCAAGCAAGGCCAATCTCCCATAGTATCATTACGCGAGCCTAATCTCGACTCCCGATCGCATGTACCACCTAGGTTCGCATGAGGTATTCTCGTGACGGGGTAGCTAACCTCAGATCAACTCGACTCTCGCAGTCGCATAGTCACATGCATCGCATGAGGTATTCTCACATCGGTAACACACCCGAGTGATCATCCCGAACTCCCGCAGCCTCCGCATAGGTCACACTGCACCGCACGAGGTATTCCTCGATCGGGCGGCTAACCTCTGCATAACAAGTCAGGGGTAAGTGATATAATATCAAGATAATCGCTTATCGTTAAACAACATAAGCACAACAAGAAAACCCCTTACACAACGCTACAAGACGCTAACACACGAAGATCATAACATGTTTAGTTATCAAACCAACAAGAAAGTATTACAAGGTTATCACAAGCCAACATAGTCAAGTTACTCACACAAAAGTCACACGATACCCGTAGTATCAAAATAGAGTAACTATCTTTAAGTAAACCAAAACAATTTCCATACCTTCTTTTAAACCAATCTTAAGACAAAAGCATGCCTTCCTTTTTAAACCATTTTAAGACAAAACCATGCCTTCCTTTAAAACAAAGACACTTTTACCTTTTAAAGTCAAGTAGCAATATACTTTTTTTTTAAACCAAGCGTCTTACTCTTTTAAAAACAAGTAACCTATACCTTTAAATCAAGTTACTTCTCCTTTCCCAAAATCAAGTTGTTTATAAGTCAAGTCTCTTTACTTTCAAAAATCGCTCTTAATCTTTAAATCATGTCTTTAAGGAA
The DNA here is from genome assembly GCA_029844215.1 of Przewalskia tangutica. Taxonomy (NCBI): domain Eukaryota; kingdom Viridiplantae; phylum Streptophyta; class Magnoliopsida; order Solanales; family Solanaceae; genus Przewalskia; species Przewalskia tangutica. The sequence continues at coordinate 49,245,667 of CM056725.1, forward strand.
ACCAACCTCCAACTTTTAAAATGTCAAGTTATCCTTTTAAATCCAATGATAAAACCATTCTTTTGTTTTCATAAAGTCGTTATAAATAACTTCCCATAGAGCTATTATAACACTTTATGTTTTAAACCAACCAAGGACAACTATTCTTATTTTCGAAATCAAGATAACTTTATTCTTTAAAAGACCACACACCCATTACTCATGAGTGAGGTTTTACAACTTTTAACATAATTCAAGTCCTTAATATTTCATAACAAGTCACTTAACTTTGGAATCAAGTCAAGGACACAAAAGGAAAATCAAATTCCTTTAAACACACGTGCGTCTACCGCACTATATATATTTCACAAATATCATGCTAGAAAGTATAGGAAGAGGTTCACATACCTCGCGACGATTATCGACAATTAGCAAAACGCTCCAAAGTACTCTAACCTTGCTCGCCTTTTCCACCCTTCAAGTAGAATACGCTACTCGTAGTACTTCAACCTATAATGGTCATAAAACGTCTATTAACTTCTAGATCCCTTCGTAGAATATTTCTAAGTACAAGGTTCCATATTCTACGAAAAATTCAGCAGCACATCCCCCCCCCTCCCCGCAACCACATAAATCTCCTCCTCTAACAAGGCCTGCTACCAAGCCAACAACTCCAAGGGGGGGTTACACGTCTAACCGGACGTGTACAATTCTACTCCACAATAATACTACAAGTCTACTGTAAATACAGTCCAATGTAAATACAATTCAATTCTTTTTAATCATCTTTCCAATATATCTTATACTCAATTCTAAACTACTACAATATGTAATATCCAATTACAATAGAGGGACATAGATCATTACCTCGATAAGCCCAAAATTATCCAAGATTAAAAGTCGATCCTGAGCAACGTTTAGCTCCAATTCCTTACGCTCCAACCCGCTCCAAGCAACCCTTAGAAGTTTCTAAACAACTTCTCTTAACACTTCATCTAAGCTACGAAGATTTTTCTAGGGCTTCATTTGCGACTATTGGAAAAAGTAGTATTTCCGGGCTCTTAGTATTGAAATAACTTGGAATACTACTAGGAATACTAGGCTAAGGTATTTGGGATAATACAACAATACTTGAAGTATTTTTCACACAAAGTGGGGGAGAATTTCTGACGAGAGCTACAAGAGTGGGGATTTTTGGACTTAGAAACATTTAAGTGGACGTACAAGTTTTCAAACAAGGGGTATTTATAGAGAAATCAAGGGCTATGATTTAAGCAAGTGTAAGGCGAGGACGGGGTACATGTGTGTGGGTAGTTTGCCAACCATTTGTCCACTATAACAACGGGACAAGTGGCAAGCCACTCCCCACTCAAAACCGCCAACACACACACACACAATCTACCACACGGCCTCGCGGGGTGACACGTGTCGCCTCTACTCCCAAAATATTTCGCCTTCCAAAAATATCCGTAATGCCAAAATCCAAAATAAAGCTGGCCCTACAAAACCAGAATTTCTCCCGTGGCCCCACGTGACCAATTCCTAAATAAAATTCCATAATTCTTAAATATTCCAAAAGTCCGAATACCAAATATGGGAATCCAATTCCCATTAACTAACCTTTTCCTTCACAAAATTCGAAACTTTTTTTAAAAATCACCTCTTTCTTCCTTTCCACTTTATCGTATTCTCGCACGCACGCCCTCATATACATACTCTGGAACTACGGGGTGTAACATAAGTCTTCAAGACTTGTATCTATAACATGTGCACAAGCACAAGTGGATAGGGACCCATGTGGAACACTTGTCCACTTGTATACACTTTATGAAAATATATTTTACACTAATCTCTTCACAAAATATTAATCCAACACTTAGTCAAATCTTACTATTTTCGATGGAAACACCCCCCCCCCCCCGCCCAAATTGTAAAAAAAATTATTGGCTCATATTCTTAATCCCAAGATTTAATAATACAATCTTAAGTCCATAACTCCATTTGGAAATAATTCAACCACTAATATTAATTCTCGTCGTCACATTTGTTGTATCCAAAATTATTCCATATAGAAAATGTAAATATACTTTCCTTCCAATATTCAAATCTTATTTCCTTACTTACGTTCTCACTCTATTGCCCTGGAATTACGGGGTGTAACACGGGAAGTGGTTCGTCTACATGTAGGAAAAGTGTTGGTGCCACCACCACGTCCAAACAGGGTCGTGACAGTGTGGTTGGTTAAAATGAACCACTCCCTCTATCCCAATTTATTTGAAGGTTGACCAGTTTGAGAGTCAAATAGGTTTTTCTTTGACTTAATTTTAAACATAGATTCTTTGAGTATTTTATAATAAAATTTATATATTTAAAAACTACATAAAAAGTACTATAAGTTTTCATGATTAATAATTCTTAATATATGAAAATAGTTAGAGAAAATCGTAGTCAAAGAAAGAGATATTTAAATCTCAAACTGGTCAACCTTCAAACAAATTGAGATAGAATGAGAAATAAAGAGAGAGTAATGAGAAATTAAAGGGGGCCCCGTACTTGAGAGGTGACAAGCAATTGTATTGGGTATCGATTTCATGTGATGAGAAATTATTCAATATTCCATCAGAGATTATCACTACCAATGTCATGCATTGGGCATTAGCTGATAGCTTAGATTTATTTATGTGAATTATGATTGAGATATGAAATCTTGGATTTGATGTTTCTATATTATATGTTTATCTTAATTGTGATTATGTGTTCTCATGACTTTATAATACTCATTTAAAAGTGGGAAAAAGCTAAATTTGAGCCTTTTACTTTATGGCCTAGTTGCTTATTATGTCCATGTCATATTCATATTTTATATGGTATCTCATGCATAATACACTTGAGAATACATATATGATGTCCGATGGAAAATGATTTGCATCGGTGGATACGAATTGTAAAGAGAAATCGCTAAAGACATGTGATGTCACATGAATTGGCTAAGTACATGTAATGTGAGCCGAATTGGCTAAGGGTTGAGATTTGAAGCCTAAATGGCTAAGGACTCAATGAAAATGATTCAGGATGGTGTATGGACCTTTCGAGTCCCCATGGGTCACATATTTCATATTATGGAGTGTGTGTATACCGATGATGAAAGTCCTTGTATTGCGTTTGCATATCAAATTATTCATTGAATTCCTTGTTGATTGACTTACTTGAGTTATTAATGTGAAATACACATATCTTACTTAAGTGGTTATTCGAAACTTTATTGGTTTATAGATATTGTCTTGTTCGACTAATCGCATTTAAGAATGAAAATAAGCATTCAGAAAACCAACCCTCGTCATTGTTTTCGTTTATGATAAGTAGACATTGTTTTTGAGTACACGTTATTTTTGCGTACTCACTCTACACTTGCGACATCCTTTTTGTGTAGATTTTATTCCTAGGACGAGAGAAATTCCAGACTTCACCGCCCATTGAGGAGATTTTTAGAAGGTTTTGGGGTGAGCTGCTGGCTGATTTGTGGCACCGAATTCTTCTTCTTTACATATCCCTGTCTTTTCCTACTTTAGATAGTATATTTGTATTTTGTATCAGACTTGTAGTTCTATTTTAGTAGCTCATGTACTGTGACAACAGATTTTTGGATGGTAGTTCTAGTTATTCTGCTTATCTATGACTATGAGACTTTATTATGACTTCAAATAACTTTTTTTATTTCTTCCGCTTAATATGCTTGCAAATTGGCTTAAATGGTTGTGGATGGTTCACCTACCGTGTGGGGTGGGTGCCTTCACGACTTTCCATTTTGGGTAGTGACACCACAACATCTCAATAAATGTTTCTTGAAAAAAATATATGTATATATATGCTATAATATGTTTTTGCATATATCAATTGTGATCTATCCAATGATATGTAATAGTTAAATAATCATTACCATAAGTACTAAGACCTATGTCAAAAGTGTATCTATTTTACCCTCAAAATAATATAATGCATAACATAAATATTGTTGATATTCATGTGCAAATGTAAAAATATCTCTTCTAACAGTTGATCTAAAAAATCTTTAAAAGTAAGATTATATATTTCTCTAATGAAATCCGGAGATCAAGATAACGAGAAAGGCAAAATTTTCACAATAACTACTTTCACTAAATTTTCTCAATCTGTGTGTTTATCATATTTTGGAACGAAAAGTTCCCCAATCATTGGGTTAGTTTCAATATGTACTTGATCAGAACACTATGTGAACCTTCTCCCGACTCAGAAGACATTTGCACACCCCCTTTTTGAGCCATTAATTAGATATATGTTGCTTTGTGCTTCATTTTCACGTATCTAAGTAACCCCCATCCCGCCTTGATCTTTTTAAATTTAAATTTATAATATTCACCACAAATTTAGTAAAATGTTAATCGCTTAGGCATGTCTCTTTCAAAAAAAAATAATCATGCATGTGATTTTGCTTTTCGTGCTATACTGGACATGTTCTCATACTAAAAGGAATAGAAGGGTTTTCAGTTTTAGCTTGAGACTGAGTCTGAGGTGGAGCTACACTAATGGATGTGTCATATAAATTACCTTTTAAATTCATCTTCTAAACCATCTTGTGGTTCAGTAGTTAGAAAAACTATAAAAAATCTCGTGATCTAGTGTTTGCACATTAGTATTAATCTTAATATCAAATTGTTCAGCCATTTACGTATGTGAAATCATCATAATTAGGATCTAGATCCAACACCCTTACTAATCTTACCCTTGTTATCCCTACTAAAAATATGTCTAGCTTGTTCCATTATATTTATTCAAATAAATGAGTAAAGTTAAGAAAATTAAGTATAATAATTAAAATTTAAAACAAAAGAAAGAAGAAGAGATGCTTTAAATAATAATAATTTAAATTTTAAATTTAAGGAACTTATATTTAAAATTAAACAATAATAATTTAAATAAAATATGGAATGCGTGTACCAAACTCCAACGTAAACGTCAATGTATAATCATGGTTGAAAGTTTAAACCTTGCTCGATGATCCCCATGCTAATTGTCAACTTCGATTCCAATTTTCAAAAATTGATTGCAATTAGAAAATAAAAATAAAAATGTAATTTGCAATTTAAATTTGTAGAGAAATGGAAGGGGAATTTGTAAGAAAAAGAAAAAGAGGAGGATGTATTTATAGTTGAGGAATATACATAAATGTAAATATATTAAAGGTTAAGAATAATTATTAAGGGGATAGAGATGGTTTGGGGTATTGTGTCCATTTTTGTCGTTCTAGCCGTTGTCGATGACTTGCAAAATAATCGTTTGTGCTACAGCTAGTTTTCAACAGAATTAAAAAACATTTATTTTTGTTTACTTTGAAAAGAAAATGTTTTTAATGAGTGAGTGCGTAGCTAGCTGTCAATAGCTTCAAACTTTTTAATGTTAATAGAGCGTAGAAAGGGGGTGGGATTAAAACCCGAAAAACCAAATCGTTTGAGCCGAAATCTGAATTGAGCCGAACTGAACGGTTTGGGCTTGCTAGCAAACCGAAACCGAATGCTCCATTGAGTACGGGTTCAGATCCATGGCAAAACCGATCTGAAATGGTACCGAATAGCAAAAAATGAGTATGGTTTATTGATTCATATGGTTTACTGATTGAAGTGTGTTTGTTTCAGTGAATGAGTACAGTGTGTTTGAATGAGTACTGGGACATTTGGGACTGTAATAGCCTAATAGACTGATGATTTCAGCTTTGTTTGTTATGTTGAACACTTAAAAACTGTTTGGGACTTGGTCTTATTAGGACTTTTGATCTGTTGGAAGTCTGGAACAGTGGAACTAAATTGTTGATTTGTTATTTTTAAGTTTTAACTGTTTTGGATTTAGTTTTTAATCTGCTGAAAGTTTCAATGTACTATCTATAGCTGTTTTCAGATTTTTTGAGTTCACTCAGTGACAAAGTTATTTTCACTTTCTAGAAAACAAAAAAAAAGATTTTTAAAAAAGTAGCATTTGGTACCGAAATGGGCCGAACCGATCCGAACTCATTCGGATCGGATCAATTCGGATTAGATAGCCAAAAAGTGAAGTACCGTACCGAACTCGTACCGAATATTATTTCGGATTCGGCCCAAAATCGAACTGATCCCACCCCTAACCCCTGGTTTAAGAGGTATGGGTGATCGAGCACCATTAACCACGATGATGTGGGACATGTATATTTATATAGATATTTGCGGATACGTATAAGAATCTCTACGTGAGATCCGGTGACACACATAGTTGGTGGGTTGCGCAGCTTGCGCTGGTTTGGAAATAGAGTTTTTGAGTCCTGCATTTTCTTTTCCCGTTTACCTTTCTTTAATCATAGTAGCAAAATATCAATTAAAAATATAAAATCCAAACGAACAACCGGCTTTAGTTTTTTTACCCAAATGCTTTATCTTGTGTAATTTGCAAATATAATTTGTTTGTTGAACTTTTAGATGTTACCTAAAGAGGTTAAAATTAGTAATAGTTGGTGCTTCCATTAAGGAGCTTTTACTATATTCTATAAGGTTTTTATTTTTAAAATTGACATTTTAGAAATTTGGAATTTTTGGGAGCAAAATTTATTTTACGTTGTAAATTACTGATTTAATTTTAGTTAGATATATCATATATTACATATGTGGTCCTTCAATACCTTTCACATTCATGAACTATATGTTTGAAATTTTACTAATGTGGAATTGTGTTTATCCCATCTTGAATGACTTAAAACACATGGGCTCCGCATGTCGAAAACATCGTTTATTTGCACATGTCTAATTTACTAAGTAAGTAGATGATGTTAGTGTCAAGTATCGTCAAATTTCGTTAAGAAATGAAAGAGATATTGGTACACAAAGTAAGGTGTTTGAAACATAAAAAAATGGAGGGTCTTTGGCCAAAAATTATAAATTTCCAAGGAATTAGGGCTTCTAATATCCACTCTTTTCAATCTTTAATGCAACTAGAATGACTTCTTTTTCTACGTTAAGATAGCGGTTAACTAGACTGTCTTATATTCCGATTAGGATATATAATCACTCAACCCCAGTGCAGAACCCTTCTATATTTCTATGATAGTATTTACCACATAAGAGGATTAAGAACAATAACCTATAATGCTACACAAGTATCGGGGTACTTTCGTCCGCGATTTTAACCTATGTCTACTCAATTACAGCATATCCAAATCTCTCCTCTCGGTTCTTGATTCGAAATCATATAGATTATGATAATTAGTGATCAGTTAACTATCAAACATTCATACCAATTATTGAATAAATCTTAATCAAGTGAAAAAGAAACCAACTAATGCATTAATTCATGAAACGAGGTTCAAGCGATTCAAAAGGAAAGCCCTAATTAAGTAATTAGCTCCTAAACATTGTCATGTCAAGAACTATGTCACACCCCGAACCCCGGGCCCGTGACTGGTGCCCTACCTGGGAACCCTTCTACCTTAACAACACAAGTAAACTGCGGAAATTAAATAACATTTCATTTTTTTTAAAACCAACGTACGTGCAAGGGCAAAGCCGACAAGGCTTCCATATATACATAAACAAAAGACACTACACCGTGCATGAGTCCAATCCCACATATGAATACAGACCTCTAAGAGTTTACTGAAATATGACGGGACAAGGCCCCTGCATCCATAATCAGAAAAGCTGCATCGAAAGAACTTATACCAAAAAGATAAACTCCAATGTAAGGAGCTATCCAAAACTCGAGCAGGTCCTACACCGCCGATCACAAAATCAAGGTACCTAAACTCGGCATGAACGCAGCCCAAGGAGGTCGATGCGAAGAATGTACCAAGTATGTGAAATAGCATCAGAATGAAATCGTAAGCCTAAGCAAACAGAGACATGTATGATAGCCAACCTACAAGACACAACATAAGCAAATATAATAAGTCGTGACGATGCCTCAAATCATTTCTAAAATATAATCATGGGTCTCACGCCCATAATATCAATCATGCCCGTGGAATCCGTCCTCACTGCCGGCAGTCCAGGATATAGTATAACACCAAGAGGCATACATGAACACCAAGTCCCACCTATGTCCTAAAACTGCAGACGCGCAAGCAGAAAATGAGCAGTGGTAAAGCAGGGTATAATGTCTTGGGGTTTACCCTCACTTATACTCTTACCTCAAGGTGGTAAAGCATCTGGGGGTTTACCTCACTTATACTCTACCCTATCTCAACCGACCATCAAACAAAACAAGCAGGGGTATAATGTCTTGGTGGTTTACCCTCACTTATACTCTTACCTGGAGTAGGTGGTATAAGATCTCGGGGTTTACCTCACTTATACTCTTACCCTATCTCAACCGGTCGTCAAACAAAACATAAGCACTACCATGTCTTCTTATAAAAATCCGGGAGTTTAACACAAGTACTACAAATAACGGTAGCATACCTGTGGAATCCCACATCACCGCCAGACGCCCAAGTAATCTTATAACAAGACATTACTTCTCCAACCGAGAGTCGCGGCAACTTAATAAAACATAATCCTTGCACTCAAAGGTTATCGCCAGCACACATAGGAAATTCTCAATTAATCAAGCCAAAGTACTTATCAAGGCACACATAGAATAATTCTCATTTAACAAGCCAAAGTACTTATCAAGGCACAAATAGAATAATTCTTATTTAACAAGCCAAAGTACTTATCGAGGCACAAATAGAATAATTCTCATTTAACAAGCCAAAGTACTTATCGAGACACAAATAGAATAATTCTCATTTAACAATCCAAAGTACTTATCAAGGCACAAATAGAATAATTCTCATTTAACAAGCCAAAGTACTTATCGAGGCACAAATAGAATAATTCTTATTTAACAAGCCAAAGTACTTATCGAGGCACAAATAGAATAATTCTCATTTAACAAGCCAAAGTACTACGTACGTACATTCTTTTCAAAAGACTCCTTTTTATGTAAAATCCTAAGATACTAACACCCGTAGTATCAAGGTGTGTCTATTTTTCAAAGTAAGTTACTACACTTTTAGAAAACTCATTTCAAAGTTTGAAATCAAGTAACTTGAAATTTTCACAATCTAGGCAACTTATGCCCAATAATCAAAATAGACAACTTTCTTAACCTTCCATAAAGTCGTTATAACCAACTTCCCATAAAGCCGTTATAACCCTTTATGGTTTTAGACAATTTCATTCCCTTTTTATAACCAAGAGACTTACACTTAAAACCAAGTATCACAAACTTTCAAATCAAGTTTCTTAACTTTCAAAATACTTCAAGTCCCTTAATATTTAGAAAACAAGTTTCTTCTACTTTTAAACCTCAAGTAACTCACACCTTTAAAACAAGTTACTTCTTTTAAATCATGTCATTTCTCCTCTCTTAAAACAATTAAGTAAATCACTCATTTAACTCCCCTAAAGTCATTACAACAACCCTTAGGTTTTGGAACTAAGGCACTAGCCAAAAGGTTTGGAAACCACTTCCTTTTCATGACTCCATGTACTTTAAGTAAAATACTTTCACTTTTAAGAATCCAAACTTCACTAAGGAAATGGATTATACAACTTACAATTTAAACATCAAAGTACAATCAAGGGAGTACATAGAACGAATTCTATTTTAGGCAATCCAAATACAACCAAGGAATGGATCATTTAAGGAGTAGAACTTACTTTCTTTATCTTAAGGAATCATGCTAGAAGAGGAGATAGTTCACATACCTTTTCGGCTAAATCCACAAGCTAAGCCGAATACGCCGTACGTAGAAGTGTGAACCTATAATGATCACAACAAGACTATCAACTTCTAGTCTCAACGTAGAATAATACTAAGTATACGGTCTCTAATTCTACGGAAAATCGAGCAGCACTTCCTTTGTTTCTACTCACTTTGCCACCTTTTTCAAGGTCGAATACAATAACCAACACGCCACATTTAAGGCTCCAAACAACAACTAAACAAAGGGGATTACACGCCTTACAATACGTGTAAAATTCCGCCCCACAATTCATACGAAATAGCCCCTTAATCTAGCTATTCTCGGCCAACATAAATAACACTAAGTCCTTTCCAATCCTTTTCCAATTCCAAGTTCTAAGGTCTAACATGTTACATAGTTATAAACCACTTCAACAACTACAATTTCCTTCTTTTTTTACAACATGCGACGACTTTACTAATAATCGACTTGAATTGAAATCTTAGGGCTAACATGCTAGTTTTTCGGATTAGGGTTCCAATAGCCAATACACTAATCCAACTACATAATATATAACTTATGCTTGCTAATATCCATAGCTACAATCAATAAGTAAACTTAATTGCTAAAACGACAAAATTAATACCTTTCCAAGCCCTTAAAATTTCCAAGATTCAAAGTCGCGCTTCTAGCAATTCTTAGCTCCTTTCCTTAGGTTCCAACTGGCCCAAGCACTCCTTGAGGCCTATGAAGAACCCATCTTCAAGTTCCAACTTCAAAGTCAAGAACTCTCTAGTTTCCGCCATGACTAACGTGAAAACTCCGTTTTCCAAATCTTTCTATTGAGATATCCTTACAATACCCTTAGGACATCAGGTTTAAGTCTTCGAACAAAGGATCAAAACTACAAATTTTTGCTGGGTGAAGTAGTGAGCTAAACCCGAGAGCTATTAGTGAAGCACAAGGACTTCTAATTTTTTCTAAGTGTTAAATGCCAAGTCTTGCTACTAGTTGGGTATATAAAACACATTGATGGCTTAGATTACAACAAATGTGAGGCTAGGATGAATTTCACTGATTAAGCTTATGTGGACAAGTTCGACAAGTCAACAATATCAAGCTTGCAAGACTTATCTTCCAAGATGGTCAATGACCATTTTACCCTTACCATAATTTCGACCAAGAACTTGTGGGGGTGCCACGTGTCGCCCTCCCATTCGTCCATAAAATTCAGAACCCTCTGGGCAAAACGTAAAATTTCTGCTGGGTGCCACGTGACCAAATCCGTAAAAATAGATTTCCATAATAATAATAAGTTCCATATTCTTCAATAATACCTTTTGAGAATCCAATTCTCAATAACTAACATTTTTCCTTTCCGATGTTCTAAGATTTTCCGTCGGAAAAACAATTCTTCCTTTCGTACTCAAATTTCCAAGTCTTGTTTCCTTTCGTACATTCTCTTTTACATGTCCCGACTTACTGGTGTAACATTCTTCCTTTAGAAACATTCGTCCCGAATGTTCTTAGTCGGTTGCCAAGCTATACAAACTCAGATAAACTCTATACTATGCCTATCAATCAAAACACGACAAGACCAACGATGCCACACAAGGCCACCACAACATACGTGAACATAATAATGGACCTTCCGTCCGTGGTCCCTTCTCACAAAACTCAAGGTTATCGCTTCCCAAACACGGATCCTTAGAGGTTCCTTTTTCCTTACTTGTCATACTTTCTCGCACTTTCAAACTCATCTAGTACACGACAAAATCTCAAATTTTGTTTCTCTTCTCCAATCTCGAGTTACTATCCAAACTTGGACATATTGTTACTTACATTGCCGTTAATGCTCTTCTCGGTCCATTTACGACCTGTTCGGTGGAACGATCCACGAACTCGCATAATGATCAACTAGACTTGGGCCTAGCACCCTCGTGACCCTATCACATAGCGGGACCACTACCAACCGACATCACCCATTCCATACTATCGATCGACCTAAATGAAGTCTATAACCCGACTCATCGTCACACTTAACTTCTCATTCTTAGCCTGAAATAAATCTCTCTTATCTCAAGGTACTTCTCACCCTATCCTCCCATTCACTAGAGGTTTGTCACATAAGCCAAGGTATTTCTACTATACATCCTTCCCTATCGGCCTTACACATTACTTGGTAATTACAACTGTGAACTCTATACAACTATAGTCTCCACTTATCATTCTTGTCAATATTCTTAACTTCTCACTTTACTAATCAAAGTATCCCTACCTGGGGTACTATCACTTTACAACTCTAGCAATAAAGGGAAAACATATACGCTAGTGGTAAAATCTGAATCTAACAATGCACGATGATTCCAAAGAATCGATATATACCAGAACCCCGTGCGATGTCGCCTCCGATCCCGCCTGTAGTCACGCCATCTCGCGGTTCAAGGACCGCTGTAACTATAAACTCACTCGACCTCTACCACTATCGGCCGACATCCAACACCGCCTCGAGACGCATACCGTGGAGGAAAGTGGAATCAACCATCGGCCTCATAGCCGAGCCACCTCTCCTGCTCTTTCTAAAAGGACATACCGCATATGGCCCCGGACGCTACAATAATAACAAACACCGCGCCATAACGGCACTTCCCGAATGACGCTACTACATCGATACATTGAGGAATAGGTGGCCTCGACGAGAAAATCATCCGCTCCTCCGGTAACCTCGACTGGAGCTCGGACCGGCTCCTAAATACCTGGTGGGGTCCAAACTCCCACCTGTGAGCTGCGGGGGTATGTACTGGGTATGCTGGGATGAATATCTCACTTGCTACTGAGGCTGCTCGTCCAAACACTCACCGGGATAACCATCCGGTCTAGCCCTCTTACGCTGATCTCCGCTGGCCTCTACCCTCTGACACTGTCTGCATCGCGAATAACCTCCCGCATGTAATCAGAGTAGCCGCTATCTTGGTCAATAACATAATGGCTTCCTTCGACCTAAAGTCTTCCCTAATCGAGGAACGGAGGCCCCGTGCCGGGCCTCAAAACTGGCGCAAGAACTCGCCATCGCGAACAACATCCGGTATACCTCGGGCATAAGCCCTATCAACTCTCTGAGTCCGACTAGTAGCTCTCGCTACTCCTTTGCCCCGGCGGCCGTTGCCCTCGGGAGGCATAATCAGAACACAACAAAACGTCAGAGAGGAATTATCTTACTAACACAGCTCTATGGCACGATCTTAGAGTGAGAAGAATAGAAACCAACTCCTAAATGTCCTGTAGCCTCCTGTTTATGGGTGTGGCGCGCAACACACCGATAATCAAGACTCTACTAGACACGATCTGTAGACATTCCGAGGACTGACTGCTCTGATACCACTCTGTCACAACCCGAACCCCGGGCCCGTGAATGGTGCCCTACCTGGGCACCCTTCTACCTTAACAACACAAGTAAACTGCGGAAATTAAATAACATTTCATTTTTTTTTAAAACCAACGTACGTGCAAGGGCAAAGCCGACAAGGCTTCCATAGATACATAAACAAAAGACACTACACCGTGCATGAGTCCAATCCCACATATGAATACTGCACTTAAGAGTTTATCAAATATGACGGACAAGGCCCCGTACTCCATAATCGCATACAAAGCACATCGAAAGAACTTATACCAAAAAGATAAACTCAATGAAGGAGCTATCCAAAACTCGAGTGGTCCTACACTGCCGATCACCAAGCTGCAGACCTAAACTGCGGCATGAACGCCGGCCCAAGGAGGTCGATCTGAAGAATGTACCAAGTATGTGAAACGATGAAATCGTAATGAAATCGTAATCTAAGCAAACAGAGACATGTATGATAGCCAACCTACAAGACACAACACATAAGCAACATAACAAGTCGTGGACGCATGCCTCAAGTCATTTCTAAAATATAACCATGGGTCTCACTCCCATAATATCAATCATGCCCAGAATCCTTCCTCACCGCCAATCCCAGATATAGTATAACACCAATAGGCATACATGAACACCAAGTCCCACCTGTGTCCTAAAACTATGCAGACGCCAAGGAAAATGAGCAGTGGTAAGCAGGGTATAATGTCTTGGGGGTTTACCCCTCACTTATACTCTTACCCTCGAGAAGGTGGTAAAGCATCTTGGGGGTTTACCCCTCACTTATACTCTTACCCTATCTCAACCGACCATCAAACAAAACAAGCAGGGGGTATAATGTCTTGGTGGTTTACCCCTCACTTATACTCTTACCCTGGAGAAGGTGGTATAGCATCTTGGGGGTTTACCCCTCACTTATACTCTTACCCTATCTCAACCGGCCGTCAAACAAAACATAAGCACTACCATGTCTTCTTATAAAAATCCGGGTAACACAAGTACTACAAATAACGGTAGCATACCTGTGGAATCCCACATCACTGTCGGTACGTCCAAGTAACTTACAACAAGACAGCCGGCCCTCCAACCGAGAGTCGCGGCAACTTAATAAAACATAATCCTTGCACTCAAAGTCTATCGCCAACACACATAGGCAATTCTCAATTAATCAAGCCAAAGTACTTATCAAGGCACAGATAGAATAATTCTCATTTAACAAGCCAAAGTACTTATCAAGGCACAAATAGAATAATTCTTATTTAACAAGCCAAAGTACTTATCGAGGCACAAATAGAATAATTCTCATTTAACAAGCCAAAGTACTTATCGAGGCACAAATAGAATAATTCTCATTTAACAAGCCAAAGTACTTATTAAGGCACAAATAGAATAATTCTCATTTAACAAGCCAAAGTACTTATCGAGGCACAAATAGAATAATTCTCATTTAACAAGCCAAAGTACTTATCGAGGCACAAATAGAATAATTCTTATTTAACAAGCCAAAGTACTTATCGAGGCACAAATAGAATAATTCTCATTTAACAAGCCAAAGTACTACGTACGTACATTCTTTTCAAAAGACTCTTTTTTATGTAAAATCCCAAGATACTAACACCCGTAGTATCAATGTGTGTCTATTTTTCAAAGTAAGTTACTACACATTTAGAAAACTCATTTCAAAGTTTGAAATCAAGTAACTTCAAATTTTCACAATCTAGGCAACTTATTGTCACGACCCGAACCCGGGCCCGTGACTGGTGCCTTACCCCGGGCACCCTAGTGACACAACATCAGAGTAATCAGCGGAACATAAAACACATACATGAAACAAGTGAAGTACAAAGCGATGTCGAGGAAAACTTGCCTTTCGGCATATATAAATAACAACTTTTACAAATGAACAGTTTAATCCTTTTTACAAACCCTGCCCACAACAGTACTACAGACCTCTAAGAAATGATACGACAACAATGGCGGGACAGGGCCCCGCCATACCCCTGAATGTAAGCACCTACAACAACAGGACTATACGAAGATAAGCCTCGAGGAACGGAGCTTCCCACACGCCGAGGGACCCTAAGAGCGAGGATCAACGACGGTGTACCTCAACTCGCGGCATGAACGCAGCCTCGGAGAGTCGATAACAAAATGAGTATGTGAAATCAAAATACATCGTAAATGAAATCATAGCGATCATATAAAGCAGAGACATGATGATAACCAAACTACGCTTACAACAAAGCGACATGTCAAGTTGGGACTCACGCCTCAAGTCATCACTCAGAATAACAATGGGTCTCGTGCCCACAACATCAATCATGCGTGGAATACCTTCCCACCGCCGGCATCCATGATATAAAAAGCACCAAGGAACACACATGAACACGGTCCCACTGTGTCATAATAAAACAGACGGTAAGTACGAAGGCATAGCCGACTACTAAAACCCATGCCAACAAGGTCATGAATCAGATTATAAGATCTGTCTAGACCGTCACATGATCAAAGCCGGCCGCTTGCCCAAGATCATCAATGCGCGTCTAACCTCGAACTCCGCGACTCGCGATAGGCCAATCTCATCGCCCGCATGAGGTATTCCCGCATCGGGTAGCTACTCCTGCATCGCCCCGACTTCGCGACCGCATGGCCACTGGACCGCATGCCCATAAAGGGCGATACTAACTCGAACTCGTAGCTCCGCATAGGCCCCCGGACTGCGTGAGGTATTCTCGAATCATAGGTCCATCGACCACTGAGTCTACCTCGCGGAGGCGCTTTAACCCTAATCATCTCAAGAGATGAATGCCACAATACTATCATAACGACCGATAGTTAATAAGCACAATCGGAAACCCTTCACACAAACATCACAAGATACTAACACACGTAGCGTCCCAACACGTTTACTTATCAAAGCAATCAAGAAAGTATTACAAGGCTATCACAAACCAATACAATCAAGTTGTTCACACAAGGTACCTTCTACTATATGATTAACAAGATCGGGTTTTATCCCCAAAGTACTTCATACATTAACTCTTTAAAGATACGTTACTTTCATAATGTCACACGATACGAGAATAAAATAGAGTGACTATCCTTTTAAAGTAAATCAATTACTTCTCTTTGTAAAATCAAGTAGCAACATTCTTTTCCAATGATCAAGTTTGCCTAATTTCCAATGTTCAAGTTTCTCATTTTAGAAAGGTTTCGTAGTTCATAGTCTTATTCATTTGAGAATATAATTCTCCTTAAAACTATCTGAAAAACATAAGTCTTATATGTGAGTAGGATATTCTTGTTTATAACAATCTTATTACTGACCATGATCTAGGAAATATCATTTTGTCTCATCTTAGCTTATATGCGGATGGAAGTTTCTCTGGTGTTAATAATACTTAATTAGTCAAAAGCATTTCCTTTTATTAACGCCGCAGTTGGTTTGTCGATACATTCGATTTTCAAATCAAGAAACATTCTAGGCCGTTATACCTAACCTCCCATAAAGCTAGTATAACTCTTAAGTTTTCAAAAACCAAGTATTACTTCTTCTTTCAAAATGATTCAAAAATCTTTTGAAATACTTCAAGTTCTTTATTAACACATAACAAGCCAGTTATAGTTCAAATCAGTACCTTTTAAAAACCACATGTATTTTCTTACCAACATAAAGCTGTTATAACCAACTTCCCATAAAGTCGTTATAACACTTTATGTTTTAACCCAATCACATACATTTAGCACATGTACGTCTACCGTACTACATAGTTCACACATATCATGCTAGAAGAGATAGGAAGAAGTTCACATACCTCGCGACGATTATCGACTAAATAGCAAAACGCTCCAAGTACCTCAAACCGTCGGCTACTCCCTAAGCCAAGTAGATCGCGCCACGCATAGTACTTCAACCTATAAGGCCACAAGGCGCTTATTAACATTTAGATCTCATCGTAGAACATTCTACCGAAAATTGGCAAGACTCCCCGCACAACAGGTAAATCTCTCTCTATCGAGGCCGCCAAGCCAACCGGGGGTTATACATCTAACCCTAACGGTACAATTCTACTCCACGGTACTACTACACAAGTCTCATGTAATACAACCCTATGTAATTACGATTCAATACTCTCTTTAAATTCAGCTTAAGTCGCAAGACATTGCCGATAACTACGTTTCTCTAATATAGTATACTTCAACTATATATTCAAGCAATCATGTAATTTCCAATTTACAATAGAGGACAAGATAATTACCTCGATAAGCCCATAATTATCCTAGCTTAAAGTCGATCCCGGCAATCGTTTAGCTCCAACTCGGCGCTCAACCCGCTCTAAACCACCCTTAGAAGTTCTAACCAACTTCTACACAATACTCCAACGGACTATGGAGATTTCCTAGGGTTTCGGTTTGGTATTGACGGTAAGTATAATAGTATATCTGTGCTTTTTGAAAAGTTATAACCTTAGAATACTACAATTTCTTGGATAAGTACATTTGGGCATTATAACAAAACTATTGAGAGTATTTCTCCCACGAGAGGGGCGTATTATACTGAAACAACTAGGCTAGGGGGGGGTACCACACGGCTAGCACCCCAAGGAGGGGGTATACCCTACTACCCACTAGGGGAACTCTGCCAAGGGGAGGAAGGCTTTTGACGAGAACCTCTAGAAGGGAGAGGAGGGATTTTAACACTTAGAATATTTTTTTGGATGAAGAAGTTCATCAAGGGAGTGGTATTTATAGGTCGAGGATGGCCAACCAAAGGCCAAGATCAATCCATGTGTTAGGCAAGTGTAGGGCTAGGATTTACCAAACACAAATATCCTACCTACCCTTGACTTTGTGCCAAGGCACAAAAACGTGCTGCTTAGCCATTTTCGTCCAATGGACGATTTGAAGTCCACCAATGAGAGGGTGCCAAGTGGCGCCCTCTTGTTGGTCCAACACGTTTCGTCTCTCGGAAAAATCCGCAAAAAATTAAAAATGACATAGCCGGAAATTCCCCTACGAAAGCTGTGAAAACGTTTCGTCGAAAAACGACTCTAAACGGGTGTTGTGAACAAAATTAATTCGGCCAAGCCTTAATACAAGTTCAAATTTTCACGTCGCCCGCGTACATACCGGAAAATACGGGTATAACATTCTCCCTCAGAAACATTCGTCGAATGTTCCTTCTAAGTCTCAAAACAAGCGCGCCAAGATAGTCTTCACTACTATACTGACGAGAACAAAACTGCAAAACATGGCAACAGAAACAACTGCGCTAAATACTCATCCAAGTCCACGAGGAAACACCTCTAACATCACCACAACCAACTCTCTCGAGTCTAAAATATACTTCGCCTTCGCCTTCTCTCTACAAAAGAAATGATCACATCTATGCTCGCCATACATGCCGCTTCTCTCTTTATCGTCGTAGATACCACTTTGTCACTTTGTCGCGAGCCTTGCTCGACGACCCAACAAATGGTACCTGCTGCCATGATCCCGAGGATGTCGACACTCGAACTCTTACCACATTCGATACGGCCGATATCTAAAACTCGGGGTTACTATCTCTAACGTGGTCATCATTAAGTGGGAACACTGCGGATGGATCTCCGATACTTTTCCCGAACATCACAATCTGAAGACGGACGCATCGCCTCCCACGCCGGACGACAAATGCTAACATATAGGCAACCTGGCCTATCCTTCACATGAACTCACAAAGGCCCAAAGTAACTCGGGCTAAGTTCCCTCTGTTTTTCCAAACATGCCACACCCAACCCTGTCACGACCCGTTCCGGGGCCCGTGACCGGTGCCTTACCCCGGGCACCCAAGTAGACATACATCAGAGTAATCAGCGGAACATAAAGACAATACATGAAACGATGTAATAAGACGGTGAAATAAGAAAACACTAACCAAAAGCGGTTACCTGGTATATATATAAATAGCAACTTTTTCAACATGAGCAGTTTAATCCTTTTACAAACCCGGCCCACGGTACTCTGAGACCTCTAAGAATGATACGACAACAATGGCGGGGCGGGGCCCAAAACCCACGAATGTAAACACTTACGACGGCGGGGACTATACGGCTGATAAGCCTCCGAGAAACGGAGCTTCCCAAACGCTGGCGTGACCACGAGCTAGGATCAACGGCGGTGTACCTCAACTGCGGCATGAACGCGGCCGAAGGAGTCGATAACAAAGCAGTATGTGAAATCGAAAATACATACGTAAATGAAATCATAGTGATATATAAAGCGGAGACATGTATGATAACCAAACTACGATTTACAAAGCAATCATGTCAAGTTAGGGACTCACGCCTCAGTCATCACTCAAGTATAACAATGGGTCTCGGGCCCACAACATCAATCGTGCGTGGAATACCTTCCTCAGCTGCCGTGATCTATGATATAAAAGCACGAAGGAACACACATGAACACGGGTCCCATGTGTCATAATAAAGCAGACGGGGTAAGTACGAAGGCCTAGCCGACTACTAACAACCCACAGTACCAACAAGGTCATGAACTGTATCATACGATCTGTCTAGACCGTCACATGATCAGAGCTGGCCACTTGCCCGCAGTATCAATGTCCGCGTCTAACCTCGGAACTCCGCGACTCGCATAGGCCAATCTCATCGGCCCGCATGAGGTATTCCCGCGTCGAGGTAGCTACTCCCGGCATCGTCCCGACTTCGCGATCCGCGTAGCCACGTGGACGCATGCCCATAAAGGACGTACACTAACACGGAACTCGTAGCTCGCGATAGGCCCCCGGGACCTGCATGAGGTATTCTCGAATCATAGGTCCATCGACCCGCCTGAGTCTACCCCGCATCGGAGGACAGCTTAACCCCCGGAATCATCTCAAGAGATGAATGCCACAATACTATCATAACGACTGATAGTTAATAAGCACAATCAAGGGAACCCCTTCACACAAACATCACAAGATACTAACACACGTAGCATCCCAACACGTTTACTTATCAACGCAATCAAGAAAGTATTACAAGGCTATCACAAACCAATACAATCAAGTTGTTCACACAAGGTACCTTCTACTATATGATTAACAAAATCGGGTTTTTATCCCCAAAGTACTTCATACATTAACTCTTTAAAGATACGTTACTTTCAAAATGTCACACAATACCAGTAGTATAAAATAGAGTGACTATCCTTTTAAAGTAAATCAATTACTTCTCTTTGTAAAATCAAGTAGCAACATTCTTTTCTAATTGTCAAGTTTGCCTAATTTCCAATGTTCAAGTTTCTCATTTTAGAAAGGTTTCGTAGTTCATAGTCTTATTCATTTGAGAATATAATTCTCCTTAAAACTATCCCAAAAACATAAGTCTTATATGTGAGTAGGATATTCTTGTTTATAACAATCTTATTCACAATGACCATGATCTAGGAAATATCATTTTGTCTCATCTTAGCTTCTATGCAGATGGAAGTTTCTACTGGTTTTAATAATACTTAATTAGTCAAAACATTTCCTTTTATTAACGCTGCAGTGGTTTGTCGATACACATTCTGATTTCCGAAATCAGTAAAACATTCTTAAGCCGTTATACCTAACTTCCCATAAAGCTAGTATAACTCTTAAGTTTTTCAAAAACCAAGTATTACTTCTTCTTTCAAAATGATTCAAAAATCGTTGAAATACTTCAAGTTCTTTATTAACACATAACAAGCCAGTTATAGTTCAAATCAGTACCTTTTAAAAACCACATGTATTTTCTTACCAACATAAAGCTGTTATAACCAACTTCCCATAAAGTCGTTATAACACTTTATGTTTTAAACCAATCACATACATTTAGCACGTATGCGTCTCTAGTACTACATAGTTCACATATCATGCTAGAAGAGATAGGAAGAGGTTCACATACCTCGCGACGATTATCGACTAATAGCAAAACGCTCAGTACCTCAAACCGTGGCTACTCCCTAAGCCAAGTAGATCGCGCCACGCATAGTACTTCCACCTATAAGGCCACAGGCGCTTATTAACATAAGGTCTCTTCGTAGAACATTCTACGAGAAAATTCGGAACCTCCCGCAGCGTAAATCTCCTCCTCTATCGAGGTGGCTACGAAGCCAACGGGGTTATACATCTAACCTAACGGGTACAATTCTACTCCACGGTACTACTTCACAAGTCTCATGTAATACCCTAAGTAATTACGATTCGATAATCTTCTTTAAATACAAAGCTTAAGTCGCAAGACATTGCCGTAAGTATTATTCAGCTTAAGTCAAAAGACATTGCCAATAACTACGTTGATTCTATATATAGTATACTTCAACTATATATTCAAACAATATGTAATTTCCAATTACAATAGAGGACAAGATATTTACCTCAATAAGCCCATAATTATCCAAGTAAAAAGTCGATCTGGGCAATCGTTTAGCTCCAACTCGGCGCTCAAACCCGGTCCAAACTACCCTTAGAAGTTCTAACCAACTTCTACAAACTACTCCAACTAACCATGGAGATTTTCCTTAGGGTTTCGTTTAGAGGCTAAAGGGACGTATAATAGTATTTTCGGGCTTTTCGTATAGATGGTACTTTGGAAATACTACAAGGTATTTGGGCTAAAGTATTTGGGTATTATAACAATACTTGAAGAGTATTTCTCTACCAAGGGGGGTAGTATTTCGACTAGCACAACTAGGCTAGGGGTTGCTCTCGGCCAAAAGGCCACTCAAAGGGGAGGGGAGTTGGGCGAGACAACTAAGGGAGGAGTGTTTTGAGTCTAGGAATTTGCTCAAGTGTGGATGAAATAACTCATCAACTAAGGGGTATTTATAGGGCACTCAAAGGCCAAGATTGAGCCAAGTGGTAGGCAAGTGTAAGGTGAAGATTAAGCCATGTGTTGTGTGGGTCCCACTTGGTCATCCACTCCACAAAATATCTCACAAACATTGACCAAACATTTTAGTCACAAAAGATTAAAAAACGTGCAAGCTGAAGCTTCCACCAAGGAAATTTCGTCCAACCTTGGACACCTAAGGGTGACACATGTCGCCCTCCAATTGGTCCAAAATGTTTCGTCTCTCGGAAAAATCCGTAAAAATAATAAATGACATAGCCGGAATTTTCCCTACAAAAGTCATGGAAAGCGTTTTAGGAAAATGACTCTTTCGCACTTGTGCACAAAAATAATTTCGGCCAAGCACTTTATCTCAAGTTCGAATTTTCTACGTACGTCCATACGTACATACTCTGAAAATACGGGGTATAACATTCTCCCCTCCTTAGAAACATTCGTCCCGAATGTTCCTTCTAAGTCTCAAAACAAACGTCGCGGTATAGTCTTCACTACTATACTTACGAGAATCAATCACGCCACGTCGCCACGAAACAAGCTGCGTAAATACTTACATCAAAGTCCACGAGGAAACACTGTAATCATCATCGACACACTTCTCACCGGGGTCTAAAATATACTTCCTTCGCACCTTCTCTTTATATAAGAACTGATCGCATCTATGCTCGCCATACATGCTCGCTTCTCTCTTTACTATCGTAGAGACCACTTTGTCACTTTGCCTGAGGCATTACCCTTCTCAGGCGACGCAACAAATGGTACCACTTTGTCACTTTGTCGTGAGCCTTGCTCCGACGACCCAACAAATGGTGCGGATCGCATGCGATCACGAGGATGTCGTATACTCGAACTCTTTCCACATTTAAATCTTGCCGGTTTCCAAAACTCGGGGCTACTATCTCTAACGTGGTCATCATTAAGTGGGAACACTCTGGATGGATCTCGATACTTTCACGATCATAACAATCTGAAAGACCGGCCGTCGCCTCGCAAGTCGCGCGGCAAAAGCTAACATATAAGTGACTGGCCTATCCTTCACATGAACTCACAAAGGCCCAAAGTAACTCGGGCTAAGTTCCCTCTGTATTCCAAACTCGTCACACCCAACCCGGGGTGGTACTTTCAAGAAGACCGACCGTCAACCTGAACTCTAAGCATCGTCGCCGATTATCCGCACAACTCCTGCAGTGCGAACTTCTTCAGACAAGCCGCCTTATCCACGGTCTGTTTGGAACAAGCTGAACCAACTAAGCGAACCTTGCCAACATCGAACCAATCGTAGGAAATTTACACTTCCGCCCTACAAGGCTTCACAGCGATATCGAACACCGAAATGGTAGCTTAAACACTTCCTCCACGGAGACAAAAATCCCCACGACTACCTGCGAAATCCAGCTTGGCAGAGGAATGCGGTCTGAGACTCACTGAGTTCTTAACCTGCTGGTAAACTTTTAGAAGACGAAAAATAGCCACAACACGGGCTTCATCGACATAAGGTGAAGGTAGGCACCCGTCTGCACTTACAACCTTTACGATAAAACAATGCCGTAAGTAAGCGGTCTTTGCTAGAAGACAAGGCGGTGACCTCCTCGGTCCGACCATCGGTCGAATCGTCCACGAGTTCGTCTGTTGGTTAACTAAACTTGGGCCTAACACCTCGTGACCTACCAGCGGGACCACCACAAACTGACCCCACCACCAAACATGCCGCGGGTTGACCCGGCGTGGACTCAACCCGACCGACGCGCATAATACTAGCTCCCGATCGAACAATCTCACTAATCACGTTTGAAAACCTGGCGGTCTTCTTAGCTCAACTACCCCCTTTCATTCCACACTACCAGGGACCTATCCCAAACATAACTCACGTGCACTATGCACTTCCATAAGATCAAACATAATACTACACCTTTACGAGATGGCCTTACCTCTAAGGTCTTTACGTAAACATTCTAAGGCTCGCACCTTTTCTATCCCCAAAATCTTACTCGGTTAACCCACCATGATTCTAAACACAACTAACACAATCGCTATCGTAACAAAGCACTTAAGGTATACTCACCTTATCACACATCTTGACCTCAGAGGGTTAAAGATATATCTATATCTACTTCCCGCTCGCTTAGTCGTTCTAATCAAACGCACGTAGGCGTAGCTAAGGAAAAATGACGAACTACCCACCAATCACGAAGGCTAAGTCCTCCTGAGGACACTTTCTCGACACATGGCCCCGACGGCGCGGTGCAACAAGTACCAACTAAAAGGCGACATTACGGGATGGCGTCATCTTAATGGCAGGAAGCCACGGAGTTCGACCAACTCCTACACACCGAGCGTCACGAAATCGCGGAAGACCACTGCTCTGGCGGAGGTGCATATCTGTCTATTTGGTGAGGCGACTCGCCTCGAAAGTTACTAAAGGACCTTGCTGCTCGGCCTCTTGGTGTCGCCGTTAACACCGTCGATCTACCGTCTCGGCTCTTGCGCATAAGCGATATACATGCCATGCTCAAGCCTAATCGAAGAATTACTCTTGCACAACCTCTTTTAGATAGTCCTCGAGACTCGCGGTACATCGGTATACTCTCGGTAGCCAAATCTATAGCTAATGTGGTCGCCTCTTTGCAATCTAAATTCTCTGTTCGATCGTGGGCGAAGGTTCATATATCATGGCGCGATGAGCGCTGCTTGCCGCGAACTAAACTCTTTGGGGCTAGTGGCGTCGCAGAACTCCCGAATGAAGCACTACCCTAGGTAATGATTGGGCTGTGCCTCGCCACCGAACTCTGCTCGCGACTCGCCGGCGCGCCCTCACGGGCGGGTTGCCACTACGCGGAGGCATAGCGATAAGGAAATAATTTCGTCGGAGGTCCGACTTACAACACGGCTCTAAGGCACGATCTCGAGTGAGAAGAATAGAAACCAATCCTAAATATCCTATAGCCTCACGATTGTTGGCGTGGTGCGCGACACACGATAATCAAGACTCTCTTGGATACGATGCGTAGACACTTTCCAGAGATTAAGCGCTCACGATACCACTTTTGTCACGACCCGTTCGGGGCGTGGCCGTGCCTTACCGGGCACCCAAGTAGACATACATCGAGTAATCGTGGAACATAAAGACAATACATGAAACGATGTAATAAGGCGGTGAAATAAGAAGAGACTAACCAAAAGCGGTTACCTTGTATATATATAAATAGCAACTTTTTCAGCATGAACGGTTTAATCCTTTTTACAAACGACCTGGCGATTACTACGGACCTCTAAGAATGATACGACAACAATGGCGGGGCGGGGCCACGAACCACGAATGTAAACACTACGGCGGCGGGGACTATACGTGATAAGCCTCGAGAAGCGGAGCTTCCAACGCTGAAGCTGACCACGAGAGCTAGGATCAACGGCGGTGTACCTCGACTGCGGCATGGCGTAACGCGGCCAGGAGTCGATAGTACTGAGTGCAAGTATGGCCCGAAAATACATCGTAAATGAAATCATAGCGATCATATAAAGCGGGAGACATGTATGATAACCAAACTACGATTTACAACAAGCGATCATATCAAGTTAGGGACTCACGCCTCGAGTCATCACTCGAAGTATAACAATGGGTCTCGGGCCACAACATCAATCGTGCGTGGAATACCTTCCTCACCGCGATCTATGATATAAAGCACCAGGAACAACGCATGAACACCAGTCCCACGTGTCATAATAAAACTATGCGGGGTAATGCGAAGGCATAGCCGGCTACTAAAAACCACGATACCAGCGGTCATGAGGCGTATCATAAGATCTGTCTGGGCCAGTCACATGATCAAAGTGGCCACACGCGATATCGATATCTGCGTCTAACCACAGAACTCAGCGACTCCGCGTAGGCCAATCTCATCGGCCCGCGTGAGGTATTCCCGCGTCGGTAGCTACTCCCGGCATCACGGACGCGATCCGCATGGCGCATGGACGCATGCCCGTAAGGGCGTCGCTAACACGGAACTCGTAGCTCGCGTAGGCCGGGACTGCGTAGGTATTCTCGAATCATAGGTCCATCGACCGCTGAGTCTACCCGCGTCGGATGGCACTTAACCCCGGAATCATCTCGAGATGAATGCCACAATACTATCATAACGACCCGATAGTTAATAAGCACAATCAGGGAACCGCCACACAAACATCACAAGATACTAACACACGTATAGCATCCCAACACGTTTACTTATCGCGCAATCAAGAAAGTATTACAAGGCTATCACAAACCAATCTGATCAAGTTGTTCACACAAGGTACCTTCTACCATATGATTAACAAAATCGGGTTTTATCCCCAAAGTACTTCATACATTAACTCTTTAAAAGATCGTTACTTTCACGATGTCATACAATTCGTAGTATAAAATAGAGTGACTATCCTTTTAAAGTAAATCAATTACTTCTCTTTGTAAAATCAAGTAGCAACATTCTTTCTAATGATCAAGTTTGCCTAATTTCCAATGTTGAGTTTCTCATTTTAGAAAGGTTTAGTAGTTCATAGTCTTATTCATTTGAGAATATAATTCTCCTTAAAACTATCTGAGAAACATAAGTCTTATATGTGAGTAGGATATTCTTGTTTATAACAATCTTATTAAATGACCATGATCTAGGAAATATCATTTTGTCTCATCTTAGCTTATGCGGATGGAAGTTTCTCTGGTTTTAATAATACTTAATTAGTCAAAACATTTCCTTTTATTAGCATTCATGCGGTGGTTTGTCGATACATTCGATTTCCAAAATCGGTAAAACATTCTTAAGCCGTTATACCTAACTTCCCATAAAGCTAGTATAACTCTTAAGTTTTCAAAAACCAAGTATTACTTAACCTTTCAAAATGATTCAAAAATCTTTTGAAATACTTCAAGTTCTTTATTAACACATAACAAGCGGTTATAGTTCAAATCGATACCTTTTAAAAACCATGTATTTTCTTACCAACATAGTCATTATAACTAACTTCCCATAAAGTCGTTATAACACTTTATGTTTTAAATAATCACGTACATTTAGCACGTATGCGTCTGGTACTACATAGTTCACACATATCATGCTAGAAGAGATAGGAAGAGGTTCGCGCCTGCGACGATTATCGACTAATAGCAAAGCGCTCAGTACCTCAGCAGCGGCTACTCCCTAAGCCAAGTAGATCGCGCCACGTATAGTACTTCCACTATAAGGCCACAAGGCGCTTATTAACATAAGGTCTCTTGTAGAACATTCTCTGAAAATTCGGCGACACCTCCCCGCATGACGGCGTAAATCTCCTCTCTATCGGTGACTACGAAGCCAACGAGGGGTTATACATCTAACCTAACGGTACAATTCTACTCCGCGGTACTACTTGCACAAGTCTATGTCTGACCCTAAGTAATTACTGATTCGGTAATCTTCTTTAAATCACAGCTTAAGTCGTGAAGACATTGCAGTAAGTATTATCGAGCTTAAGTCAAAAGACATTGCCAATAACTACGTTCGATTACATATATAGTATACTTCAACTATATATTCAAACAATATGTAATTTCCAATTACAATAGAGAACGAGATATTTACCTCGATAAGCCCATAATTATCCAAGTAAAAGTCGATCTGGGCAATCGTTTAGCTCGACTCAGGCGCTCCAACCCGCTCCAACTACCCTAAGTTCTAACCAACTTACACAAACTACTCTGACTAACCATGGAGATTTTCCTTAGGGTTCGTTTAGAGGCTAAGGGACGATATAATAGTATTTTAGGGCTTTTGTATAAGTACTTTGGAAATACTACAAGGTATTTGGGCTAAAGTATTTGGGTATTATAACAATACTTGAAGTATTTCTGCTGAGGGTAGTATTTCGACTAGCACAACTAGGCTAGGGGTTGCTCTCGGCCAAAAGGCCACCAAAGGGGAGGGAGTTGGACGAGACAACAACTACAAGGAGAGGGAGTGTTTTGAGTCTAGAATTTGCTCAGTGTGGATGAAATAACTCATCAACTAAGGGGTATTTATAGGGCACTCAAAGGCCAAGATTGAGCCAAGTGGTAGTGGCAAGTGTAAGGTGAAGATTAAGCCATGTGTTGTGTGGGTCCCACTTGGTCATCCACTCCACAAATATCTCACAAACATTGACCAAACATTTTAGGCACAAAAGATGAAAAAAGCGTGCAAGCTGAAGCTTCCACCAAGGAAATTTCGTCCAACCTTGGACCACACACAAGGGTGACACGTATGCGCTCAATAATTGGTCCAAAATGTTTCGTCTCTCGGAAAAATCCGTAAAAATAATAAATGACATAGCGAATTTTTCCCTACAAAGCTTATGGAAGCGTTCACGAAAATGACTCTTTTGGCACTTGTGCACAAAAATAATTTCGGCGAAGCACTTTATCTCAAGTTGAATTTTCTAAATGCGTCCGTACGTACATACTCACGAAAATCACGGTATAACATTCTCCTCGCTTGAAACATTCGTCGAATGTTCCTTCTAAATCTCAAAACAAGCGCCCGTATAGTCTTCCTACTATACTTACGAACAAACGCCCGCAGCCACTGAAACAAGCATTTGCGTAAATACATCCAAAGTCCCGAGAAACACCTCTAACCATCGCCACGCCATCTCGGGTCTAAAATATACTTAGCGCCTTCTCTCTACAAAGAAATGATCACGTCTATGCTCGCCATACATGCTCGCTTCTCTCTTTACTCGTCGTAGATACCAGCTTTGTCACTTTCCGACCTATCCGGCGACCAACAAATGATGTACTGCGTGCGATCGGATGTCGTGCACTCGAACTCTTACCACGTTCGATGCGAAAGCGATTATCACAAAACTTCGGGAGTTACTATCTCTAAGCGTGGTCATCAAGGTAAGTGGGAACACTTTCAACCCGGATGGATCTCAGATGCTTTCCGATCATCGTCTGAAAGGCGGACGTCTTGCCTCCCAGTCGGACGGCAAAATGCTAACATATAAGCGACTGGCCTATCCTTCCGCATGAACTCACAAGGCCCCAAGTAACTCGGGCTAAGTTCCTCTGTTTTCCAAACATGCCACACGCTGACACCGGGGTGGTACTGAAGACCGGCGTCGACACGAACTCTGGCGTCGTCGCGATTATCATACGATTTCTGTTGCGGAACTTCTTCTAGACAACTTCTCATTATCCACGATCTGCTTGGAACAAGCTGAACCATTCACGAACCTTGCCAACTCAGGCGAACCAATCGGCCAAACGACTTACACTTCCGCCCTGAGGCTTATGGCGATATCAGAACAACGAAATGGTAGATCAAACACTTACCTCCGGAGACAACAATCCCGCGACTATCCACGAAATCCACCTTTGGCAGGCGAATGCGGTCTCGAGACTCGCTTTGAGTTCTTAACACGCAGTAAACTTTGAAAGCGAAAAATAGCCGACACAGGCTTCATGCGACATAAGGTAAAGGTAGGCACCCGTCGCGACCTTTCAACCGCCGATAACTCAACACGGCAGTAGCGGTCGAGCAGAAGAACACGATGGGCTGCCCCGTCGACCCGACCGCGAATAAATCCACGAACTACGTCTGTTGGTTAACTAAACATGGGCCTAACACCTCGTGACCCTACCCTGGGCGGGACCACCGCCCGACCCCACCGCCAAACAGCGGGCGGGTTGACCCGCTGCGACCCTCACGACCCACGCGCGACCGACTAGCTCCCGATTGAACAATCTACGCTAATCACGTTACGAAAACCTAGCGGTCTTAGCTCGACTACCCGCTTTCATTCCACACTACTAGGGACTATCCCAACCATAACTCCGCGTGCACTATGCACTCAGAGATCAACGTAACACTACTTTTCTCGAGATGGCACTTACCTCTAGGTCTGCGTAAAAAGCTCTAAGGCTCGCGCCTGCTATCCCCCAAAATCTTACTCGGTTAACAACCATGATTTCAAATCACAACTAACACCTTGCTATCGAACATAGCATAAGGTATACTTTCACTTATCACATCAAAACTCAGAGGTTAAGATATATCTATATCTCTTGCTTCCTCCTTAGTCGTTCTAATCAAACTGCCGTGGGGCGCATAGCTAAGGAAATGGCGAACTACCCACGATCACGAAGGCTAAGTCCTCCGCGAGGACACTCTTCTTCGACAACGGACCACGGCGGTCGCCTGACCGCGTACCAACTAAAACGACATTCCCGGGATGGCGCGCCAGCGTGTGAACAGAAAAAGCGAATCGGATGCTGGAACCTCGTGTAGTGTGAGCAGAGCTCTACGACCAACTCCGCGTACCGAGCGTCACGAAATTCGTGGAGGACCTGCAGCGCTGGTGGATGTGCATAATCTAATCTGCTGGTGGCGACTCGCCTCGAAAGTTACTAAAGGACCTTCTTTGCTCTGGCCCTCTTACGGTGTCCTTCGTTAACACATCGATTTCTACTGCGTCTCGGCTGCTGCGCGTAAGCGTGCACGAGCCATGCTCGGCCTAGCGAAGAATTACTCTTGCACAACCCTCTTTTAGATAGTCGCCGAGACTCGCGGTACATCGGTATACTCTCTGGTAGCCAAATCTATAGCTAACGGTCGCCTCTTTGCGATCTAAATTCTGTTCCGAGCGTGGGCGAAGGTTTCATATCATGGCGCGGTGGGCGCAT
Organism: Przewalskia tangutica; assembly: GCA_029844215.1. Lineage (NCBI taxonomy): Eukaryota > Viridiplantae > Streptophyta > Magnoliopsida > Solanales > Solanaceae > Przewalskia > Przewalskia tangutica. The sequence continues at coordinate 49,276,296 of CM056725.1, forward strand.
TCTTGAGTGCCAAACTCTGGGGGCTAGTGGCGTCGCGAGAAATCCCGAATGAAGCACTACCTAGGTAATGATTGGGCACTGTGCCTCGCCACCCTCGAACTCTACTCGCGGCTCCGCCGGTGCCTCTGGGCACGGGTTGCCTAGCGGAGGCATAGCGGTAAGGGAAAGAAATACGTTAGAGGGTCCAACTTACAACACGACTCTAGGCCGCGATCTCGAGTGAGAAGAATAGAAACCAATCCTAAATATCCTATAGCCTCACGATTATTGATGTGGTGCCTGACAGCAGTAATCGAACTCTCTGAATGCGATGCGTAGACACTTTCAGGATAAGCGCTCGATACCACTTTTGTCACGACCGACGGGCGTGGCCTGGCGTCCACCAGTAGTGACATGTCGAAGCGAGATCATAAAAATGTGAGAAAGGCAGTGAAACGAGTAAATAAGGAAGCAACAACTTTACATACATAACTTTATATAATGAGCAGTTTAATCCTTTTAACAGCCACAACCTTTTTACAAACGACCTGACAGACCTCTGCGTATGAGAATGATATGACAACAATGGCGGAGCGGGGCCGATAATGCAGGAAAACAACGCGATAAGCGAGACGGTAAGCCTCGGGCTGGACTTCCCTCGCGGAAGGCGAGGATAGATGGCCGGTGGGCGGTGTACCTACCGACTGCGGCGATCAAAGCAATCAAGAAAAGTGTGCAGAGCTATCGCGAAACCAATACAATCTGAGTTGTTCACCTGGGTACATACACTATATGATTAACAAGATCGGGTTTTTATCCCCAAGTACTTACATCCAGTAACAAGATACGTTACTTTGTAATGTCACCTGATACAAGTAGAATAAAATAGAGTGACTATCAGCATAAGTAAATCAATTACTTATATTTTGTAAAATCAAGTAGCAACATTAACTTTTCCAATGATCAAGTTTGCCTATTTCAATGTTCAAGTTTCTCGTTTAGAAAGGTTTCCGTAGTTAAGTAAATACATTCATTTGAATATAATTCTCCTTAAAACTATCCCCCGAAAAACATAGTCTTATCTTGGTAGGATATTCTTGTTTATAACAATCTTATTCAATGACCACGAGTCTAGAAATATCATTTTGTCATAAATGTAGCTATATGCGGATGGAAGTTTCTCTTTGGTGTTAATAATGTAATTAGTGATCAAAGCGTTTCCTTTTATTAGCAATGGCTCATGATGGTTTGTCGATACACGTTCGATTTTGATCGATGCAAAACATTAACAGTAGATTTATACTGTAACTTCCGTAAAGCTAGTATAACTCTTAAGTTTCAAAAACCAAGTATTGTAACAAAGGTAGTTAGAAAATCTTTTGAAATGCCCAAGTTCTTTATTAATACATATGAGCCGGGTTTATAGTTAATCGGTACCTTTAAAACCCGTGCCATTTTTCACTACCAACGTAAAACATTCTTGACTTCCCATAAAGTCGTTATAACTGCTGTGTTTAACCAAATCAAATACATTTGTACGTATGCGTCCCTCTGCGTCTTTTATATCATGTAATGTCGTCTTTAGAAGAGATAGGAAGAGTTCATACCTACATGACGATTATCGACTAAATAGCAAAGCGGCTCCAGTACCTCAAACCGTGGCTACTCCCTACGCGCCAAGTAGTCGCGCCATGTAGTACTTCCAGCCTATAAGGCCACAGGCGGCATTAACATTTAGATCTCGTACGTAGAGCATTCTCAGAAAATCCAGTAGTGACCACCTCCCCATGACAGCGTAAATCTCCTCTCTGTCGGGTAGGCTGCAAGCCAACCGAGAGGTTATACATCTAACCACTAGCAGGTACTGATTCTACTCCACGTGCTGCTACCCAGTCATGTCTGACCTATGTAATTACTGATTGATTACTCTCTTTAAATTGAGGCAAGAGTCGCGAAGACATTACTTGATATACTACGTTCGGTTACAATATGGTATCACTTCCAACTATATATTCAAGCGATAAATGTAATTTCAATTTACAATGAGGACAAGATAATTACCTACGATAAGCCCGCTTAATTATCCTAGCTTAAAAAGTCGATCACAGGCAATGCGTTTTGGCTCACTCCGAGTAGCTCCAACCCAGCTCTAAACCACGGCCCTTCAGAAGTTCAACCAGCTTACACCACAGTACTCCGACCGGACTATGATTTCCCTAGGGTTTCGGTTTGGTGGTATTGGCCAGAGTATAATAGTATATCTGGGCTTTTTGTAAAATTATAACATTAGAATACTTTACAAGGTATTGGCTAAGGAAATTTGGGCATTATAACGATACTTTGAGTATTTCTACCAAGAGAGGGGTATTATCTACGGATACAACTAAATTTGCTAGGGGTACCCGGGCTACTTTTGAGGAGAGGGGTATACCTGTCCGGTTTATTTCAAGCTGGGGAACTCTCGACTTGAGGGGAGGGAAGGCTTTTGGGGCGAGAACGCTCTACAGAAGGGAGAGGAGGGATTTTAACAACTAGAATATTTTTTGGATGAAGAGAAGTTCATCAAAGGGAGGGTATTTATAGGTCAAGGGATGGCCAACCAAAGGCCAGAATCAATCCATGTGTTGCCCAGAGCGAGAAGTGCTTAGGGCTAGGATTTGCCCAAAGCACAAATATCCTACCTACCGCATACGACTTTGTGCGACTGAGCCTGGCGATGCCAAGCTGCCATGCCATTTTAAATCGATGGGCCGATTTTGGAAATCCACCCGATGAAGGAGGGTGCCCAGAGTGGCGCTCTTGACGGCGGTTGAAATCCGATACGCGTTGCGTCTGCCGGAAAAATCCGCCGCAAAAAATTAAAAATGACATAGCGGAAATTCCCCTACGAAAGTGCACGTGAAAGCGTTTGCGTCGACGACTCTAAGCGGTGTGTGTGAACAAAAATTAATTCGCTGAAGGCTTAATACAAGTTCAAATTTCCTCGTCGCCCATGGCAGACACATACTACCGGAAAATCACGAATTTATAACAACTTGCGATAATCCGAAATAGACAACTTTCGTAATAACCTTCCATAAAGTCGTTTATAACCAACTTTCCGTAAAGCCGTTTATAAACCGCATTGTAGTTTTAGACAATTTCATTCCTTTTTATAACCCGAGGGCTTACACTTAAAACCAGAGTATCACAAACTTTTCCAAATCAAGTTTCTTAACTTTCCAAAATACTTGAGTCCTTAATATTTAGAAAACAAGTTTCTTCTACTTTTAAACCTCAAGTAACTCCATAGCTTTAAAACAAGTTACTTCTTTTTAAATCATGTCTCATTTCTCCTCTCTTAAAACAATTAAGTAAATCACTCATTTAACTCCTAAAGTCATTCTACCTGACATACCCTTAGGTTTTGGAACTAGGAGCCTAACCGCCAAAAGGTTTGAAACTCACTTCGCCTTTTCATGACTCCATGTACTTTAAGTAAAATGCTGCCTCACTTTTAAGAATCCAAACTTCCACTAAGGGGAAATGGATTATACAAACACACAATTTAAACATCAAAGTACTGATCAAGGAGGTACATAGAGCGAATTCTATTTTAGGCAAGTCAGATACAGCGAGGAATGGATCGTTTAAGGTAGAACTTACTTTCTTTTATCTTAAGGAATCATGCTAGAAGGAGATAGTTCCATGCCACCTTTTTGAAGCTAAATCCACATTGAAGCTAAGCGAATCGCCGTGCGTAGAAGTTGTCAACCTATAATGAGTCACCAACAAGACTATAAACCACTGGTCTCGGCGTGCAGAATAATACTAAAGTATCTTGGTGCTCTAATTCCTACGGAAAAATCGGGGCGATACACTTCCTTTGTTCTACTCACTTTGCCACACTTTCAAAGGTCGAATACAATAACCCGACCGCACATACGTTTAAGGCTCGAGCAACAGCCAAACAAAGGGGATTACGTACGCCACAATCGTCATAAAATTCCGCCCACGCGATTCATACGAAATAGCCCGCCAATCTAGCTATTCTGCGACGACGTAAATAACGCTTCAGTCCTTTCAATTCTTTTCCCGATTCCAAGTTCTAAGGTCTAACATGACCTTATATAGTTATAAACCAGCAAACAACTACAATTTCCTTAACTTTTTTTACAACGTCGCGACTTTACTAATAATCGAAGCCAGATTGAAATCTTAGGAGCTAACGTCTTTAGTTTTCAGTTAAGGTTCCGATAGCTTGTCTGAGTAATCCAGAAGCTTCATAATATATAACTATGCTTGCTAATATCCTGTGCTCTCTAATCCGAATAAGTAAGCAATTGCTAAAGCGACAAAATTAATACCTTTCCAAGCCCTTAAAATTTCCAAGATTCAAGTCATACTAGCGATTCTTAGCTCGCTTTCGCCAGGTTCCAATCGTGGCTCCGACACTCGCTTGAGGCCTATGAAGAACCCATCTTCGAGTTCCGACTTCAAGAGTTGAAGAACTCCGCTCTGGTTTCACTTTCGCGACCTAACGTTGAAAACTCAGTTTTCAAATCTTTCTATTGAGATATCCTTACAGATACCGCCAGGGACATTGGGTTTAAATCTTACGAACAAAGGATCAAAAGCTACTGGAAATTTTTGTGTGGGTGAAGTAGCCAAACCCGAGAGCTATTTGTAAAGTGAAGCACAAGGACTCTCTAATTTTTTTTCTAAGTGTTAAAAGTCAAGTCTTGCTTGCTACTAGTTGGGTATATAAAACACATTGGATGACTTAGATTACAACAAATGTGAGGCTAGGATGAATTTCACTTGGATTAAGCCTTATGTGGACAAGTTGGCAAGTCAATAATATCAAGCTTGCAAAGACTTATCTTCCAAGATGCGTCAATGACCATTTTACCCTTACCATAATTTCGACCAAGACGTGTGGGGTGCCGCGTATACGCCCCTCTCGTTCCGTCCGTAAAGTGCAACGTAACCACCGTGGGCCGTAAAGCGTAAAATTTCTGCGGGTGGGCCCGCGTGACCAAATCGGAAAAATAGATTTCCATAATAATAATAAGTTCCATATTCTTCAAATAATACCTTTTGAGAATCGATTCTGGAAATACTTGAACATTTTTCACTTTCAGAGCGTTGGAAGATTTTCAAAGTCGGAAAAACAATTCTTACACTTTCATTACGAAATTTCCAAGTCTCTTGTTTCCTTTACGTACATTCTCTTTACATGTCACCGGACTTATGGGGTGTAACATTCTTCCCCACCCTTAGACATTAGTCCCACAAGATATGTTCTTAATCGATTGCCAAGCTATACAAACTCGGCATAAACTACCGCATACTATACTGCTCTCAGTCAAAACATGCACCTGAAGACCAGCGATGCCTACGAGGGGCCACCTGACATCGTGAACATAATAATGGATGACCTTCCGTCAGTGGTCCACCTTCTCACAAAACTTCGAAGATTCGCCTTCGCCTGAAACACGAGATCGCCAGAGTTCCTTTCTATACTTACTTCGCATCATACTTTCTGCGTACTTTCAAACTGCATCCCCGAAAATGCGCGTAAATACAAAATCTCAAATTTTGTTTCTATTCTCCAATCCTTGGAGTGCACTATCCAAACTTGGCCATATTATTGCCCACATTCCGGTTACAAGGCTCTTACCTGATGGAATTCACGACCCTGGATTCGGAGATGGAGCGCGTCCACGAATTCGTACAACGATCAACTAGACTTCGGGCACTAACACCACTCGTGACCACTATCGCATATGGCGGGACCGGCTGCCAGTGACATCCTCCGTTCCATACTATCCGGCTGGCGAAATGGAGTCTATAACCAGGACTAAACCGTCGCGTCACATGCCAACTTCTCATTCGTGGCTGAAATAAATCTCTCTCTTATCTCAAGGTACTTCTCACTATCCTCTCATTCACTTAGAGGTTTCTCCACATAAGCCAAAATATTTCTACTACTCGTCCTTATGTCCATCGGTCTTTACCAACATTGCGGAGGATAATTACAAACTTGAAGGCTACATGCAACTATGAAGTCTACATTTCATTTATCATTTCTTATCCAATATTCTTAACTTCTCACTTTACTAATCAAAGTATCCCTACACTCTGGGGTACTATCCTTTACAACTCTAGCGATAAAGGAGGAAAACATATCTGGCTAAGAGTAAATGCTGAATCCTAACAATCGCGTATGATTCAAAAGAATCCGACGTATACACCTGTAACCGATGCGATGTAAAACCTCTTTGATCTGCCTGCGTAATCCGTCATCTGCGGTTCGGACGCCCAGAACTAAACTCCACCACGACCTCTACCACTCTTGCCGTGACATCTGAACACACACTGCAGGGGCCATGGCGAGCATTTGTGGAGAAAGGGAATCGACACATTGACCTCGTAAGGGGTGAGCCCGCCTCTCGAGTGCTCTTTCTAAAGGACATGCACCCTCGGAGAAATATGGCGAGGGCCGGCCACAATAATAACAAACACCTGCGCCATGCGCGGCACTTCTCGAATGGCGCTTACCACATCGATACATTGAGGAATAGGCTCGGCCTCGTAGAAAATCATCTGCTCATCACGAGAACACTACGAAGCCTGGAGCTCGGACCAGGCTCCTAAATGCACTGAGTGGGGTCAAGCTCCCACTGTGAGCTAACTTGAGGGTATGTATTTGTATTTACACCGTAGTCCGAGGACATGTAGAAGAAGAGATATCACGAAGAAACAAGACTTAGCGAAAGAATTAGTGCACGGCGGGAAGAATTGTTTTTCAGTGACGGAAAAAACTATGTTCCGAGAAACGTCCCGGAGAAAAGGAAAAATGTTAGTTGTTGAGAATTGGATTCTCAAAATACATTATTTGAAGTTTGAGACTTAGTAATATTATGGAAATTTATTGTTCACGGTTGGTCACGTGGGAGCCCACTTAGAAATTTTACATTTGTGAGGACCACGAGGGTTCGCGGAATTTTATAGACGAATGAGAGGCGACACGTGGCACTCCACATGTGATCTTGAGCGAGATTGGAGGAGGAGGGGTAAAATGGTCATTGACCATCTTGAAAGATAAGTCTTGGCGTGACGTTGTTGTGAGTCAAGCTAGTCGCGTAAGCTTGATCGAGTGAAGCTTAATCGAAGCCGCGTTTGTTGTAACCTAAGCCCTCCCGATGTTTGCCTATATGGCTCACTACTAGTGCAGACTTGCTCTTCCTAACACTTAGAAAAATTTCACACATTTTCTTGTCCACAGCTTGCTCTCGGCAGGTGCCTTGCCCAGGCTGCAAAAAATTTTGCAAATGTTGTCCATTAGCCTCAGACTTAAACCCGAGGTTCGTAAAAGGGTATTTTAAGGTTATCTCGATAGAAAGATTTGAGAAAAACTTGCATTTTCACCACGTTAGTCGCAAAGCGGAAACTATGGGAGTTCTTGACTTTTGAAGTTGGAACTTGAAGATGGGTTAACCGTGACCTCTGAAGGAGTGCTTGGAGCGGATTGGAACCCCTAGGGAAAGGAGCTAAGAATTTGCTAGTAGCGCGACTTTGAATCTTGGAATTATAAGGGCTTATAAAGGTATAATCTTATCGTTTTAGTAGTTAAGAGTTACTACTTGTTGTAGCTATAGATAGTAGCGAAAGCATGAAGTATATATTATGTAGTTGGACAAGTATATTGAAGCTATTGGAACTGCAATCAGAAAACTAAGCATGTAATGCCTTAAGACTACGATTCAAGTTGATTATTAGTTTAAGCGTCGCATGTTGTATAAAGAAGGAAATGGTAGTTATTGAAGTTGTTTATAACTATATAACATGTTAGACCTTAGAACTTGGAATTGGAAAAAGGATTGGAAAAGACTTTGAATTGTTAGTATGTTGGTGAGAATGGCTGAGTGAAGTTTGAACTACTTTTGTATATAATTGTGGGGCGGAATTTTACCGCGTAGTGTAAGGCGTATAATCCCCTTTGTTTGATTGTTGTTTGGGGCCTTAAATGTATGGGCGTGTTGGTTATTGTATTCGACGCTGAAAAGGTGGCAAAGTGAGTAGAAACAAAGGAAGTCTTTGCCCGATTTTAGTGAATTAGAGACCAAATACTTAGTATTTTTCTCACGTGAGACTAAGTTGATAGTCTTGTTGTGACCATTATAGGTTGACACTTCCACATCACGGCGTGTTCGAGCAGCTTGTGGAATTAGCCGAAAGGTATGTGAACTATCTCTTTCCAGCATGATTCAGCCAAGATAAAGAAAGTATGTTCTACTCATAAATGATCCATTCCTTGGTTGTATTTGGATTGCCTAAAGTAGAATTTGTTCTATGTGCTTCCTTGATTGTTACTTTGATGTTTAAATTGTAGAGTCGTATAATCCATTTCCTTAGTGAAGTTTGGATTAGCAAAGTGAAAGTGAAGAAATTTTACTTAAAGTCATAGAGTCTTGAAAGTGGTTTCTAAACCTTTTGGCTAGTGCCTTGGTTCCAAAACCTAAAGGTCATTAAAATGACTTTAGAAGTCAGAGGGTGATTTACTTAATTGTTTAAAGAGGAGAAATGACATGATTTAAGAGAAGAAACTTGTTTTATATATTAAGAGACTTGAAGTGTTTTGAAAGTTAAGGGACTTAAAGAGTTTTAAAATATGTGATACTTGTCCCGTTTTAAGCGTATAAGTCCTCGGATAGGAAATTGTATTTGGCGAAGGTATAAAGAAGAGTGAATATCACGACTTTATGGGAAGTTGGTTATATTTGCTTTATGGAAAAGATAAATGACTCGATTTTAATGAAAAGGCAACTTGATTTTTAAGGCATGATTGCCTAAAGTTTAGTAATAAAATAAGTTACTTGGTTTCTAAAGGTTAAGAGAGACTAAGTGTATTTTTAAAAGTTAAGAAAATCGATTTGAAAGTATTTAATACTTGGATTTTAATAAGTATAAGTCTCTTGGTTATAAAAGGAATGGATATGTCTAAAACCGTAAAGGGTTATAACGACTTTATGGGAAGTCTGTTATAACGGCTTTATGGAAAGTTTAGAAAGTTGTCTATTTTGATTAATCGACATAAGTTGCCTAGATTGTAAAAAGAAAATTTGAGTTACTTGATTTCAAGTGTTGAAATAAGCTTTCAAAAAATGTAGTAACTTACTTTGAAAAATAGACACGCCTTGATACTACGGGTGTTAGTATCTTGGGATTTTCACAAAAGGAGTCTCTTGAAAGATTAGTACTTTGGCTTGATAAATTGAGAATTTGTCTAAGTGTGCCTTGATTAGTACTTTGGCTTGTTAAATGAGAAAAATCCTATTGGTGCCTTGATTAGTACTTTGGTTGTTAATTGAGAATTATTCTAAGTGTGCCTTGATAAGTACTTTGGCTTGATAATTGAATTATTCTATGTGTGCCTTGATTAGTACTTTGGCTTGATTAATTGGGAATTGCCTATGTGTGCGGTGATAGCCTTTGAGTGCAAGTACTATGTTTTATTACGTTATCGCGACTCTCGGTTGGAGAATCGGTTCTGCAGTTGTAAGTTCTTGGGACGTACCGGCGGTGATGATCTTCATAGGATTCCACGGGTATCTTAGTTATTGGTAGCGAAGTACTTGGGTTAAATTCGGATTCTTTATAAAGACATGGTAGTGCTTATTTCTTGTTTGTGATCAGTCGAGATAGGGTAGAGTATATGTTGAGGTAAACCCAGATGCTATACCACTGTTTTACCACGCTTCTCGGGGTAGAGTATATGTGAGGGTAAACCCGAGATCTTTATACCACTGTTTACCACTTCTCGAGGTAGAGAGTATATGTGAGTAAGCCTGAGATGCTATACCACCTGTTTCCACTTCTCGAGTAGAGTATATGTGAGGGTAAACCCCAGAATGCTATCACCACTGCTTTACCACTTCTCGAGGTAGAGTATAAGTGAGGGTAAACCCCGAGATGCTATACCAGGTGGGACTTGGTGTTCATGTATACCTATTGGTGTTGTACTATATCATGGGTGGTGGTGAGAAAGATTCCACAGGCATGATTGATGTTATGGGCGTGAGACGTGGTTATATTGAGTAATGACTCAGAAGGCTGCGTCCACGACTTGATGTGGCCTTATGTATTATATCTTGTAGGTTGGCTATCATACATGTCTCTGCTTTGTTTAAGCTGTTATGATTTTATTACGGTACTTTCTACGTTCTACGCGCCGAATACTTGATGCATTCTTACGTGCGACCTCCTTCGAGTGCTGCGTTCATCTGCTGAGTTTAGATTTGTTCGGTGATGTCGGCGGCGTAGAGATCTGCTCGAGGGTTTTGGATAGCTCACTGCATTGAGTTTATCTTTTTGGTATATATCGCCCGATCTGGGCTTTATGCAGTTTTAGATGCAAGCGAGGCCTTGTCCGTCATAGTTGATATAACTCTTAGAGTGCGTATTCATATGTAGGATTGGACTCGTATGCGATGTTGTATGCATTGTTTATGTATATATGGCACTTGTTGGCTTTGCCACTTGCGTCGTTTATTTTAAAGAAAAAAAAAAATGGTATTACTAATTTCATGATGTACTTAGTTGTTAAAGCGAGGAAGGGTGCCGGTAGGAGCACGATCCGCGAGCTTGGGGTTGAGTGTGACAGTGTGGGTATCTTTGGGATGAATATCTCTTTGCCCCTTGCTCAGAAATTTGCTTTCGTCCAAACACTTAGGGATAACCGTCGGTCACAGCCTCTTCTGATCTCGCGTTGGCCCTCTACCACTTGTACACACTGCATCTTGGCGAATAACCTCCTGTTGATGAGCTTGTTTGCTATCTTGATCAATAACATAATAACTTCCTTCGTGACCCTAAAGTCTTCCCCTGGCCGAGGCTGGAGGCCTGGTGTCGGGGCCTCAAACACTGGCTTATGAGAAGAACTTCATAGAAGCTAGCTGAACAACATCCAGTATACCACACAGGCATAAGCCCTATCAACTCTCTGAGTCGACTAGTAGCTCTGCTTCTCCTTTTCCCTGCTCTGGTAGTGTTGCCCTCCTTGGAGACATAAGCGTAACACAACAAAGCGTCAGAGAGGAATTATCTTACTAACACGACTACATGGCACGATCTTAGAGTGAGAAGAATAGAAACCAACTCCTAAATGTCTGTGGCCTCCTGTTTATGGGTGTGGCGCGCAACACACCTATAATCAAGACTCTACTAGACATGATCGTAGACATTCAGGGTAGCGCTCGATACACTCTGTCACACCGAACCGGGCAGTGAATGGTGCCTGCACGGGCACCATACATGTAACAACACAAGTAGCTGCGGAAATTAAATAACATTTCATTTTTTTAAAACCAGCGTGCGTGCAAGAGCAAAGCCGACAAGGCTTCCATATATACATAAACAAAGACACTACACGTGCGTGATTCCAATCCATATGAATACAGACCTCACAGAGTTTTGAAATATGGCGGGACAAGGCCGCCGTGCCATGCTTGTACAAAGCATGTCTTGAAAGAACTTATACCAAAAGATAAACTCCGAGCGAAGGAGCTATCCAAAAACTACGGCGGTCGCACTGCCGATCCGCAAAGCGCGTACCTAAACTGCAGCGTGAGCGCTGCCCGAAGGAGAGTCGATCTGAAGAATGTACCAAGTATGTGAAGCGATGAAATCTTGTAATGAAATCGTAACGGTCTAAGCAAAAGCAGGAGACATGTATGATAGCGAACCTACGATTACCTGACACATGCGATCATAACAAGTCGGGCGCGTGCCCTCAAGTCATTTCTAAATATAACCATGGGTCTCCGCCCATAATATCAATCATGCCGTGGAATCCTTCCTCGGCTGCTGATCCGAGGATATAGTATAACACCAATAGGCATACATGAACACCAAGTCCCACGTGTCCTAAAAGCCCATGCGGGCGGCAGGGAAAGCGGCGGTGGTAAGCGAGGGTATAATGTCTTGGGGTTTACCCTCGCTTATACTCTTGCCCTCGAGAAGGTGGTAAAGCATCTTGGGGTTTACCCTCACATATACTCTTACCTATCTCAACCGACCGTGAGCAAAACAAGCGGGGTATAATGTCTTGGTGGTTTACCATCACTTATACTCTTGCCACTGGAGAAAGGTGGTATAGCATCTTGGGGTTTACCTCGCTTATACTCTTACCACTATCTCGGCCGTGTCAGGCAAAACATAAGCACTACCGTGTCTTCTTATAAAAATCCGGAGTTTAACACAAGTACTACAAATAACGGTAGCAAACTGTGGAATCCCACATCAGCGTCGATGCGATCGAGTAACACAACAAGGCGGCACTCCCGGTAAGTCGCGGCAACAATAAAACATAATCCTTGCACTCGAAGGCTATCGCCAACACCATAGGCAATTCTCGATTAATCAAGCCAAAGTACTTATCAAGGCACGGATAGAATAATTCTCATTTAACAAGCCAAAGTACTTATCAAGGCACAAATACAATAATTCTTATTTAACAAGCCAAAGTACTTATCGAGGCACAAATAGAATAATTCTCATTTAACAAGCCAAAGTACTTATCGAGCCTGAAATAGAATAATTCTCATTTAACAAGCCAAAGTACTTATTAAGGCACAAATAGAATAATTCTCATTTAACAAACCAAAGTACTTATCGAGGCACAAATAGAATAATTCTCATTTAACAAGCCAAAGTACTTATCGAGGCACAAATAGAATAATTCTTATTTAACAAGCCAAAGTACTTATCGAGGCACAAATAGAATAATTCTCATTTAACAAGCCAAAGTACTACGTCGTACATTCTTTTCAAAAGACTCTTTTTATGTAAAATCCCAAGATACTAACACAGTAGTATCGAGGTGTGTCTATTTTCAAAGTAAGTTACTACAACTTTTAGAAAACTCGTTTCAAAGTTTGAAATCAAGTAGCTTCAAATTTTCACAATCTAGGCAACTTATGCGATAATCAAAATAGACAACTTTCTTAACCTTCCATAAAGTCGTTATAACCAACTTCCCATAAAGCGTTATAACCGCTTTATGGTTTTAGATAATTTCATTCCACTTTTTATAACGAGAGACTTACACTTAAAACCAAGTATCACAAACTTTCAAATCAAGTTTCTTAACTTTCAAAATCTTGAGTCATTAATATTTAGAAAACAAGTTTCTTCTACTTTTAAACCTCAAGTAACTCGCACCTTTTAAAACAAGTTACTTCTTTTAAATCATGTCATTTCTCCTCTCTTAAAACAATTAAGTAAATCACTCCTTTAACTCCCTAAAGTCATTACAACAACCATAGGTTTTGGAACTAAGGCATGCCAAAAGGTTTGGAAACCACTACTTTTCATGACTCCATGTACTTTAAGTAAAATACTTTCACTTTTAAGAATCAAACTTCACTAAGGAAATGGATTATACAACACAATTTAAACATCAAAGTACAATCAAGGGAGTACATAGAAACGAAATTCTATTTTAGGCAATCCAAATACAACGAGGAATGGATCGTTTAAGGGTAGAACTTACTTTCTTTATCTTAAGGAATCATGCTAGAAGAGGAGATAGTTCACATACCTTTTAGGCTAAATCCACAAGCTAAGCCCGAATCGCGTGCGTAGAAGTGTCAGCCTATAATGGTCACAACAAGACTATCGACTTCTAGTCTCAGCGTAGAATAATACTAAGTATCACGATCTACAATTACGGAAAATCGGGCGACACTTCCTTTGTTTCTACTCACTTTGCCACCTTTTTCAAGGTCGAATACAATAACCAACACGCCACGTTTAAGGCTCCACAACAACGAAACAAAGGGTATTACCGCGCTGATACGTGTAAATTCCGCCCCATGATTCATCTGAAATAGCCCCTTAATCTAGCCATTCTCGTGACATAAATAACACTAAGTCTTTCGAATCCTTTTCCAATTCCAAGTTCTAAGGTCTAACATGTTATATAGTTATAAACCACTTCAACCTACAATTTCCTTCTTTTTTACAACGTCGACGACTTTACTAATAATCGACTTGAATTGAAATCTTAGGGCTAACATCTAGTTTTTGGATTAGGGTTCCAACGATACACTAATCCAACTACGTAATATATAACTCATGCTTGCTAATATCCATAGCTACGATCGATAAGTAAACTTAATTGCTAAAGCGACAAAATTAATACCTTTCCAGCCCTTAAAATTTCCAAGATTCAAAGTCGCGCCTTAGCAATTCTTAGCTCCTTTCCTTAGGTTCCAATCGGCTCCAAGCACTCCTCAGAGGCCTATGAAGAACCCGTCTTCAAGTTCGACTTCAAAGTTGAAGAACTCCTCTAGTTTCATTGCGACTAACGTGAAAACTCCATTTCTGAAATCTTTCTATTGAGATATACTTACAATACCACTTAGGTACATTGGGTTTAAGTCTTGTGAACAAAGGATCAAAACTACAAATATTTGTGTGGGTGAAGTAGCCAGCAGGAGAGGTATTAGTGAAGCACAAGGACTCTCTAATTTTTTCTAAGTGTTAAATGCCAAGTCTTGCTACTAGTTGGGTATATAAAACACATTGGATGGCTTAGATTACAATAAATGTGAGGCTAGGATGAATTTCACTTGGATTGAGCCTATGTGGACAAGTTGACAAGTCGACAATATCAAGCTTGCAAGACTTATCTTCCAAGATGGTCAATGACCATTTACCCTTACCATAATTTCGACCAAGACCTTGTGGGGTGCGCGTGTCTCCTCTCATTCGTCCATAAAAATTAGTAACCTCGTGGGCCATAAAGCGTAAAATTTCTCGGGTGGGCCCGCGTGACCAAATCCGTAAAATAGATTTCCATAATAATAATAAGTTCCATATTCTTCAAATAATACCTTTTGAGAATCGATTCTCAATAACGAACATTTTCCTTTCAGAGCGTTCGGAAGATTTTCGTCGGAAAAACAATTCTTCCTTTCGTACCAAATTTCCAAGTCTTGTTTCCTTTCGTACATTCTCTTTTACATGTCCTGGACTTACGGGGTGTAACAAACTAATACAAACCAACATAAACTGAAATAAATAAAAGGAAATAAAAGGAAACTTGAACCAAAGTTGTCTCCAATCTTGTGTTGTTGCCTCTTTTCTCGGCTCCCCAAAGTAGAATGTAGAATTATGTACAAGATGTCCCCCCTTAGGTCAAGGTTTTAGGGATTATATCTGCAAAAAATTGTATGCCTTGGACCATACGCCTTTGGCCAATTTCTCCTCGGATGCGAAAAGCAGCGTATCGGCGCGCGGTCTGCGAGAGAATGACAGTTGTGCGAAAGTAATCGGCCTCTCTGAATATTAGGCACGCGGTCTTGCTTTCTGACGCATGCGTGTCGGTGGCTTCCCGTTACGGATTTTACGTCTTTCGTTATTTTCGTCCGACTTCATCCGATTTCTCCTATCTTCCGGGACTTCTTAAGCCGTTTCTTGGCCTTTTATTGTGAAATTCCATCTCAAATGAGCTCATTTCATCTTCTTTTTGACATTTCTCCATTTATGACCGTTGTGACTCAAAAGAAAGCGACCATAATATTATACTAAACACAAACAAAATGAGTAAAATACTAATTAAAAATGACCCAAAAGTGTATATAAAATATGCTAACAAATGACTCGTGAATTCGAGTACTTTCACGATGTTCCGCTGCTCTCGTCGACCACGATGATTGTTTGTGGTCATGTCCTCTAGCATGTCATGTGCCTCGTTGGCACTCTTTCTCATGAATGTACCTCTGCTGCGGCATCGATGATGGTGCGAGTTTGTTATACCCGTAGTTCTGGCCATACGTGTGAGGCGTCACGAAAGGGATTAATACTTAAATTTTAGAAGGATAGGTTGGCCGGATTGTTTAAATGCGGGTTTTTGGTCAACTTTGGGCGGGTTATGACCCGTTACATTGAGGTTCCTAGGTATTTCAAAGGCACAGTCGTAGTTCGTTGAGTCTAGTTTCCAGCGCAACCAGCCGTTCGTCGATAGGACATCGGAGTAGAAAGTTATGGGAGTTACAAGTTCGGTCTGTGATCGGACAGAAATGTTTGATCGGGAGAGCCAAGGGCCGCGGCAGCGGCGAGGCAGCGGCGCGGATAATCGAGGTTCGCTGAAGTTGCAGCGCGCCGCTGGAAGCGGTCGCGGCTGAAAAGTTCTGAGTGGCGGAGGTTTTCAGCGCCAGCGGCTGATTTCGGGCATGGCGCGGCGGGTTCTGCGAAGTTGAGTGGAAAAATCTGAATTGTTTGTTTTTAAAAGGCCATGGGAGGTGACAAGTGTCCCTCCCCATCTGATTTTGCATGCCTACTTATTGACCAAGTCTTGAAGACTTGGTCATTCTTCAAGTCTGCTCTCTCTCTAAAGCTAAAAGCTCTCCCTTCTCTCTAGAATTTCAAGAGGAAATCTAAGCTTGAGGAAAAATCTGAAAGTGTGGCAAGAAGGAAGCTTGTTGGCTAGCTTGTAGGAGTTATTGTGGTGGTGATTGTGGAAAGGAGGCTAGCGAATTTGTTGGAATATTTGGCTAAAGTTTTAAGGTAACAATTCCTTCTCTCTTTGTTGGTTTTTGGTGTTGCATGTGAAGAAGAAAGAATTTGTAGTTGAAAATATTACTCTTAGATAAATTGCATGTAAGAAATATGGGTTGGATATAGAAGGATTGGATAAGAAGGTTATGTGAGCATGTTGTAGCCAAAATACTACCTTAAACTTGTTAAGTTAGTTGTTGTACATTGTGGGGCAGAATTTTACACACCCAAGATTAGGTGTGTAATCCCCTTTGTGTTGATTGGATTGTTGGGCTTTAAATGTGGCGTTTGGATGTTGAATTCGGCCTTGATAAATGTGACAAAGTATGTAGAAACAAAGGAAATGCTGCCCGATTTTTCATAGAAATTAGTAACTTTGAACTTGGAATATTCTACATTGAAACTAGAGGTTAATAAACGTATTATGGTCATTATAGGTTGACGTATTACGTGCGGTAGTTTGGACTTGGCAAGTGGATTGAGCGAAGAGGTATGTGGAACTTTCTACCTCTTGAGCATGAATAATTGTATCTATTATCACGACGTTCGGGGCGGTGGCCATGCCTTACGGACACCCAGTAGTCATACATCGAGAAAATCAGCGGAATATAAAAACAAGACATGAAACAATGTAAATTGAGACCTGATTTATCGAGAAAAATGCCTTTCGTATATATATAAACCAAAATCTGCGATTACATCCCAGTACAATAGGACTACTGACCTCAAGGAAGTAAACAACTATGGCGGGGCAGGGCCCGCCATACCTGAATGTACATATATCTACAACATCGGAGAACCGTACAAAAGTCGAGCCTCGGAGAAGATGGAGCTCACGACACCAAAGCAAGCGATCCTAAGAATGCGGATCTAGCACACCTTTCCCTTACTGCGGCATGAGCGTAGCCCCGAAGGAGGTCGATCTGCGGTACCAAGTATATGAAACTATAAATCTTTGAAAGCGAAATCAAAGCTTTTAAAACCACTTACCAATACAATCAAACCGCACGTAGTGCCTGATATAAACAAGAGCAAACTAGGTATAAGATGGCGGTCTTTTGATGCGCGTGATATGCACACGCTTTTAAGCGCAAGTGCGTTATCGTATCAAGTAGTATAGTCTTAGATAAGACCGAATATCGTTCTCTAGGATTAGGGTTCAAGTACCCGACTATCTATTTTCTAGTATCTATTTGGTGAATTAATGATTGATTGTTTTGTTTATAACTAAAATTATTAAAGACAAGTAAATATAAAGAATTACTTGGATGTGATGAGAATAAGGCTTCTATGTATCCTGTTTATCGACATGCTACTTACTAATGCATTACTTATGGTGTTCTTCTTTTGGAGAAAGCGGGTTTCTGAAATCGTTTTATACTCCGTTAAGTTATATAAACACTGACCCAGTATTGTTCCTTACCTAACTTTGATAAGGGTAACTACATGGGAGGATTAAGAACAAAAACCTAGTTGGCCAAATCGCGCTGTCGCCAAAATTAGGGTTGTTAAGCCTCTCGTCAACGCTTCTGAAAACTAATTGAGGTATTTTAATCCCCAATTCAAGCATGTCTACCCAACTTATAGCATATTCACAATCCCCTTTTAGAATCGATTAGAAATCATATAATGATAACTAGTTGTCGATTAGCTACGAAATTCAACTCAATTATTGGATAGATCTCTCGAAGAAAAATAACCATAAGCATGCATTAATTTATAACATAAGTTTCAAGAAGTTCAACATAGAAAGCCTATAGGAGAATTGGTTCCTAGCCATAAAGATGACAAGAACTAATTCCAAGTTCATCATCTGGCCAGAATTAAAGAAAAGAAAAAGGAAAGAAATTACTAAGTTTAGGTCTCGATCTCTAGCAAGAAAATCTTGTGTTGTCGAAAGGAACCCTCAAAACCTGCCTAGGGTTCTCCTTATATAGGTTTAAACGCCTCCTTCTTTTCCTGCGGGCTGGCCCAAAAATCCGTCAAAAGACCTAATTTTTAGCGTCGGCGCAGCGCGAGATGTGATCCGTCGGGTGTTTTGGCGCGCGGCCCGATATCTGCATGCGAGGCGCGCGGCTGGATCTTCTGTAGCTCCTCGGATGTTTAGGCGCGCAGCCCAGCTGGTCTCACGAGGCGCGCGGCTGGATCTTCTGTAGCTCCTCGGATGTTTAGCGCGCGGCGGCCATAGTGGTCACGAGGCGCGCGTGCAGGTTCTGTCCTCTGCGGATAGTGGCGCGCGACCTGTTTTAAGCGCGCTGCGCTGGATCTTCTGCGCCTTCTACGAATGATGGCGCGCCTTACGCCATTGCGAGGAAGCCTTGCGCTGATGCAGATTTACGCCTTGTTCGCCACTTTCTCTGTTTTCATCTCTGGCATCTCCTCTTTTGCCCTCTTTTGCTCCTTTTCGCCATTTGACCATTTAACCACTTTGACTCAAAAGAAGAAAAACTATCCTAATCGACACTTATATGTGCAAAATGGGACAAAGACTAACTAAAGCGACTCAAAGGTGTATATAAAATACAGATCAAATACCCAAACTTAACCTTTGCTGCGCCTCGAGCAAAGATTGAAAAAATAAAATAAAAGACTCAAAGAATGAAAAATAAAAGACTCCTGTCATTAATCACTTTTCTTTGCGTAAATGTTAACTAGAAAAACATGAAGGTTAAGCGAGAATAATATCTGAGGAACATATAGCATGAAATTTTGACACTAAACACGTGAAGCTAAGTATTTAGCAAACTCATATTCATCATGCTTAATGGAAGTCAATATACTAAATCATGCATATAAATTCAAGAATTCCTATGGCATGCTTACTTGCTATTCTTCACTAATTACGGATATGCATAAAGAGATCTTGAGGACTTTGAGGTTGTAATGTAGGCTTAGGTAGGGGTTGGTAAAGATAGGCATTTAGGCTCGTTTTACGTACCATAAGCTCTTTGGCTTTTCAATTTTTCCCTTTTTCTTTTGATTCTTTCCTTGACTTCAATTCTATCCTTCCCTCTTTTGTTTTGGGAGAGTGAAGTGTATTATACAAATAGCGCTGAACTTAGGCTTTTGCCTCTTTCTTATTACTTTTCCATTAGGGTCGTCAAACATGTTCCTCTTTTTGTTTCTTCTTTTTAACACAATGTACTCCACTATTTCATATTTTCACTTATGGCACAATTTTGTGGAAATATGGGGTGTCGAAGACGTTTCAAATTTAGGCTCGATAGGGGTGACTAGGGATATTTTTAAAGTGCGGGATAGAAAAGAATGGTAAGAATTGGCTATCAAAGAAATGTAAAGTCGTCTCCCAACATGCATATCTAACTATTTCGCCTCAAATAGCAGCACTCATAACACATAAGCATTTATCATTTAGCATGCATAACTCAAGCGAAACTCGAATAGGCAGTTACGTGAGCTTTTGGCATATCTAACCTAAGTGTTTAGATAGTTGCTTCAATTCCTTTACATTATTCCACCTTACTTCACTAGGTGTTTCTAGCGACTTCTACATCATGATCTTTGTGACAATTATGACTCGAAAGAAAAATTTTGGTGACTCAAAATAAACATAAAACAAATAAAAAAATTAAATAAAACATAACATGACACAAATAAAAACTAAAACACAAAAACACACCCCGAACTTAAATCACACATTGTCCCCGATGTGTGTAGACTCAAAACGATAAAGAAAATAACACTTACAAACTTTGGTTAAAATGGTGGTGGTGGCGGTGGATAATCATCGACCGTTGGTTGAACAAGGCACTTTCGGCTCGTCGATTTGTTGCCTTGTTTCTTGCTGTCCTTGTACTCTTGTTTGCAGGTCTGCATCATCTCCTACGGTGTTGGTACAATTGCCCGTTGTGGGCTCTGAAGGTTCTGCTCTTTGTGGTTGGCGGTGGTGGGTCTGCCTCATGTGAGCCCTATTTGGGCTCATCTTCATCCATGGCGGCCTCTGCTGCTGCTTCTTCTTCTTTGGTGGTGCTCTCAGTATGGCTCTTTGAAGTGGGAGTGCAGGAAAGAGTGCACTATCCCATGGGACATTTGGCGGTTGGTTTCTTTCATGAGTGTCAGTGGGTAGTTGTGGGACGCACTCATGTGGCATAGGCGGTAATAAGCGAGCGTGTCCCCGATCCACTGTTATCACCAACCTGCTGATTTCTTCTATGCTCTGCACTATCTCTTTCCCAGCATTAATTGTCGGCCCTCCGTAATTCCATAAATCGACTTAATCGTCTTACGGCACTCTGGTGAAGTGCGTAGATGGAATCATGCGAACGGCGAAATCTGACCAAGCCTTGCGTTGCGTTGAATTGGCACTGCTCGGTGCTCTAGATCCATTTCTTCCAATCTCAGCGGCTCGGGGTAGTAGCGGTGTTTCTGGCGATATCGATTGATGTTATCGGTGCTCTGGACCGTGTTCTAAAATGGCTCGATCACGATTCCTCCTTCAGCGTCACTGTTTTTAGAGTCGCGTTTATTCTTCCGTCACGAGCGTATAATTTCCCCACAAAGCACCGCTTTACATCTCGGAAATTTTGCATAAAATTCGCACCGTTGTTGTATTCACTGGTTTTATCTTCTCGGTATTGACAAATCTCTTCCACCCTTAGCTCTATCATAGCGGATGGGCTCATAAATGTCTTCGTCCCCATATGATCCCTTTGGTAATACATTACCCTTTCTGGAATTACGGGCCTGGTATCCAGCCTTTTGTATCTTTGGAAGGCCTGGTAACTCACAAATCTATTTTCATCGTATTGTGGGGTTGGGGTGGATGTGGATCCTCTTCTCTTTCTGGTGGCCATTTTTAAACAAAATCTGCAGCTTCTAATTTTTGTGGCCTGATGTCTCCTACACTCAACAACTAGCGACAACACTGAGCTTCAATGATGCCGCGACCTCTTTTTCTACTCTTTTCTCGACTTACGACCAACTTTTGGTACCCAAACTACTCGAACTACAATACTCTTTGACTCCTACCTCCTTGACTTGGTGAAAGGATTGAAGAACAAAGATAGGGATTACCTTTTGATGAGAAGATTGAAGCTTGTTCTTGTTTGATTGGTGGAGTTGAGGTTATGGAATGGAGCTTTGTTGTTTGAGATAGTTGGGGGTTTTTGGGAATTTAAGAGTTTAGGTTGTGGTTGGGTTGGATTTGTGGAGGATTTGTGGGAGAGTTTCTGAAAATTCGTGGGTTTTTGGAGAGGGAAGGTTAGGTTTTGGAAGTTGGAATTGGGGAAAATCTGATTTTTGGGCGTTTTAAATTTCTGGATTCAACCGGCTTGTGGCCTGCTTTTAGCGCGCGGCCTAAACATCTGCGCTCGCCGAGACTTTCTGCGGCCCTGCTCCTGGGTGCCGCGGTGCCTAAATTTCTGCAAACTTTCTGGAATTCTACGCGGCCTGCTCACTGGCGCATGGCCCTAAATTCTGCGCTGTTCGGCTCTTTTGGCGCGACCACTTACGGCGCGCGGCTACCACTTTAGAAATCGACTTTCTTTCAGTTTTTCGCCTTCAGTTCATTCCCCTGTACCTATCACTCACAGCACAAACACAAGAACCCAAGGGTGAGATTGTTCTAGACAAAATAAAATAAACTAAAGCAGAAATTAAAATGACATAATTGAAAAAGCGTTGGGTTGCCTCCCAACTAAGCGTCTTTAACGTCTTTTAGCGGGACGCGATTAACGCTACGAGTGCCTATTGGATCTTACTGCGAGCTTGCAATCCACAGTTTATTGCTATAGGTCTCGATTTTCCTATAACTATTTGTTCAAGCAGGGGCCTTAACCATACAAGTATCCCCAAGCACACAAGATGAGTTTGTCTTTTAGGCTTATTTTGTAGGAAGCAGTGAAATTCTCTACATCTCTTGACTCTGGGGTTGCCCTTGATGGTATGCAATTCCTAATTGGGAGTCATTCGTGATAGCTAGTGGTGTTTCTTACGTGATAGGTGCGTGAAAAGAATTTCCGAGAATCGAAGGTGAATAATTGGATTTACGAAGTCTTTTCATACCTACACCAACTATCTCACCAAATTCCTCAATAGTTGGGTGTGATTAGGGCTCCTCAACTTGCTGTTATTGTTGAATATGATCGCGAGTTACGCTATTTGCGTTTCCAACTTCTTTATACTGACCTCATTTCGTCCGTGGGTGAGCTTGGGACTCGTGAGGCGAGTAGAGTTTCTCGTAATTCCTCCATCTCTTCCTCTATGGTTGGAGCTCGATCATATTAGTAGTAATCCATATCTTGAGGATCACGAGATGCATCAAAACCAACAAAGAATCACGGCACCACTTGTTTTCACACAATAAATACATAAAACAAACAAAATTAAAAAAACTATACATAAAACCAAATTAGAAATTAAAAATAGATAAATTTGATATTGAACTAATGCTTAATCGACAGTGGCGCCAAAAACTTGATGCGGCGTGATATGCACACACTTTTAAGCGCAAGTGCGTTATCGTATCAAGTAGTATAGTCTTAGATAAGGCCAGAATATCGTCCTCTAGGATTAGGGTTCAAGTACGACTATCTATTTTCTAGTATCTATTTGGTGAATTAATGATTGATTGTTTTGTTTATAACTAAGAATTATTAAAGACAAGTAAATATAAAGAATTACTTGGATGTGATGAGAATAGGGCTTACATGTATCCTCATTATCGCTTATGCTACTTACTAATGCATTACTTATGGTGTTCTTCTTTTGGAGAAAGCGGGTTCTGAAATCGTTTTATACTCCGTTAAGTTATATAAACACTCGACCCAGTATTGTTCCTTACCTAACTTTGATAAGGGTAACTCTATAGGAGGATTAAGAACAAAAACCTAGTTGACAAGTCGCGCATGTCGCAAAATTAGGGTTGTTAAGTCTCTCATCAGCGCTACAAAACTAATTGAGGTATTTTCATCCCCAATTCAGCACTGTCTACCCAACTTACGGCATATTCACAATCCACTTTTGAATCGATTAGAAATCATATAGTGATAACTAGTTGTCGATTAGCTACCAAGAATTCAACTCGATTATTGGATAGATCTCTCAATAAGAAAAATAATCATAAGCGTGCATTAATTTATAACATAAGTTTCAAGAAGTTCAACATAGAAAGCCTATAGGAGAATTAGTTCTTAGCCATAAAGATGACAAGAACTACTTCGAGTTCATCGTGCAAAGCGAATTAAAGAAAAGAAAAAGGAAAGAAATTACTAAGTTTAGGTCTCGATCTCTAAGAAAATCTTGTGTTGTCGAAAGGAACCCTCAAAGCTGCCTAGGGTTCTCCTTATATAGGTTTAAAACGCCTCCTTCTTTTCCCTGCGGGCTGGCCCAAAAATCCGTCAAAGACCTAATTTTTCAGCGTCGAACGCGGCCACTGCGAATAGGCGCGCGGCCGGAGTCTGCGATCCGTCGGGTGTTTTGGCGCGCGGCCCGATATCTGGCATGCGAGGCGCGCGTGGCTGGATCTTCTGTAGCTCCTCGGATGTTTAGGCGCGCGGCCCTTACGGTCTCACGAGGCGCGCGGCGCGAGTTCTGTCCTCTACGGATAGTGGCGTCGCGGCCTGTTTTAGCGCGCGGCGCTGGATCTTGCGCCTTCTGCGAATGATGGCGCATGTGCTGATGCGGATTTACGCCTTGTTAGCCACTTTCTCATTTTCATCTCTGGCATCTCTCTTTTGCCTCTTTTGCTACTTTTCCGCCATTTGGCCATTTTAACCACTTTGACTCAAAAGAAAGAAAAACTATCCTGTACGACACTTATATATGCAAAATGGGACAAAAGACTAACTAAAGCCCGACTCAAAGGTGTATATAAAATACAGATCATCTTTCTAGGCGCTAATGATCGAAGCAAGGCGATCGCCCGTAGTATCATTATGCGTACCTAATCCTGGAACTCCGCGATCGCATGGGTCGCGAGACCGCGTGAGGTATTCCTCGCATCGAGGATAGCTAACCACCGGCATCGTCTGGACCGAAGTCGCGTAGTCACGCGAACCGCGTAGTCACGGTGCGTGGCGTCCTCGCGTCGGGATAATACCGGAATGATCAATCCTGGAACTCCGCGACTCGCATAGGTCACGGACCGCGTGAGGTATACCTCGCGTCGAGGCGGCTAACCCTCGTCATTTCAAGTCAGGGGGTGTAAGTGATATACTATCAGTACAACTGCTTACCGTAAACAACATAAGCACAACAAGGGAACCCGGCTACACAAACATTACAAGGCTAACACCGTAGCATCATCGTATGTCTACCTATCAAACTAACTTACCACATCTTGAAATCATATAATAAGGTTTTGTAAGCAAATAAGTAAAGCTGTTTCTTCTTATCTTTCTTAAGTCGTTATACCTAACTTCCCGTAAAGCTAGTATAACACTTAAGTTTATTAAAACCAAGTATTCCTTTTTCTTTCAAAAATGATTTATAATTCTTTTGTAAATACTTCAAGATTCTTTCATTTAAAGCTAAAGTCAAAGGGCGTCAAGTAAAACCATGTTGATTAACACCGCGTCGTCTGGTACTATATATGTATTTAAAAATATCATGCTTAAGAGGATAGGAAGAATCACATACCACGGTGAAATCCACGCTTAAGTCGAATATGTCGCGTGCGAGTATCAACCTATAATAGTCAAATCGTCTATCAGCGTCTAGACTACTGCTGTAGGATAATCTAAGCGAGAGGGTTCTCTATTACGGAAAATCGGGCACACTTCCCTGCAGGTAAACTATCTGAGTCTCTGTAAATCTGATCCTATGTAAATCTGATTCAATCTTCTTTAATATTCTTGATGTAATTACAGTTCAATTCTCTTACGTAATACCCTTCATGTATTTATACTTATTTCTATACTTCTACGTTATGCATTCTCGAATTATAATGAAGGATAAGATTATTATTTACCTCGATAAGCCCAAAATTATCCAAGATATAAGTCGATCTGAGCAAGGTTTAGCTCCTAATATATGCGCTCGATCAGCTCCAAGAAACCCTTAGAAGTTTCTACACAACTTCTACCTTCTACTTCAACCAACTATGAAGTTTCTCTTAGGGTTTCGTTAGTGACTAAAGGGATATAAGGTAGTATTTCTGGACTCTACGTATAGAGGTAACTTTGGAAATACTATAAGGGATAGGCTAAGGTATTTTTGGGGATAGTAACAATATTTGGAGAGTATGTTCTACCAAGGGGGCTTTGCGAGACTACTAGGAAGGGGAAGAGGGTGTTTGGCAGCTCTCTAGAGGGAAAGTGAGGCTTGGGCGAGAAGCTCACAAGGGAAGGAGATTTCAAGACTTGGAAAGTATTTTGTGGATGAAGAAGTCTTGACTTAAGGGGGTATTTATAGGGCTTTCAGGGCCAAGATGAAGGCAAGTGGAGGGCACGTGGAGGGTGTGGATTTGCACAAGTGCACACAACCCTACTCCACAAATCACTCACAAACATTGACCCGTGGTTTAGGCCCCAAATTCATGCCAACTGAAGCCATTTCGGCCCTTGACGTGCCAGGCAGGGTGACAAGTGTACCGCCTCTCGTTAGTCCAAAATATTTCATCTCTCGGAAAAATCCATAAAAATAATAAATGACATAGCGTAATTTTCCCTCATGAAGTTTTGGAAAACGTTTCGTCGGAAAACAATTCGTTTCGAGGGTTGTGCACAAATTTTCGTCCCTATGCCTACTTTAAGGCTTAAACTTGTTGTACGTACGCCCTTACGTACATAATCTGGAAATACGGGGTATAACATTCTCCCCTCCTTAGAAACATTCGTCCCGAATGTTCCTTCCCAAGACAGATAACGATAAAGCTCCTCATGCTTAAGCGGTTTGCAAATGCCACGTAGCCTGCAATGACACTTAAGCAAATATGACAATGAAAATTTACAAGTAGGAAAGTGAGTTACACGGAGGTGTGGGGAATAGGTGAGGATATACGCCTCATGTCCTCGCCGACTTCCCGTCATCTCCTCCACGAGCTCGTTCGCGCGAGACTTTGTGGAAGCGCGTCGCGGTCGCGAGGCGCCTAACGGCGATCGATTATCGCTATGGGAATCTCCTCATCGATAACCCTCGGTCACGGGACATCGTCAATCGGGTGCACCTAGATGGATCCGATCGTCTCGCCGAATAGAAACATGAAAAACCGGATGCCTGCACCGAGATCGGACGGCGGATCCACTCATAGGCGACCTTGCCTACCTGCGGACAATGCGTCATTGATGTACGCTTGGTGAGTTTCCCTTTCTTCGAATCTCATCACACCCCGCCATGGGTGGCACCTTTAGGAAAACCCAATCATCGACCTCAAACTCTAGATGCGGCGGCGATGATCTGCGTAAGACCATGCGACTACGTGTCGATGGCAGCTCTGGATAAGCTTATCCTTATCTGCTGCGCAAATCTGGTCCCACTAACTGCACCTCGCCTACATCAAACCAGCCTATCGGCGTCTGCACTTCCTCATACAAGGCCTCGTATGGCGCCATCGAATCTTTGGGTGGTAGCTATTATTATAAGCAAACTCAGCTAGAGGCAAATGATCCTCGGCTACCTGAAGTGAATAACACGGGCTCGCGACATATCCTCGAAGTGCGGATAGTGCACTCTGCTGTAAGATGCATGCGAGGATGGAATGCGATGCTCGGACTCACTGCGTCCTAGACCGCCACGGAAAGACCTCGAAGTTAGCGTGGCGGGCTCCTGCATGCGATATGATAGAAATAGGGGCGCCATGCGGTCTCGCGATCTCTCGGATGTAAAGTCGGCATAGTCCTCGGTAGAAAGTCGTCTGACGGGAAGAAAGTGGTGATTTAGTCGACTGTCGGCGATAACCATATAGAATCATGCTTCCTACGAGTGCGAGGTAATCACGTGATAAAGTCCATGTTGATCAATTCTCACTTCGGTCGGGATCTCTATCGTGCGCAATAAACCACGGGCCTGCGGTGCTCTGCCTTCGCTGCGACAACGCGGGCGCTGAGCCACAAACTGCAGCGTCCTCTTGAAGCCGTCCCGATACATAGATGAGGTCGTGGTACATTTTGGTCGACCGGATGGATGAAATGCTTGCGTGTGCTTCCCCTAGAACCTGCTGCCGAAGTCACCGCAATATCGGAACACAACACGCCCTCAAACCTCGGCACCCGTCGGTGCTTTACCTCAAGCGGACCCTTCCCCGCGAAGAGCGTATCGCGGTGCAGCGTCAAGCGGATCCTCAGCTGTTGCCTCTTCACCTCGCCGGCGATGGAAGACTCGGCAACCTCTCGAACTCGAACCCAGCTGCTATCGGAATCAATCAATCGGACTCCAAGGCTCGCTGGTGATGCAACTCGCGGACCGTACCCTCCTCTGCTGGTGTACATCGATAGACTCCCGTCGACCTACGACTAAGGGCATACGCCCTGACATTGGCCTTACGGGTGAGTGCGGGATATCAACATCATAATCTTTGAGTAACTCTAACCACCGTCTGCTGCCGTAAGTTCAGCTCCTCTGTGAAGATATCTTTGGAGGCTCTTGTGGTCAGTATAAATATCCACATGAACCCCATTACAAATAGTGCCTCGGATCTTGGCGTGAATCACGCTGCGACTCCAATCATGGGTGGGGTAGTTCCTCTCATCTTCTTAATTTGTCGGGATGAGTGCGCTATAACCTTACCAGTGCGTCAACACGTCAGGCGGCGCTTTGGCGCGTCCTGATACACTACATAACCATCTGGACCTGCGGAAGAGTAAACGAGCGGTCGTCGATCTCTCGCCCGATGGCGGAAACCACGCTCCTGACATCAGTCCCGAAACATAGCTGCCTTACGAGTCGGCCTAGTCAATGGTGCGAGAGATAGAAGCAAACTTCTCTGACGAAGCGATAGTAACTGCAAGGCAGAAGGCTGCGCACCTGCAGCCGGAGTAGTAGGTGCAGGCCAACTCACTGCCTCGATCTTGGCGTATCCACGAAAACCATCGGCCCGACAATATGCCCGAGAAAAGCCAGAAGCCAACAAAACTCACATTTGGAAAACTTGGCGTATAAGCTGAGTCTGGAGAACTCTCAACCACGGTCTCAAATGCTCGTATGCTCTGCTCTGGCGGGAATAAACCAAGATGTCATCGATGAACACTATCCAAGCGTGTCCAAAAATGTCTTGAACACTCGGTTCATCAAATCCATGAATCTGGCGGAGCATTGGTCAACCGAAAGACATGACCACGAACTCATAATGCGTCTGGGTCGGAATGCGATCCAGGGACATCAGTCTCTCTAACACTTTGATGATAGCGATCGCGAGATCAATCTTGGAAAACATCTGCCCCACTGCAGTGGTCGAACAAATCATCAATCACAGGAAGGGGTATTTGTTCTTAATGGTCACCTTGTTGGTTGTAATCAACACACATGCGCGCGGCGTCCGTCTCGCGAACAATCTGCGCTCCCAGGAGAAACACTAGGCTGATGAAGCCGCTTCTCGGCAAATCTCTCGGTGGTCCTTCAACTCTCTCAACTCGGCGGATGTCATTACGTATGGCGGAATGGAAATAAGCGAGTGTCTGGCAACATGTCGATACAAAACTCTATCTCACTCGGGAGGATGCGGAGGTCATGCGGAAACACATCGGGAACTCTCGACCACGAGGCCCGAAAATCTGGTACGCGATCTCGATGTCGAACACGAATGAGATGGTAGATATACCCATGCGCACCGTCTTCAGCGCCGAGGTAAGAAATAAACTTACCCGCCGGCGACACGGTGTTCCACTCCCACTCAACAGCTCGCCGAGCTGGAACCGTACCACTCTCTCTGCGATCTACATTGGCGTAGCAAGCTAGCCAATCCGTACCGTGATCACATCGAAATCAGTCATGTCGGCTTTATCAAGTCGGCTAAGTCGGCATTGCATAAAATCCGGGCAAGCTCTATATACCGCCGAGCTACCACGAATCACCTTGGCGTAGCTACCTCGAAAGGGTCTATGGACACGGGCTCTATCCACATACACTAGCGATAAGGGAGATAAATAGGGCCAGTAGAACCGGATCGATCAAGGCATACCGCATGACGACGGCGATAAAGTACGTGGCGACATCGGCGGCGCCTCACAGTCTGCCGGTGGACAAGGCATAAATGCGGTTCTGAGGACCGCTAGAAATGGGACTCACGCCACGACATTCTGCGCGACCTGGCCGTAGTACCACGCCCTCGGGGCGGTAGCAGTAGGAGATGAAGAAGACGTGAAAGACCACGTGGTGACCCACTGCTTGGCGCCTGCGGTGGACGATCTCTGCAAAGTGACCGCCGGCGCCAAGCATAACACACTCGGTAGAACGCAACTCGTAATGGGATCCACCATCGGCCTGGCTGAGGGGTGGTCTCGATCGGTTAGTACCCGCTACCACGGAAATCGAAGCCACAGGGCCCACACGCCGAATACTCTGGATGTCTTGAAGGCGGTGTAGGAGTGCTCTGGTGGTGAGGTGCAAATCTAGGCTGGCGATGAGATCGCCACCCGAGAACCACGAAAAGACCTGCCGTCACGGCCTACCTGCTGAAATCGACAACCCGGCGCCTCTCGCTCGCCGCATCCCGGTCGTAAGCTGCGTGCGGGCAATGTCCATGCCGAAGAGCTACGCTGAGCAAGACTACGCCAAATAATCATCCGGCCGGTGGCGTGGCGGTGCACTCGGTCCTCCATATCCGCTACTTGGCGGGACATATCGAGCCAACGGTCGAACTTCGGCGTTGTACTCACTGGCGTGCGTCCTCTGCGTCTCGACGTAAATCTATCGGCCCGTGCCCTCCATACGTGGAGGCAAGAAGTGAGTGAGAAAAGCCTCGAGAACTCGTCCCAGTAGTTGGGGGCGCGTGCTCTCCGGGACAACTCGCGAGTCAAACGATCATTGCGGTATCACGCGGCCGATGCGAAGAAGATCACGGACTCGGTCTCGAAGCCTTGATCGCTCGCGTGATCCTCTGTGGCGGCGGATGAACTCCTGCGGATCATCGCCGGGCCTCGACGTAGAACTCTGGCGGGCTCTGACTCGAGAAAATCTCGTAGCCTCAAACTATCGATCTCGGGTGAACCACGGTGCTGCTTTGGGCTGGGCTGCTGCGTCGGCCTATCCTGCGTATCAGCGCGATCACGGCGATGGCGGAGCCGTCTGCGTAACCCGTCTAAATACGCGGTGTGGGGCGGAGTGCAGTGCGTGATCTCCCGACCTGCTGCGGCCTAAACCTGCTTTGGGGCGGCGGCGTCGTGGAACTCGCCGTCTCGGGTATAGGCGGGCACGAGCCTCGTGACTCTCGGTGTCCTACTAGCGGCTCCGCCATGCCTTGCCGCCGGGCGGGTTGCACTGCGTGGAGGCATAAGCTGTTAAAGAAAGAAATCGTTAGAGGGTCGACTTATAACACGGCTCTAAGCGCGATCTCGAGTGAGAAGAATGGAAACCAATCTAAATACCTTATAGCCTCACGATTATTGGTGTGGTGCCTGACACGATAATCGAACTTCTACTAGATCTGATGCGTAGACACTTTCAGAGATTAAGCGCTCGATACCACTTTTGTCACGACCGTTAGGGGCGATGTTGTGCCATACCGGACACCCAGTAGTCATACATCGAGAGAAAATCAGCGGAATATAAAAACAAGACATGAAACAATGTAAATTGAGACCACAGTTTATCTGAGAAAAATCGCCTTCGGCATATATATATAAACCAAAATCGGCGATTACATCCCAGTGTGCAATAGGACTACAGACCTCAGGAAGTAAACAACTATGGCGGGACGGGGCCCGCCATACCTGAATGTACATATATCTACAACATCGGGAGAACCGTACCAAAAGTCGAGCCTCGGAGAAGATGGAGCTCACGACACCAAAGCAAAAGATCACAGAATGCGGATCAGCACTGCTTTCCACCTGCGGCATGAGCGGCCCGAAGGAGGTCGATCTGTGGTACAAGTATATGAAACTATAAATCTTGAAAGCGAAATCAAAGCTTTTAAAACCACTTACCAATACAATCAAACCGCATAGTGCCATGATATAAACAAGAGCAAATTAGGTATAAGGTGGCGGTCTTTTCTAGGCGCTAATGATCGAAGCAAGGCGATCGCCCATAGTATCATTATGCGTACCTAATCACGGAACTCCGCGATCCGCATGGGTCGCGAGACCGCGTGAGGTATTCCTCGCGCATCGGGGATAGCTAACCCGGCGTCGTCACGGACCCCGAAATCCGCGATCGCGCGAGACGCGTAGTCACCGGACCGCGTGAGGCATCCTCGCGTCGGGATAATTGTCACGACCGAACCGGGCCCATGTAGTGCCTTACCGGGCACCCTAGTGATACAACATCGAGAGAAAATCGTGGAAATAAAAACTTTAAACATGAAACAAGACATATGAATATAAGCAGGCCAACCCAGTTACGCTTTTGTATATATAACTAAAAGCTGAGCAGATTACATCACTTACAAACCACACTTGCAGTGATTCTACAGACCTCACAGAATTTTTATACAACATGGCGGGACGGGGCCCATGATACCACGAATGCACAAGTACCTACGATGTGAGGACTATACAAAAGATAAGCCTCGAGAAAGCGGAGCTTCCCAATCTGTTGGCTGTGATCTAGGCGAGGATCAACGGCCCAGGGTGTACCTTTACATGGCATGAGCGGCCGGAAGGAGAGTCGGTCTACAGTGCAGTATGTGGCGAAAATACGTAAATGAAATCATAGTAGTCTATATAAAGCGGGAGACATGTATGATAGCAAACTACGATCCTGATAAATAGCGATTATGTAAGTCGGGGACTGCGCCTCAAAGTCATCACTCAAATATAACTATGGGTCTCGTACCTCAGCATAAATCATGCGTGGAATACCTTCCCATCTGCGGCGATCTATGATATAATAACACGAGTACATGAACACCAAATCCCACGAGTCATAAAAACGTGCAGGCAAGTCTGAAGGCTAACTACCGGATACGGCCGTACTAACAATACTATACAATCGAACCACGGGCGTCACGGGGCAAGTCTGGCGACTACGGATACCAAGGCGTGTCACGTGGTGGCCGGGGCAATCTGAGCTAACTACGGATACCAAGTAGTATCACGAGACTCGCTATGAAGGCGTCTGAGGCAAGTCTGGCCGACTACGGATACCAGGCGTGTCCGCGTGGTGGCCGGGCAATCTGAGGGCTAACTACGGATACCAAGGCGTATCACGAGACCGCCACTAAGCGAGCGGGGAAAGTCACGAAGGCTAACTACCAGTACGAGGCGAATCAGCCACGAGGCGGGGCAAGTCAAAGCTTGACCACGGATACCAAGGCGAATCGGTAAAACCTCATGGAGAGCTAGTCCGTGGAATAACACTATCAGCGAGGCGTGCAGTGGAATTCTCCGTCGCTGCAGTGCGTCGAGTAATATCATAACAAATCAGTAGTCCTCCGTTGAGAGATGCGGTGGTATAGAAATTCAATGCTAACACGACAAGGCTATCACCCGCATGAAACATAGGCAAGTTACACGACTCGATGTACTTTCCTTTTATGCCAAAGTCGAGTTTTACCCCAGTACTACGTACATTAAATTCTTTT
Source organism: Przewalskia tangutica (assembly GCA_029844215.1). Lineage (NCBI taxonomy): Eukaryota > Viridiplantae > Streptophyta > Magnoliopsida > Solanales > Solanaceae > Przewalskia > Przewalskia tangutica. Next base: position 49,309,462 of record CM056725.1, read on the forward strand.
TTTAAAAGATCCATTTCTTTTACCAAGGTCACCCGATGCCCGTATTATAAAAAATAGAGTGACTAACATTTTTAAGTAAACCAAAACAACTTCCATACTTTCCTTTTTAAACCAAAACACTTCTCCTTTTAACATCAAGTTACAACATTCTTTTCCAAAGTTCAAGTTTTCCTAATTTCAAATATTCACGTTGTCACGACCCGAACCCGGGCGTGGTAGTGCCTACCGGGCACCCAGTAGACATACATCAGTAATGTCGGAACATAAAGACAATACATGAAACGGTGAAATAAGACAGTGAACTAAGAATACAGGCTAACCAAAAACGTTTACCTTCAGTATATATATAAATAGCAACTTTTTCAACATGAACAGTTTAATCCTTTTTACAAACCACACTTGCGGTACTCTGAGACCTCTAAGAATGATCGACAACAATGGCGGGGCGGGCCATGACCACGAATGTAAACACACGGCGACGGGGACTATACGTGATAAGCCTCGGAAGCGGAGCTTCCCAATTGGCTGTGACCACGAGGCTAGGATCAACGGCGGGTGTACCTCGACTGCGGCATGAGCGCGGCCGAAGGAGGTCGATGCAGCAGTGCAGTATGTGGCGAAAATACATCACGTAAATGAAATCATAGCGATCGTATAAAGCGGGAGACATGTATGATAACGATCTCTGATTTACAACAAAGCGATCGTGTCAAGTTAGGGACTCGCCCTCAGTCATCACTCGAAGTATAACAATGGGTCGGGCCGCGACATCAATCATGCAGTGGAATACCTTCGCCATGCCGTGATCTATGATATAAAGCACCGAGGAACACATGAACACGGGTCCGCACGTGTCATAATAAAGCTATGCGGGGTAAGTAAATGCGAAGGCATGGCCGACTACTAAAAAAACCCACAGTACCAACAAGGTCATGAACTGTATCATAAGATCTGTCTAGACCGTCGCGTGATCAAAGGCGGCCACGCGCTGATATCGATATGCGCGTCTAACCACGGAAGTCCGCGACTCCGCGTAGGCCAATCGTCGGCGCGTGAGGTATTCCGCGTCGGTAGCTCTCCCGGCGTCGTCACGGACGCGATCGCGTAGCCACGTGGACGCGTGCCCGTAAGGGCGTACGCTAACACGGAACTCTCGTAGCTCGCGTAGGCCCCGGGACTGCGTGAGGTATTCTCGAATCATAGGTCCGTCGACACTTTGAGTCTACCCGCGTCGGAGGGCAACTTAACCGGAATCATCTCGAGATGAATGCCACAATACTATCATAACGGTGATAGTTAATAAGCGCAATCGAAACCGCCACGCTGACATCACGAATACTAACACGTAGCGTCCCAACACGTTTACTTATCAGCGCGATCAAGAAAGTATTACAAGGCTATCACAAACCAATACAATCAAGTTGTTCACACAAGGTACGCCTACTATATGATTAACAAAATCGGGTTTTTATCCCCAAAGTACTTCATACATTAACTCTTTAAAAGATACGTTACTTTCGCGATGTCACACAATACGTAGTATAAAATAGAGTGACTATCCTTTTAAAGTAAATCAATTACTTCTCTTTGAAAAATCAAGTAGCAACATTCTTTTCCAATGATCAAGTTTGCCTAATTTCCAATGTTCAAGTTTCTCATTTTAGAAAGGTTTAGTAGTTCATAGTCTTATTCATTTGAGAACATAATTCCTTAAAACTATCGAGAAACATAAGTCTTATATGTGAGTAGGATATTCTTGTTTATAACAATCTTATTCTGTGACCATGATCTAGGAAATATCATTTTGTCTCATCTTAGCTTACATGCGGATGGAAGTTTCTCTTGGTTTTAATAATACTTAATTAGTCAAAACACTTCCTTTTATTAGCGCTGCGGTGGTTTGTCGATACGTTCGATTTCGAAATCGATTAAAACATTCTTAAGCCGTTATACCTAACTTCCCGTAAAGCTAGTATAACTCTTAAGTTTTCAAAAACCAAGTATTACTTAACTTCTTTCAAAGCGATTCACAAATCTTTTGAAATACTTCAACTTCTTCATTAACACATAACAAGCGGTTATAATCAAATCAATTACCTTTGAAAACCACAACCCATTTTCTTACCTCGTAAAGTTGTTATAACCAACTTCCCATAAAGCCGTTATAACACTTTATGTTTAAGCCAAACAAATACACTTAGCACGTATGCGTCTACCGTACTACATAGTTCACACGTATCATGCTATAAGAGATAGGAAGAGGTTCGCGTACCTCGCGGCGATTATCGACTAATAGCAGCGCTCAAGTACCTCAAACCGCGGCTACTCCTAAGCCAAGTAGATCGCGCCACGCGTAGTACTTTCACCTATAAGGCCACGCGCTTATTAACATAAGGTCTCTTCGTAGAACATTCTCTGAAAATTCGCGACCTCCACATGAGCGTAAATCTCTCTCTATCGGTAGGCTACGAAGCCAACCGGGGTTATACAACTAACCTAGCGGGTACAATTCTACTCCACGGTACTACTACACAAGTCTCTTTGTAATACAACCCTATGTAATTCTGATTCGATTCTTCTTTACATTGGGCTTAAGTCACGAGACATTGCCGTAAGTATTGTCGAGCTTAAGTCAAAGACATTGCCAATAACTACGTTGATTCTATATATAGTATACTTCAACTATATATTCTAACAATATGTAATTTCAATTACAATAGAGGACAAGATATTTACCTCGATAAGCCCGTAATTATCCAAGTATAAAGTCGATCTGGGCAATCGTTTAGCTCGACCCGTGCGCTCGACCCGCTCCAAACAACCCTTAGAAGTTCTAACCAACTTCTACCTACTACTCGAACTAACCATGGAGATTTTCCTAGGGTTTCGGTTTGTATTGACGGGAAGTATAATAGTATTTACGGGCTTTTGTATAGGTATAACCTTAGAATACTACAAGGTATATGGCTAAGGTAATTTAGGCATTATAACAATACTTTTGAGAGTATTTCTACCAGAGAGGGGTATTATCTGAAAGCAACTAGGCTAAGGGGTACCAGCACATATTCTAGGAGGGGAAGGGCTCTCGACGAGGGGAGGAGGGCTCTCGGCCACTACACTACACAAAGGGGAGGAAGAAGCTTTCAAGACTTAAGAGATTTTTGGATGAAGAAGTTCATCAAAGGGGAGGGTATTTATAGGTCAAGTGAAGGCCAACCAATGGCCAAGATTTAGCCAAGTGCTATGCAAGTGTAGGGCGAATCTTGCCAAGTGCAGTAGCCAACTAACACAAAAAATATCCTACCAACCCGACCACGATAGCCAACTTTCGGCCACTACATTACCTTGAGGTGTCCCGATGAGAGGGTGACAAGTGTCGCCCTCTTGTTGGTCCAAAATGTTCGTCTCTCGGAAAAATCCATAAAAATAAGAAATGACATAGCGGAAATTCCCTACGAAAGGCGAAAGCGTTTAGTCGGCGACTCTAGCAAGGGTCTTATGCACAAATAAAATTCGGCCAAGCACTTTAAGGCACAAACTCAAATTTTCTACGTCGTCTTACGTCATACTGGAAATACGGGGTATAACATTCTCCTCGCTCGAAACATTCGTCGAATGTTCCTTCTAAATCTCAAAACAAGCGTCTTGATATAGTCTTCACTACTATATTCTGAAAACAAACACGCCACGTCGCCACGGAAACACAAGCAAAATACCTCCGTCAAGTCCACGAGAAACACCTCTAACATAACCACAAACACTTCTCAGGTCTAAAATATACTTCCTTCGCGCCTTCTCTTTACAAAAGAAATGATCACATCAATGCTCGCCATACATGCTCACTTCTCTCTTTACTCGTCGTAGATACCACTTTGTCACTTTGTCGCGAGCCTTGCTCGGCGACCAACAAATGATGCGGGCTGCTGCGATCGGAGGATGTCGTACACGAACTCTTACCACGTTACGTGCGGCCGGTTTCCAAAACTCGGGGCTACTATCTCTAACGTGGTCATCATTAAGTGGGAACACTCTGGATGGATCTCGATACTTTTCCGATCATAACAATGTCTGAAAGGCCGGACGTCTGACCTCTAAGTCGGACGGCAAAAGCTAACATATAGGCAACTGGCCTATCCTTCACATGAACTCACAAAGGCCCAAGTAACTCGGGCTAAGTTCCTCTGTTTTCCAAAACTCGTCGCACGAGCAGGGTGGTACTTTCAGAAGACCGGCCGTCAACTGAACTCTTAGCGTCGTCGCGATTATCCGCACGATTCCTGCGAGCTGCGGAACCTCTCTAGACAAACCTCACTATCACGATCTGTGGAACAAGCTAAACCATTATGCGAACCTTTCCAACATCGAACCAATCGTGACAACTTACACTTCCGCACAAGGCTTCATAAGGCGATATCAGAACAACTGAAATGGTAGATCAAACACTACCTCCACGGGAGACAACAATCCCAACTATCACGAAATCCAAACAACGGCCCGAGGCGAATGCGGTCGAGACTACGAGTTCCTAACCTGCTGGTAAACTTTTAGAAAACGAAAATAGCCCGACACAGGCTTCGTTTGCACGACATAAGGTGAAGGTAGGCACCGTGCAGCCTTTCAACCCTTGAGATAACTCAACACGGTAGAGTAAGCGGTCGAACAAAGAACACGATGGGCTGCCCCATCGACCCGACCGCGGTCGAATCATCCACGAACTCGTCGCAGTTAGCGAACATGGGCCTAACACCCTCGTGACCCTACCAGGCGGGACCACCACATGACCCACCACCAAACTGCGGCGGGTTGACCCGCGTGGCCTCAGGCGACCCGACGCGTCGCGTACTAGCTCCCGACGGAACAATCTCACTAATCACGTTACGAAAACCTGGCGGTCTTCTTAGCTCAACTACCTCTTTCATTCCACACTACTAGGGACTGTCCCAACATAACTCACGTGCACTATGCACTCCGATAAGGAGTCAAACATAACACTACACCTTTTTCTCGAGATGGCCTGCACTCTAAGGTCTCTACGTAAAAAGCTCTAAGGCTCACACTTTCTCATCCCCAAAATCTTACTCGGTTAAACAACCGTGATTTCAAATCACAACTAACACACTACTATCGAACATAGTACCTAAGGTATACTCACCTTATCACCTATACAAAACTACAGAGAGTTAAGGATAGATCTATGTCTCTTCTTCACTCCTTAGTCGTTCTAATCAAACGCCCGTAGAGCGCAGCTAAGGAGATGACGAACTACCCACCGATCACGAAGGCTAAGTCCTCCAACAAGGACACTCTTGACACGGACCACGGCGGTCATAGTGCAACAAGTACCAACCTAAAGATGACATTCCGGGATGGCGTGCATGGCTGTGAGCGGAAGCCACGGAGTTCTAACGACTCCTGCGTACGAGCGTCACGAAATTCGTGGAAGACCACTCTGCGATGGATGTGCATAATCAAATCTATTTGGTGAGGTGACTCGCCTCGAAAGTTACCAAAGGACCTTTGCTCTGGCCTGTACATTTGTCGCCCGTTAACGCGTCGATCTCTACGTTTCTCGGCTGCTGCGTAAGCGATACCACGAGGCCATGCTCGAAGCCTAAGCGAAGGATTACTCTTGCACAATCTTCTCTTAGGTAGTCATCAAGACTTGCGGTACAACGGTATATTCTTTGGTAGCCAAATCCATAGCTAATGCTGGTCGCCTCTTTGCGCTCTATATTCACGGTTCCGGTCGTGGGCGAAGGTTCAAATATCATGGCGCGATGGAGCTGCCATTTGTCGTGCCAAACTGCTTGGGGCTAGTGGCGTCGCAAATCCCCAAATGAAGCACCTAACTTTCGGGTGATAATTGGGCTGTGCCCTCGTAACCCTACGAACTATACTCGCGGCTCCTTTGCCTTGCCTCTGGGGCGGGTTGCCTGCGCGGAGGCATAACGGTAAGGAAAGAAATACGTTAGAGGTCTAACTTACAACACGGCTCTAAGGCACGATCTCGGAGTGAGAAGAATAGAAACCAATCCTAAATACCCTATAGCCTCACGATTATTGGTGTGGTGCGCAACACGCGATAATCAGACTCTGCGGATCTGATGCGTAGACACTTTCAGAGGATTAAGCGCTCGATACCACTTTTGTCACGACCGAACGGGCGTGGTAGTGCCTACCGGGCACCCAAGTAGACATACATCAGTGTCAGTGGAACATAAAGACAATACATGAAACGGTGAAATAAGGCGGTGAAATAAGAAAACAGGCTAACCAAAAGCGGTTACCTTGGTATATATATAAATAGCAACTTTTTCAACATGAGCAGTTTAATCCTTTTTACAAACCACACTGCAGCGATTACTCACGGACCTCTAAGAATGATACGACAACAATGGCGGGGCGGGGCCCGCCAAACCACGAATGTAAACACTTACGGCGGACGGGGACTATACGTGATAAGCCTCGGAGAAGCGGGCTTCCCAAGCTAAGCTGTGACCACGAGAGCTAGGATCAACGGCGGTGTACCTCGACTGCGGCATGAGCGCGGCCCCGAGAGGTCGATCTGACAGTGCAGAGTATGTGAAGCGAAAATACATCACGTAAATGAAATCATAGCGATCATATAAAGCGGGAGACATGTATGATAACGATCTACGATTTCTGACAAAGCGATCATGTCAAGTTAGGGACTCACGCCTCAGTCATCACTCGAAGTATAACAATGGGTCTCGGACCGCGACATCAATCATGCGGTGGAATACCTTCCGCCGGCTGGCGATCACATGATATAAAAGCACGAGAACACGCATGAACACGGGTCCCGCGTGTCATAATAAAGCATGCGGGGTAAATGCGAAGGCATAGCCGACTACTAAAAAAACCCGCAGTGCAAGGTCATGAAGCGTATCATAAGATCTGTCTGAACCGTCGCATGATCAAAGGCGGCCTTGCCCGCGATATCGATGTCTGCGTCTAACCACGGAACTCCGCTGACTCCGCGTAGGCCAATCGTCGGCCGCGTGGTATTCCCGCATCGAGGTAGATACTCCCGGCGTAAATCACGGACCGCGATCGCGTAGCGCATGGACGCGTGCCCGTAAGGGCGTCACTAACACGGAACTCGTAGCTCGCGTAGGCCCCGGGACTGCGTGAGGTATTCTCGAATCATAGGTCCATCGACGCTGAGTCTACCCGCGTCGGAGGCGGCTTAACCGGAATCATCTCGAGATGAATGCCACAATACTATCATAACGACCCGATAGTTAATAAGCACAATCGAGAAACCCGCACGCAAACATCACGAAGATACTAACACACGTAGCGTCCCAACACGTTTACTTATCAGCGCAATCAAGAAAGTATTACAAGGCTATCACAAACCAATACAATCAAGTTGTTCACACAAGGTACCTTCTACTATATGATTAACAAAATCGGGTTTTATCCCCAAAGTACTTCATACATTAACTCTTTAAAAGATACGTTACTTTCACGATGTCACCTGATACGTAGTATAAAATAGAGTGACTATCCTTTTAAAGTAAATCAATTACTTCTCTTTGAAAAATCAAGTAGCAACATTCTTTTCCAATGATCAAGTTTGCCTAATTTCCAATGTTCAAGTTTCTCATTTTAGAAAGGTTTAGTAGTTCATAGTCTTATTCATTTGAGAACATAATTCCTTAAAACTATCGAGAAACATAAGTCTTATATGTGAGTAGGATATTCTTGTTTATAACAATCTTATTACAATGACCATGATCTAGGAAATATCATTTTGTCTCATCTTAGCTTCTATGCGGATGGAAGTTTCTCTGGTTTTAATAATACTTAATTAGTCAAAACACTTCCTTTTATTAAGCTGCGATGGTTTGTCGATACGTTCGATTTCGAAATCGATAAAACATTCTTAAGCCGTTATACCTAACTTCCCGTAAAGCTAGTATAACTCTTAAGTTTTCAAAAACCAAGTATTACTTCTTCTTTCAAAGCGATTCACAAATCTTTTGAAATACTTCAACTTCTTCATTAACACATAACAAGCGGTTATAATCAAATCAATTACCTTTGAAAACCACCCCATTTTCTTACCTACATAAAGTGTTATAACCAACTTCCCATAAAGCGGTTATAACACTTTATGTTTAAATAAACAAATACACTTAGCACGTATGCGTCTACCGTACTACATAGTTCACACATATCATGCTATAAGAGATAGGAAGAGGTTCGCATACCTCGCGACGATTATCGACTAATAGCAAAACGCTCAAGTACCTCAAACCGGCTACTCCTAAGCCAAGTAGATCGCGCCACGCATAGTACTTTCACCTATAAGGCCACAAGGCGCTTATTAACATAAGGTCTCTTCGTAGAACATTCTCTGAAAATTCGCGACCTCCCACCATGACGGCGTAAATCTCCTCTCTATCGAGGCGGCTACGAAGCCAACGGGGTTATACAACTAACCCTACGGTACAATTCTACTCACGGTACTACCACAAGTCTCATGTAATACAACCTATGTAATTCTGATTCGATACTCTTCTTTACATTGGGCTTAAGTCACAAGACATTGCGTAAGTATTGTCGGGCTTAAGTCAAAAGACATTGCCAATAACTACGTTCAGTTCTATATATAGTATACTTCAACTATATATTCTAACAATATGTAATTTCCAATTACAATAGAGGACAAGATATTTACCTCAATAAGCCCATAATTATCCAAGTATAAAGTCGATCTGGGCAATCGTTTAGCTCGACCGTGCGCTCCAACCCGCTCCAAACAACCCTTAGAAGTTCTAACCAACTTCTACCTACTACTCCAACTAACCATGGAGATTTTCCTAGGGTTTCGGTTTTGTGGTGTGGGAAGTATAATAGTATTTAGGGCTTTTGTATAGGTATAACCTTAGAATACTACAAGGTATATGGCTAAGGTAATTTGGGCATTATAACAATACTTTTGAGAGTATTTCTACCAAGAGAGGGTATTATACGAAGCAACTAGGCTAGGGGTACCCGGCCACTACTAGGAGGGAAGGGCTCTCGGCCAAGGGGAGGGAGGGCTCTCGGCCACTACACTACACAAAGGGGAGGAAGAAGCTTTCAAGACTTAAGAGATTTTTGGATGAAGAAGTTCATCAAAGGGGAGGGTATTTATAGGTCAGTGAAGGCCAACCAATGGCCAAGATTTAGCCAAGTGCTATGCAAGTGTAGGGCGAATCTTGCCAAGTGCACACTAGCCAACTAACACAAAAAATATCCTACCAACCGCCTTGACCACAATGGCCAACTTTGCCACTACATTACCGCCCGAGGTGTCCCGATGAGAGGGTGACAAGTGTCGCCCTCTTGTTGGTCCAAAATGTTCGTCTCTCGGAAAAATCCGCAAAAATAAGAAATGACATAGCGGAAATTCCCTACGAAATTTGTGAAAGCGTTTAGTCGAAACGACTCTAGCAAGGTGTTATGCACAAATAAAATTCGGCCAAGCACTTTAAGGCACAAACTCAAATTTTCTCGTGCGTCCTTACGCATACTGCGGAAATACGGGGTATAACATTCTCCTCTTAGAAACATTCGTCGAATGTTCCTTCTAAATCTCAAAACAAGCGTGCGTGATATAGTCTTCACTACTATATTTACGAAAACAAACACGCTTACATCCGCGGAAACACCCAAGCAAAATACCTCCATCCAAGTCCACGAGGAAACACCTCTAACATAACCACAAACACTTCTCACGGGGTCTAAAATATACTTCGCCGCGCCTTCTCTTTACAAAAGAAATGATCACATCAATGCTCGCCATACATGCTCACTTCTCTCTTTACTCGTCGTAGATACCACTTTGTCACTTTGTCGCGAGCCTTGCTCGGCGACCCAACAAATGGTGCCGGCTGCTGCGATCGGAGGATGTCGTACACTTGAACTCTTACCACGTTCTGATGCGGCGGTTTCCAAAACTTCGGGGCTACTATCTCTAACGTGGTCATCATTAAGTGGGAACACTCTGGATGGATCTCGATACTTTTCCCGATCATAACAATACGAAAGGCGGACGTCTGACCTCCTAAGTCGGACGGCAAAAGCTAACATATAGGCAACTGGCCTATCCTTCACATGAACTCACAAAGGCCCAAGTAACTCGGGCTAAGTTCCTCTGTTTTCCAAAACTCGTCGCACCCAAACAGGGTGGTACTTTCAAGAAGACCGGCCGTCAACACGAACTCTTAGCGTCGTCGCCGATTATCCATACGATTCCTCAGCTGCGGAACCTCTCTAGACAAGCTTCTCACTATCCACGATCTGCTTTGGAACAAGCCTAAACCATTTATGCGAACCTTTCCAACATCGAACCAATCGGCCATGACTTACACTTCCGCGCTTACAAGGCTTCATAAGGCGATATCAGAACACCGAAATGGTAGATCAAACACTACCTCCACAGGAGACAACAATCCCACAACTATCACGAAATCCAAACAACGGCGAGGCGAATGCGGTCGAGACTACTTTGAGTTCTAACCTGCACGGTAAACTTTTAGAAAGCGAAAATAGCCACAACACAGGCTTCACCGCGCGACATAAGGTGAAGGTAGGCACCCGTGCAGCCTTTCAACCCTCGGATAACTCAACACGGCCGAGTAGCGGTCGAACAAAGAACACGATGGGCTGCCCCATCGACCGACCACCGGTCGAATGCATCCACGAACTCGTCTGTTGGTTAAGCGAACATGGGCCTAACACCCTCGTGACCCTACCACGGCGGGACCACAAACTGGCCCCACCACCAAACTGCGGCGGGTTGACCCGGCGTGGCCTCAACCCGACCCGACAACGCGCATCATACTAGCTCCCCGAACCGGAACAATCTCACTAATCACGTTACGAAAACCTAGCGGTCTTCTTAGCTCAACTACCCTCTTTCATTCCACACTACTAGGGACCTGTCCCAACATAACTCACGTGCACTATGCACTCCGATAAGGGTCAAACATAACACTACACCTTTTCTCGAGATGGCCTCACCTCACAAGGTCTCTACGTAAAAGCTCTAAGGCTCACACTTTCTCTATCCCCCAAAATCTTACTCGGTTAAACAACCATGATTTCAAATCACAACTAACACACTACTATCAGAACATAGTACCTAAGGTATACTCACCTTATCACCTATACAAAACTCTAGAGAGTTAAGGATAGATCTATGTCTACTGCTTCACTCCCCTTAGTCGTTCTAATCAAGCACACTTGCGTAGGCGCATAGCTAAGGAGATGACGAACTACCAGCGATCACGAAGGCTAAGTCCTCCAACAAGGACACTCTTCGACACGGACCACGGCGGTCATAGGTGCAACAAGTACCAACCTAAAAGATGACATTCCGGGATGGCGTGCATCACGGCGTGAGCGGAAGCCACGGAGTTCTAACCAACTCTGCGTACCACGAGCGTCACGAAATTCGTGGAAGACCACTCTGCGCGATGGATGTGCATAATCAAATCTCGGTGAGGTGACTCGCCTCGAAAGTTACCAAAGGACCTTCTGCTCTGGCCTCTACGTTGTCGCCGTTAACGTCGATCTCTCGTTTCTCGGCTGCTGCGCATAAGCCCGATACGAGCCATGCTCGAAGCCTAGCGAAGGATTACTCTTGCACAATCTTCTCTTAGGTAGTCATCAAGACTTGCGGTACAACGGTATATTCTTTGGTAGCCAAATCCATAGCTAATGCGAGTCGCCTCTTTGCACTCTATATTCACGGTTCGTCGTGGGCGAAGGTTCAAATATCATGGCGCGATGGGAGCGCCATTGTCGTGCCAAACTCTGCTTTGGGGCTAGTGGCGTCGCGAAATCCCAAATGAAGCACCTAACTCGGGTGATAATTGGGCTGTGCCTCGTAACCCTCTGAACTATACTCGCGGCTCCGGTGCCTTGCCTCACGGGCGGGTTGCCTACGCGGAGGCATAGCGGTAAGGGAAAGAAATACGTTAGAGGTCTAACTTACAACACGACTCTAAGGCACGATCTCGAGTGAGAAGAATAGAAACCAATCTAAATACCACATAGCCTCACGATTATTGGTGTGGTGCACAACACACCGATAATCGAACTCTTGAATCTGATCTGTAGACACTTTCCGAGGATTAAGCGCTCTGATACCACTTTGTCACGACCGAACCGGGCGTGGTAGTGCCTACCGGGCACCCAGTAGACATCGTCAGTGTCGGCGGAACATAAAGACAATACATGAAACGGTGAAATAAGGCGGTGAAATAAGAAAGGCAGGCTAACCAAAAGCGGTTACCTTGGTATATATATAAATAACAACTTTTTCAACATGAGCAGTTTAATCCTTTTTACAAACCACACGCAGCGGTACTACGGACCTCTAAGAATGATACGACAACAATGGCGGGGCGGGGCCGCCAAACCACGAATGTAAACACTTACGGCGGCGGGGACTATACTGCTGATAAGCCTCGGAGAAGCGGAGCTTCCCAACTGGCTTGTGACCACGAGCTAGGATCAACGGCGGTGTACCTCGACTGCGGCATGAACGCGGCCCAGGAGGTCGATGCAACAGTGCAAGTATGTGGCGAAAATACATCGTAAATGAAATCATAGCGATCATATAAGCGAGGAGACATGTATGATAACCAATCTACGATTTACAACAAAGCGATCATGTCGAGTTAGGGACTCGCCCTCAGTCATCACTCGAAGTATAACAATGGGTCTCGGACCCACGACATCAATCATGCGTGGAATACCTTCGCCAGCTGGCGATCATGATATAAAAGCACGAGAACACATGAACACGGGTCCGCGTGTCATAATAAAGCTATGCGGGGTAAATGCGAAGGCATGGCGACTACTAAAAAAACCCACAGTGCAACAGGTCGTAGGCGTATCATAAGATCTGTCTAGGCGTCGCATGATCAAAGGCGGCCACTTGCATGATATCGATGTAGCGTCTAACCACGGAACTCCGCGACTCGCGTAGGCCAATCTCATCGGCCCGCGTGAGGTATTCCGCATCGGGTAGCTACTCCCGGCATCGTCACGGACCGCGATCGCGTAGCCACGTGGACGCGTGCCCGTAAGGGCGTACACTAACACGGAACTCTCGTAGCTCGCATAGGCCCCGGGACTGCATGAGGTATTCTCGAATCATAGGTCCATCGACCGCTTTGAGTCTACCGCGTCGGAGGCGGCTTAACCGGAATCATCTCGAGAGATGAATGCCGCAATACTATCATAACGGCCCGATAGTTAATAAGCACAATCGAGAAACCCACACAAACATCACAAGATACTAACACACGTAGCATCCCAACACGTTTACTTATCAGCGCAATCAAGAAAGTATTACAAGGCTATCACAAACCAATACAATCAAGTTGTTCACACAAGGTACCTTACTATATGATTAACAAAATCGGGTTTTATCCCCAAAGTACTTCATACATTAACTCTTTAAAAGATCGTTACTTTCACAATGTCACACAATACGTAGTATAAAATAGAGTGACTATCCTTTTAAAGTAAATCAATTACTTCTCTTTGAAAAATCAAGTAGCAACATTCTTTCCAATGATCAAGTTTGCCTAATTTCCAATGTTCAAGTTTCTCATTTTAGAAAGGTTTACGTAGTTCATAGTCTTATTCATTTGAGAACATAATTCCTTAAAACTATCGAGAAACATAAGTCTTATATGTGAGTAGGATATTCTTGTTTATAACAATCTTATTACTGACCATGATCTAGGAAATATCATTTTGTCTCATCTTAGCTTCTATGCGGATGGAAGTTTCTCTTGGTTTTAATAATACTTAATTAGTCAAAACACTTCCTTTTATTACTTAGCTGCGATGGTTTGTCGATACGTTCGATTTCGAAATCAAGAAAACATTCTTAAGCCGTTATAACTAACTTCCCGTAAAGCTAGTATAACTCTTAAGTTTTTCAAAACCAAGTATTACTTCTTCTTTCAAAGCGATTCACAAATCTTTTGAAATACTTCAACTTCTTCATTAACACATAACAAGCCAGTTATAATCAAATCAATTACCTTTCGAAAACCACAACCCATTTTCTTACCTACATAAAGCTGTTATAACCAACTTCCCATAAAGCCGTTATAACACTTTATGTTTAAGCCAAACAAATACACTTAGCACATGTACGTCTACCGTACTACATAGTTCACACATATCATGCTATAAGAGATAGGAAGAGGTTCACATACCTCGCGACGATTATCGACTAATAGCAAAAGCGCTCCAAGTACCTCAAACCGCGGCTACTCCTAAGCCAAGTAGATCGCGCCACGCATAGTACTTTCACCTATAAGGCCACAGTGACTTATTAACATAAGGTCTCTTCGTAGAACATTCTCTGAAAATTCAGCGACCTCCCACATGGCGGCATAAATCTCCTCTTACATCGAGGCGGCTACCAAGCCAACGGGGGTTATACAACTAACCCTAACGGTACAATTCTACTCCACGGTACTACTACACAAGTCTCATGTCTGACAACCCTATGTAATTCTGATTCGATTACTCTTTACATTCGGGCTTAAGTCACGAGACATTGCGTAAGTATTGTCGAGCTTAAGTCAAAAGACATTGCCAATAACTACGTTGATTCTATATATAGTATACTTCAACTATATATTCTAACAATATGTAATTTCCAATTACAATAGAGGACAAGATATTTACCTCAATAAGCCCATAATTATCCAAGTATAAAGTCGATCTGGGCAATCGTTTAGCTCCAACCGTGCGCTCCAACCCGCTCCAAACAACCCTTAGAAGTTCTAACCAACTTCTACCTACTACTCGACTAACCATGGAGATTTTCCTAGGGTTTCGGTTTTGTATTGACGGAAGTATAATAGTATTTACGGGCTTTTGTATAGGTATAACCTTAGAATACTACAAGGTATATGGATAAGGTAATTTGGGCATTATAACAATACTTTTGAGAGTATTTCTACCAAGAGAGGGGGTATTATCTGAAAGCAACTAGGCTGGGGGTACCCCACGGCCTACTAGGAGGGAAGGGCTCTCGGCCAAGGGGAGGAGGGCTCTCGGCCACTACACTACACAAAGGGGAGGAAGAAGCTTTCAAGACTTAAGAGATTTTTGGATGAAGAAGTTCATCAAAGGGAGGGTATTTATAGGTCAGTGAAGGCCAACCAATGGCGAAGATTTAGCCAAGTGCTATGCAAGTGTAGGGCGAATCTTGCCAAGTGCACACTAGCCAACTAACACAAAAATATCCTACCAACCCTTGACCACAATGGCCAACTTTCGGCCACTACATTCGCCAGGTGTCCCAATGAGAGGGTGACAAGTGTCGCCTCTTGTTGGTCCAAAATGTTCGTCTCTCGGAAAAATCCAAAATAAGAAATGACATAGCCGGAAATTCCCTACGAAAGGTGAAAGCGTTTAGTCGAAAAACGACTCTAACCGGGTGTTATGCACAAATAAAATTCGGCCAAGCACTTTAAGGCACAAACTCAAATTTTCTACGTACGTCCTTACGTACATACTCTGGAAATACGGGGTATAACACACGTCTCTTATTTTCGAAAGATTTCATAGTTCATAGTCTTAATCATTTAATAACGTAATTCTCTTTTAAAACAATTTAAGCAACATATGCCTTATGTGTGAGTAGGTTATTCTTGTTTATAACAATCTTATTAAAACAGCCATGATCTAGGAAATGTAATACAATTTTGTCTTATCTTAGCTTCTATGCAGATGGAGGTTTCTACTGGTTTTAATAATATTTACTTGATTAGTCAAAACATTTCCCTTTATTAACGCTGCAGTGGTTCGTTATACTTATTCTGATTTCCGAAATCAGTAAAACATTATTCCATTTAAAAACCAAGTACTCATTACTCACGAATGAGGTTTCACACTTTTTAACAAAATTCATATTAATTCAATTAAGTCAAGTCTCTTATCTTTTAAGATCAAGTCTCTTAACTTCTTAAAATCAATAAACCATTCTTTTTATCCCTCTTAAGTCGTTATACCTAACCTCCCATAAAGCTAGTATAACTCTTAAGCTTTCAAACCAAGTATTATTCTTCTTTCAAAAAGGATTCTTAATTTCTTTTGAAACACTTCAAGATTCTTATTATTCAGGCTTAAGTCAAAAGACATTGCCGTAAAACTACATTCAGTTAACACACGTACGTCTACCGTACTATATATATTCTTTTAAAATATCATGCTCAAGAGGATAGGAAGAATCACATACCTCGCGACGATTATCGACTATTAGCAAAACGCTCCAAAGTACTGTAGTCCTGTTAGCCTTTTCCACCCTTCGAGTAGAATACGCTACTCGCAGTACTTCAACCTATATCGGTCATAAGAGTCTATCAACGTCTAGACTATTCTGTAAAATACTTCTAGATACAGATTCCTTTGTCTTACGGAAAATTGGGCAGCACTTCCCTACCCGTCGAACTACACAATTCTACTGTAAATACAGTCCTATGTAAGTACAGTTCAATTATTCTTCTTTTATACCCTTTTCTTTGTGATAACTGTTCAATTCTATTCTTTAATATTCTTACATATCTTATACTCAAGTCTTAACTATTCTTATATGTAATATCCAATTACAATAGAAGGACAGTATTTACCTCGATAAGCCAAAAATTATCCGAGTTAAATGTCGATCTGAGCAAGGTTTAGCTCACAATTGCACGCTCAGATAGCTCGAAGAAACCCTTAGAAGTTTCTAACAACCTACTCAAATACTAAAAGGGATTTGGGGCTAGGGTATTTTGGAATAGTAACTATACTTGGAAGACAACTTTCTACCAAGGGGGTACTCGTGAAGCCACTAGGCTAGAGGGGAGAGGGTGTTTCGGCTAGGGCTTCCAAGAGGGGAGGATGGTGGTTGGGGCGAGCTTCTCTCAAAGGGAGGGAAGTTTTCAAGACTTGGAGAAATGATTTGTGGATGAAGAAAACCTTGAGTTAGGGGTATTTATAGGCCAACCCATGGCCAAGATGAAGCCAAGTGCTAGGCAAGTGTAGGGTGTGGAGTCACCCAAGTGTCCTTATCCATCTACTACTCAAAATATCCTACCTAACCTTGACTAAAGAAAGGCCAAGACATCGTCCACCTTTTGCCCATGTTGCGTCCATTGAGGGTGACAAGTGTCACCTCGTTGGTCAAAATATTTCATCTCTCGGAAAAATCCGCAAAAATAATAAATGACATAGCGAATTTTCCTTGCGAAGTTTGGAAAAGCGTTTAGTGGAAGCGACTCTTTTAGTGTTGTGCACAATATTTTCGTCAAAGTGTCTAACTAAGGCTAAACTTTTATGCGTCGTCCTCACGTACATACTGCGGAAATACGAGGTATAACATTCTCCTCGCCCAGAAACATTCGTCGAATGTTCCTTCTCAGGCGGATAACGATAAAGTTCCTCTAACATGTTGCCAACGCCACACTGGCCATAAAAATAACATACGAAAAATACTTAACGAGTCCACGAGAAATCATTCCTACATCACAAAAGCTTCCACCCTGGTCTAAAGGATACTCCCTTCGCATCATCACTTCACAACAAAATGATCTTTGTTATTCTGTTAACACACGTTCTCTTCTTTCCTCACTCGTCGTACTCTTCTCGAACACTGGAACTTTTTCTAGTATACGTACCATACTTGATCATCGCGGTTCCAAAATCTGGAGTCGCTACCTCGAACTTGGTCATCTTACTAGCCTCGATCTTCTTTAAGGCCATTCCGGCCTTCACGATCCGCACGGTCAAACAAATCCACGAACTCATACGGTGGTCATCTAAAATTGGGCCTAGCACCCTCGTGACCCTACCACCTGGCGGGACCACCTCGAACTGACCCCACCACAATACAGGCCGCGAGTTGACCCGCGATTGGTCCTCAACAGCCATTATCGCGCTAAACACTTGTTCCCCAGGTCGGAAAAAATCTTACCTATACAAGTCGTAAAGCTACCACTTTCATCTTAAACAACCCACAAAATTATCCTGATACATTTATCGCATACCAAGTATTTTGACAAGGACTAAGCGTAAAAAAATTATTCAAGACGGCGCATCTAAGGTCTCGGCGTGTAATATTCTAAGGTTCATACCTTCCTGTCCCATACTTATTCTTTCAACTAACCATGTCTCTAAACCACAATATACACAATGCTATCTGTGCATAGTACTCAACATATAATCATCATAACACATGCATCTTGATCTCTAGAGGTTAAGGATATACACGAAAGATAGGCGGTTCAAAGGACATTAAAGCGGAACTTCTACGCGACCTGCATGCGTGGCTTTGCGATGTATGAGCATCTGCCTAGCTATGGAAGGTGAAGAACCCATGGTGATCTCGTAATCTGTGCTATCCACGATGCTACCCACAGTGAGATGATCTCTCGCGGATGGCCTGTTGGCGCAAGAATAACAATCTCCCAAATTAGTATGACACTCTCCCTTATGAAGTTTTCCCTGGCCACAGCTGAGACAAGGCGACCTCATCTGGCGAGCACTCTACTCACGAAACACTGAAACACAGGAGCCACGACCGCTCACGAAAATCCCGAATGTCCGAAGGCGTGGGGACCACTCTGTCTTTGGCGGAGGTACATAACTAACTTTCTTCTTGAGGATCCATATGAAAGTCGCCAAAGACCTGCTATCTGGCCCTCTTACGTTGATCATGGTCATTCAGTCGACCTCTCCGCTCCTCACACCCAGTGCATAAGCTGCATGCGGGCAATGTCCATGCCATTGTGAGCTACACGAACAAGCCTCTGCCAAGTAGTCATCTAGCCGGTGGCGTGGCGGTGCACTCTGTCCTCCATACTAGCTACTAGCGGGGACATCACCGAGCGATGAGTCGAACTCCACATTGTACTCCCGAACCGTGCGCGCTCTGCCTCAACACCAAAAATCTGTCGGCGAGCCCTCGCGCGTGGAGGCAAGAAATGTGCAAGAAATGCCTCAGAACTTCGTTCCAAATAGTGGAGGCTCATGCTCCCCGGACTCGCGAATCAAACGATCATTGCGATATCACGCGGCCGATGTGAACCTAAGACCAGCGACTCGGTCTCGAAGCCTTGATCACTCTCATGATCCGTATGGTATGCGATGAACTCCTGCGGATCATCCTCAGGCCTCGATCCATAAAACACTGGCGGGCTGCAACTCAGAAAGTCCCGTAGTCTCAAACTATCTGCTATTGGGTGAATTACGGGTACTACCGGTACCGGAATCACTGCATCCAGTTTATCCTCGTGCCTTGCCACTATCCTGGCCAATAACTGGGCCATCTCTTTGTACCCCAACTCCTCTGCTCCAGTGTGGGGTGAGTCTCAGTCTTGTGGTCTCGGCGACCTTCTGCGGCTCTAAACTCTCTTTGGGGTTGGCGGCGTCTACAAAACTTCATTATGCGAAGTACTATCTCGGGTAATGGCGGGCTGCGCCTCGTACTCCTACGTATCATCTTTGGCAGCCACCGGTTTGTCTTGCCCATCTGGGCGGGTTGCACTTGCGGAGGCATAAGCGGTAAAAATGAAATACGTCGGAGGGTCCGACTTATCCTGACTCTGAGGCACGATCTCGGAATGAGAAGAATGAAACCAATCCTAAATGTCCTGCGACCTCACGATTATAGATGTGGTGCCTGACACACGATAATCAAGACTACTAGACACGGTGCGTAGACACTTTCAGAGGATTAACTACTGCGATACCACTTTGTCACCGAACCGGGCCCATGGTGTGCCTTACCGGGCACCCTAGTGATCTAACATCGAGAAAATCGGCGGAAATAAAAACTTTAAACATGAAACAAGACATATGAATATAAAGCAGGCCAGCTGGTTACCTTTTTGTATATATAACTAAAAAGCTGAGCGATTACATCGCACAAACCACACTTGCTGATTACTACGGACCTCTAAGAGTTTTTATACAACATGGCGGGACGGGGCGCCATACACAGATGCACAAGTACCTACGATGTGAGGACTATACAAAAGATAAGCCTCGGAGAAGCGGAGCTTCCCAATCTGTTGGCTGTGATCCTAGGCGAGGATCAACGGCGGTGTACCTTTACTGCGGCATGAACGCGGCCGAAAGGAGTCGATCTGACAGTACAGTATGTGGCGAAAATCACGTAAATGAAATCATAGTAGTCTATATAAAGCGGGAGACATGTATGATAACCAAACTACGATCCACATAAATAGCGATTATGTAAGTCGAGGACTGCGCCCTCAAAGTCATCACTCAAATATAACTATGGGTCTCGTGCCTCAACATAAATCATGCCCGTGGAATACCTTCCTCACTGTGGCGATCTATGATATAATAACACCAAGGAGTACACATGAACACCAAGTCCCACGAGTCATAAAAAGCGTGCAGGCAAATCTGAAGGCTAACTACGAATACCAAAGCCGTACTAACAATACTATACAATCAAACCACGGGCGTCACGGGGCAAGTCTGAAGCCGACTACGGATACCAAGGCGTGTCGCGTAGATGGCCAGGGGCAAGTATGAGGGCTAACTACGGATACAAGGCGTATCACGAGACTCGCCACGAAGGCGTCGGGGCAAGTACAAGCGACTACGGATACCAAGGCGTGTCGGCGTGGTGGCCGGGAGCAATCTGAGCTAACTACGGATACGGCGTATCACGAGACTTAGCCCTAAGCTGAGCGGGGCAAGTCGAAGGCTAACTACAGTACGAGGCGAATCGGCCGAGGCGGGGCAAATGCGATGTTATACCCGTATTTCCGAGTATATGCGTGAGGCGTGCGTCTGAAGTTTAGCCTTAAGTTAGGCATAATGGACGATTTTGGGCACAACTCAAAGCGGATGGTTTTCCGAAACATTTTACAAAACTTGCGTAGGGTAAATTACGGCTATGCCATTTCTAATTTTTGCGGATTTTTAGAGATGGAACATTTTTGGGCCAACGAGAGGTGACACTTGTCACCCTCGTTGGGACAACAAAGGGGGCTAAGGCTTTGGGCGATTGGCCTTGTTTGGGAGCTTAAGACATGGGCCATTGTTTGTGGAGTGATTTGAGGAGTAGGTTAGGGGCACTTGGGCAAATCATGGCCCTCCACTTGCCCCCTTGGCTTGATCATGGCCCTTGGTTTCCCATAAATACCCTCCCTTTGAAGACTTCTTCATCACAAATCTCAGTCTAAAATCCTTCTTCCCTTTGAGAGCTTCTCGTCCTAGCCTCACCCCAGAGAGCCTATCAAACACCACTCTCCCATCTAGCCTAGTGGCTTTGGCGAGAGCCCCACACTTTGGTAGAAAGTTGTCTTCCAGTATAACCACTATTCAAAATACCACAGCCCCAAATCCCTTTTAGTATTTAAGTAGAAGTTGTTGGAAACTTCTAAGGGTTCTTGGAGCTATCGGACGTGCAAACTAGGAGCTAAACCTTGCTCGGGATCGACTTTTAACTTGGATAATTTTGGGCTTATCGAGGTAAATATCTTGTCCTTATTGTAATTGGATATTACATATAAGAATAGTTAAGACTTGAGTATAAGATAAAGAAGGATATTGAAGAATAGAAGTGAAGCTGTAATCACGGTGAAGGGTATAACGAGAAGAAGATTTAAAGTGTACTTACATAGAATTTGTATTCTGATGAACTTGTATAGTTCTGGGTAGGGAAGTGTTGCGATTTTAGTAGAATAGAGAACCCTCTGTTTAGAATGTCCTCTGAGTAGTCTAGACTTTGATAGGCGTCTTTGACTATTATAAATTTGTTACTCTGCGCGACATATTCGACTTGGCGGTGGATTTGTAGAAGTTATGTGATTCTTCCTATACTCTTGAGCATGATATTTTAAAGTACATATATAGTGCGGTAGGCGTCGTGTGTTAGCGAGCGTAGCTTTACGGCAATGTCTTTTGACTTTGCTTTGAATAATAAAGATCTTAAAGTGTTTCAAAAGAATTATAAATCAGTTTTGAAAGAAGAAGAATATTTGTTTTTAAAACAAGAAGCTTAAGAGTTATACTAGCTTTATGGGAAGTTAAGTATAACGACTTAAGAAAGATAAAAGGGCAGTTTACTTATGTGTTTATAAAGACTTATATTGATTATGGAAAGTATAAAGATGGTTTGATAAGTAGACATAATATGATGCTATGTATGTTAGTGTCTTGTAACGTTTGTAAAAGAGGGTATTCTTATTGTGCTTATGTTGTTTAACGATAAGCTGTTATGTTAGTATTATATCACTCACCTCTTGACATGATACCGGGGGTTAAGCTGCCCTCCGATGCGGGGTAGACTCGGTGATGCAGGACCGTGATTCAAGAATACCTCATGCGGGTCGGGGACCTATGCGAGCTACGAGTTCGAGTTAGTGTGCGGGGTTATACCTCATGCGGTCTATGTGGCCATGCGGACTACGAGTCGGGGCGATGCAGGAGTAGCTACCCTCGATGCGGGAATACCTCATGCGGGCCTATGTGAGTGGCCTATGCGGACTACGAGTCGAGTTAGGCTTGCATAATGATACTATGGGCGATTGGTCTTGCTTGATCATTCGCGGACCTAGAAAAGACACATTCTTGCTTACTGTTATTACTCTTGTTTGTGATGTGGCACTAAGTGCGGTTACATTGGTTGTTTAAATGCGTATTTGTAAAATTGGTTTTAAAATGATATGATTTCATTTAAGTACTTTCTGATTTCACATACTTAGTACTGTTATCTTGACCTCCTTTGGGGCTGCGTTCATCACCGAGGTAAGGGAAGCGAGTGCTAGATCCACGTCCTTAGGATCTACTTCGGTGTCGGGAGCTCCGTCTTCTAGGAGGCTCGACTTTTGGTATGGTTCTCACTGTGTTGTAGATATATGTACATTCGGGGTATGGCGGGGCCACTGTCCGCCATAGTTATCTACTTCCTTAGAGTGCGTAGTACTATTATGCAGTTGGGATGTAGCGCAAACTTTGATGTATATATATATGCGAAAGCGAAGTTTTCTCATATAAAGCGTGTCTCAATTTACATTGCTTCATGTCTTGTTTTTATATTCCGCTGGTTTTCTACGATGTATGACTACTTGGGTGCGGGTAAGGCACGATCCACGCCCAGGTGTTATACCGTATTTTGAGTATATGCGTAGGGCGTGCGGAGAAAATTTGAAACTTGTACTAAGGCTTGGCGAATTAATTTTGTTCCTGACACGTTTAGAGTCGTTTTTAAATGAAAGCGTTTTCACGACTTTCGTAGGGAATTTCGGCTATGTCATTTTAATTTTTGCGGATTTTTAGAGGCGAAGCGTGTTGGGCCAACAAGAGGCGCGGCACCCTCCCGTTAGCGGGCGTAAGGGCTCGGTTGGGCGAAATGGAGGTGTAGTTGGTAGGATATTTTGTGTGTTAGTTGGTCGAGGACACGTGGGTGAATCTTGGCCCTACACTTGCACTTGGCAAGATCTTGGCCATTGGTTGGCCTTCAGCGACCTATAAATACCCGCTTCCCTTTGAAGACTTCTTCATCGAAAAAATCTCTAAGTCTTGAGCTCCTCCCCATTCGTGAGGCCCCTTGCAGAGTAGCGCCCCCTCCTAGTAGTGTGGTAGTGGGGTACCCACTGCCTAGTTGCTTTCGTATAATACCCCCTTTGTGGTGTAGAAATACTCTCAAAGTATTGTTATAATGCCCAATTACCTTAGTAGTATACCTTGTTGTATTCTAAGGTTATACCTATCTGAAAATGCCAGAAATACTATTATACTTAGTCGGTCACAAAACCGAAACCACTAGGAAAATCTCCATAGTCAGTTGGAGTATTGTGTAGAAGTTAGTTAGAACTTCTAAGGGTGGTTTAGAGCGGGTTGGGCGCTTGGAGTTGGAGCTAGCGATTGCCGGGATCGACTTTAACTAGGATAATTATGGGCTTATCGAGGTAATTATCTTGTCCTCTATTGTAATTGGAAATTACATATTGTTAGAATATATAGTTGAAGTATACTATATATAGAATGAGCGTAGTTATCGGCAATGTCTTTTGACTTAAGCTTTGAATTTAGAGAAGAATCTTGTTGTAATTACATAGGGTGTATTACGGTAGACTTGTGTAGTAGTGCAGTGGGTAGAATTGTACAGTTAGGGTTAGGCGTATAACCCCACTGGTTGGCTTGGTAGCGGCCTCGATAGAGGAGGAGATTTCTGTTTGTTGCGGGGAGGTCTTTGTCGAATTTTCGGTAGAATGTTCTACGATGAGATCTAAATGTTAATAAAGCGCCTTGTGGCCTTATAGGTTGAAGTACTACGTGTGGCGCGATCTACTTGGCTTAGGAGTAGCGGCGGTTGGAAGTACTTGGGCGTTTTGCTATTAGTCGATACTCGTCGCGAGGTATGTGAACCTCTTCCTATCTCTTACAGCATGATATGTGTGAACTATGTAAATGCGGTGAGCGTACGTGTGCTAAGCGTATTTGATTGGTTTAAAACATAAAGTGTTATAACGGCTTTATGGGAAGTTGGTTATATGACTTTATGTTGGTAAGAAAATACTTGTGGTCTTTAAAAGGTAAGCGATTTGAACTATAAGCGGCTTGTTATGTGTTAATAAAGAACTTGAAGTATTTCAAAGATTTTGAATCATTTTGAAAGAAGAAGTAATACTTGGTTTTGAAAAACTTAAGAGTTATACTAGCTTTATGGGAAGTTAGGTATAACGGCTTAAGAATGTTTCTTGATTTGGAAATCGAATGTGTATCGACAAACCAACTGCGGCGTTAATAAAGGAAATGTTTTGACTAATTAAGTATTATTAAAACCGGTGAAACTTCCATCTGCATAGAAGCTAAGATGAGACAAAATGATATTTCTAGATCATAATTCTTTGTAATAAGATTGTTATAAACAAGAATATCCTACTCGCATATAAGACTTATGTTTCTCAGTTGTTTAAAGAAATTATATTCTTAAATGAATAAGACTATGAACTCTGAAACCTTTCTAAAATAAGAAAGCGTGAACATTTGAAATTAGGCAAACTTGGGCGTTTGGAAAATAATGTTGTTACTTGATTTTACAAAGGTAAGTGTTTTAGTTTATTTAAAAGAGCGATCACTCTATTTTATACTACGGGTATTGTGTGACTTATGTGAAAGCAGCGGATCTTTTAAAAGATTTAATGTATGAAGTACTTTAGGGGTAGATACAGAACTTGTTAGCTTAAAGTACCTTGTGTGTATAACTTGATTGTGTTGGTTTGTGATAGCCTTGTAATACTTTCTTGTTGATTGATAAGTAAACATGCTAGGATCTACGTGTGTTAGTATCTTGTGATGTTGTGTAAAGGGTTTTCCTTTGTTGTGCTTATATTGCTTAACGATAATTTGTTGTGTTAGTATTTTACATCACTCATCTCTTGAGATGATTAGGGATTAAAGCGCCTCCGATGCGGGGTAGACTTCGGCGGTCGATGGACCTATGATTCGAGAATACCTCATGCGAGTCCCGAGGGCCTATGCGGAGCTCGAGAGTTCGAGTTAGTGTCGTCCTTTATGGGCATGCGGTCCGTGTGGCCATGCGGTGCGAAGTCGGGGCGATCTTGAGTAGCTACCCTCGATGCGAGAATACCTCATGCGGGCGATGAGATTGGCCTATGCGAAGGCTGCGGAAAGTTCGAGGCTGAAGCGCGCGCATTAGATCTGCGGGCAAGTGGCGGCTTTGATCATGTGGCGGTGCAGAGCAGATCTTATAATCTGATTCATGACGCGGCTTGTTGAGTGCGTAGGTGTTAGTAGTCGGCTATGCGCCGTACTTACCATGCGTTTTCATTATAGCGCAGGTGGGACACGGTGTTCATGTGTGTTCCTTGGTGCTTTTATATCATAAGCTGGCGGTGAGGAAAGGTATTCCACGGGCATGATTGATATTGTGGCGTGAGACCCGTTGTTATATTTGAGTGATGACTTGAGGCGTGAGTCACGACTTGATATATTGCTTGTTTATTGTGAGCGTAGTTTTGTTATCATACATGTCTCTGCTTTATATATTGCTATGATTTCATTCTGATATTTTGATTTCACATACTAAATTTTTGTTATGCGACCTCGCCCGAAGTGCGTTAAATGCGCGGTAAAGTACGCGATCGTTGATCCTCGCTCTTAGGAGTCGCGATTCGGCGCTTAGGAAAGCTCCGTTTCTCGGAGGCTTGTCTTAGTATAGTCCCTGTTGTTGTAGGTGCTTACATTCGGGGGTATGGCGGAGCCTGTCGTCGTTGTTATCATATCATTCGTAAGTGCATGAAATCTTGTTGTGGCGGGGTTTGTAAAAAGTTAAAGCTGTTCATGTTGAAAAAGTTGTTATTTACATATATCTTGAAAGGCAAGTTTTCTCAGTTATTGTTTCATATTTCATAATATGTCTTGTATCATTTATGTTCGTGATTACTACGATGTTGTATCACTAGGGTGCGGGGTAAGGCACGATCCACGGGCCGGAATCGGGTCGTGACAAAAGTGGTATCGAGCGATTAATCCTCGGAAAGTGTCTGAGCCGTATCGATGAAGTCTTGATTATCGGTGTGTTGTGCACCACGCGATAATCGAGGAGGCTATAGGGTATTTAGGATTGGTTTCTATTCTTCTCACTCTGAGATCGTGCCTTAGAGGCGTGTTGTAAGTTGGACCTACGGCGTATTTCTTTCCACCGTTATGCCTCGCGTAGAAGCGGCCGGCCCGGGAGGCAAAGCGGCCAGGAGGCTGCAGTAGAGTTCGGAGGGTGGCGAGGCACGGGCCCAATCATTACCTAGGGTAGTGCTTCGTTCGGGAGTTTTGCGGCGTCGCTAGCCCTGAGTTTGTACGCGGCGTGGCGATTCCAGCTGCGGCCATGATATTTGAACGCCCGGTTCCACGGCCAGAGCAATGAATATAGAGTGCAAAGAAAGCGACCACATTACTAGCTATGGATGTAGCTGCGGAGAGTATCTGGATGTACCACGGGTCTTGATGACTATCTAAGAGAGGTTGTGCAAGAAGTAATTCTTGATTAGGCTTGGCATGGCACGTATGCGGGCTTATGCGGCGAGCCAAAGCGTAGAGATTCTGGGTTAACAAGGGCGAGGAGAGGGCGAGGCGGCGAGGTCGCTTTAGTAACTTTAGTGATCGCCTCGCGTGGTTAGATATGCACCTCGCCCGGTGCGAGTGGTCTTCCTGATTTCGGGGCGTTCGGGGTGTGCGGGAGTTGGTCGAACTCCGGGGCTTAGGTTCTGATGTGTGAGCGTCATTAGGGAATGTCGTCTTTTAGTTAATACTTGTTGTACCTCGACCGTCGGTCGATGTCGATGGGGTGTCGCTTGTAGGAGGACTTAGCCTTGAGGATCGGTGGGTAGTTCGTCATCTTGTAGCTATGAGCCTACGTGGCGAGTTTGATTAGAGCGACTAAGGAGTGAAGCGGTAGATATAGTTATATCTTTAACCCTCACAGAGATCGGTATGTGTGATAAGGTGAGTATACCTTAAGTGCTTTATGTTACGATGGCGGTGTGTTAGTCGTGATTAGATCATGGTTGTTTAGCAGAGTAAGATTTTGGGGATAGAGAAGGTGTGAGCCTTAGAGCTTTACGTAAAGACCTTAGAGGTGAGGCCGTCTCGAGAAAAGGTGTAGTGTTATGTTTGACCACTTGCTCGGAGTGCATAGTGCACGTGAGTTATGTTGGGATAGGTCCTGGTAGTGTGGAATGAAAGGGGGTAGTTGAGCTAAGAAGACCGCTAGGTTTTGAAGCGTGATTAGTGAGATTGTTAGGATCGGGAGCTAGTATTGTGCGCGTTGCGGGTCGGGTTGAGGCCATGTTGCGGGTAAGCCAGCGGTAGGTTTGGTGGTGGGGTCAGGTTGTGGTGGTCGCGCTTGTGTTAGGGTTGTGAGGATGTTAGGCCCGAGTTTAGTTAACGGTGAGCGAGTTCGTGGATGCGTTCGACGGTGGTCGGGCGATGGGAGCGACCCGTCGTGTTCTTGATCGGGGCCGTTTACTCGGCTGTGTTGAGTTATCGAGAAGGTTGTAGGGCTGCGAGGTGCCTACCTACACCTTAAGGCGAACAGTGGAGCCAGTTCTGGTGCTTCTTTTACGGAGGTTTTGCGAGCAAGGTTAGGAACTTCGGTGAGTCTCGAATCGCGTTCGCCCTCGGGCGGTGTGTATTTGAGAGGTAGTCGTGGGGATTGTTGTCTCTGTGGAGGAAGTGTTTAAGCTACCATTTCGGTGTTCGGATATCGCCTTATGAAGCCTTGTAAGGCGGAAGTGTAAGTTCTTGGTCGATTGGTTCGATGTTGGCAAGGTTGAACGATTAGTTGAGCTTGTTCGGTATTTGTGGTTAGGGTGTAGCGAGTTTTGGTATGGTAGGAACTTAGCGTGTTACTTTGGGCCGCACGAGTTCATATGAAGGATAGGCGGGTTGCCTATATGATAGCTTTTGCGTCAGGCTTAGGAAGCGTCGTCCGATCTTCGTATTGTTATGATCGGGAAAGTATCGGAGAATCCATCAGTGTTCCCGATTAATGATGACCACGTTAGAGATAGTAACCGAGTCTTGGCGAAGCCGTATCGAGAATGTGGTAAGGATTAGTGTCACGGCGACCTCGAGTCATGGCGACCGGTACCATTTGTTGGGTCGTCGGAGCAGGCTCGCGACAAAGTGACAAAAGTGGTACCATTTGTTGGAGTCGCTGAAGGTTAATGCCTCGAGCAAAGTGACAAAGTGGTATCTGACGAGTAAAGAGAGAAGCGAGCATGTATGGCGGGCATAGATGTGATCATTTCTTTTGTAAAGAGAAGGTCACGAAGGAAGTATATTTTAGACCGGTGAGAGTGTTTTGTGGTGATGATTAGAGGTGTTTCCTCGTGGACTTTGATGTAAGTATTTCTGCGGTGCTTACGTGGCGGTGTGGCGGGATTGTTCTCGTAAGTATAGTAGTGAAGACTATCTTGGCGCGCGTTTGTTTGAGACTTAGAAGGAACATTCGGGACGAATGTTTCTAAGGAAGGGAGAATGTTATACCGTATTTTGAGTATATGCGTGGGGCGTGCGGAGAAAATTTGAAACTTGTACTAAGGCTTGGCGAATTAATTTTGTTCCTGACACCCGTTTAGAGTCGTTTTTGGCAAGCGTTTTCCATGACTTTCGTAGGGAATTTCCGGCTATGTCGTTTTAATTTTTGCGGATTTTTAGAGGCGAAGCGTGTTGGGCCAACAAGAGGCGCCAGCACCCTCCGTTAGCGGGCGTAAGGGCTCGGATTGGGCGAAATGGAGGTGTAGTTGGTAGGATATTTTGTGTGTTAGTTGGTCGAGGACACGTGGGTGAATCTTGGCCTACACTGCCTTGCAACAGCGAGATCTTGGCCGTTGGTTGGCCTTCGCTTGACTATAAATACCCTTCCGCTGAAGACTTCTTCGTCGAAAAAATCTCTAAGTCTTGAGAGCTCCCTCCCGTTTCGTGAGGCCCCTTGGCGAGAGTAGCGCCCCACTCTAGTAGTGTGGCGTGGGGTACCACACTGCCTAGTTGCTTCGTATAATACCCCTTTGTGGTGTAGAAATACTCTCAAAGTATTGTTATAATGCCCAATTACCTTAGCGTATACCTTGTTGTATTCTAAGGTTATACTATCTGAAAATGCCCGGAAATACTATTATACTTAGTCGGTCCTGGCAAAGAAACCACAGGAAAATCTCCATAGTCAGTTGGAGTATTGTGTAGAAGTTGGTTAGAACTTCTAAGGGTGGTTTAGAGCGGGTTGGGCGCTTGGAGTTGGAGCTAAGCGATTGCCGGGATCGACTTTAACTAGGATAATTATGGGCTTATCGAGGTAATTATCTTGTCCTCTATTGTAATTGGAAATTACATATTGTTAGAATATATAGTTGAAGTATACTATATATAGAGCGAGCGTAGTTATCGTGATGTCTTTTGACTTAAGCACGAATTTAGAAGAATCTTGTTGTAATTACATAGAGTTTGTATTCTGATGAACTTGTGTAGTAGTGCAGTGGAGTAGAATTGTACAGTTAGGGTTAGGCGTATAACCCTCTGGTTGGCTTGGTGGCGGCCTCGATAGAGAGGAGATTTCTGTTGCATTGCGGGGAGGTCTTGCCGAATTTTGGTAGAATGTTCTCGATGAGATCTAAATGTTAATAAAGCGCCTTGTGGCCTTATAGGTTGAAGTACTACGTGTGGCGCGATCTACTTGGCTTAGGAGTAGCCGGCGGTTGGAAGTACTTGGGCGTTTTGCTATTAGTCGATGCTCGTCGCGAGGTATGTGAACCTCTTCCTATCTCTTACAGCATGATATGTGTGAACTATGTGAATGCGGTGAGCGTCGTGTGCTAAGCGTATTTGATTGGTTTAAAACATAAAGTGTTATAACGGCTTTATGGGAAGTTGGTTATATGACTTTATGTTGGTAGAAAATACTTGTGGTCTTTAAAGGTAGCGATTTGAACTATAAGCGGCTTGTTATGTGTTAATAAAGAACTTGAAGTATTTCAAAGATTTTGAATCATTTTGAAAGAAGAAGTAATACTTGGTTTTGAAAAACTTAAGAGTTATACTAGCTTTATGGGAAGTTAGGTATAACGGCTTAAGAATGTTTCTTGATTTGGAAATCGGAATGTGTATCGACAAACCAACTGCGGCGTTAATAAAAGGAAATGTTTTGACTAATTAAGTATTATTAAAACCAGTGAAACTTCCATCTGCATAGAAGCTAAGATGAGACAAAATGATATTTCTAGATCAATTTTGTAATAAGATTGTTATAAACAAGAATATCTACTCGCATATAAGACTTATGTTTCTCAGTTGTTTAAAAGAATTATATTCTTAAATGAATAAGACTATGAACTCTGAAACCTTTCTAAAATAAGAAGCGTGAACATTTGAAATTAGGCAAACTTGGGCGTTTGGAAAATAATGTTGTTACTTGATTTTACAAAGGTAAGTGTTTTAGTTTATTTAAAAAGGCAGTCACTCTATTTTATACTACGGGTATTGTGTGACTTATGTGAAAGCAGCGGATCTTTTAAAAGATTTAATGTATGAAGTACTTTAGGGGTAGATACGAACTTGTTAGCTTAAAGTACCTTGTGTGTATAACTTGATTGTGTTGGTTTGTGATAGCCTTGTAATACTTTCTTGTTGATTGATAAGTAAACATGCTAGGATCTTACGTGTGTTAGTATCTTGTGATGTTGTGTAAAGGGGTTTTCCTTTGTTGTGCTTATATTGTAACGATAAATTTGTTGTGTTAGTATTTTACATCACTCGTCTCTTGAGATGATTAGGGGTTAGCGCCTCCGTGCGGGGTAGACTTCGGGCGGGTCGATGGACTATGATTCGAGAATACCTCATGCAGGTCCCGAGGGCTATCGCGGGCTACGAGAGTTCGAGTTAGTGTCGTCCTTTATGGGCATGCGGTCCGTGTGGCCATGCGGACTGCGAAGTCGGGGCGATCTTGGGAGTAGCTACCCTCGATGCGGGAATACCTCATGCGGGCGATGAGATTGGCCTATGCGGGTGCGGAAAGTTCGGGGCTAGGCGCGCATTAGATCTGCGGGCAAGTGGCGGCTTTGATCATGTAATGATGCAGACAGATCTTATAATCTGATTCATGACCTTGTTGATGCGTGGGTGTTAGTAGTCGGCTATGCCTTCGTACTTACCACATGCGTTTTCATTATAGCGCAGTGGGACACGGTGTTCATGTGTGTTCCTTGGTGCTTTTATATCATAAAGCTGGCGGTGAGGAAGGTATTCCACGGGCATGATTGATATTGTGGGCGTGAGACCCGTTGTTATATTTAGTGATGACTTGAGGCGTGAGTCACGACTTGATATGTTGCTTGTTTATTGTGAGCGTAGTGTTGTTATCATACATGTCTCTGCTTTATATAGCGCTATGATTTCATTCTGATATTTTGATTTCACATACTCGGTACTGTTATCTTGACCTCGCCCGAAGTGCGTTCATCTGCGCGGTAAGTACGCGATCGTTGATCCTCGCTCTTAGGAGTCACGATTCGGTAGGAAAGCTCCGTTTCTCGGAGGCTTGTCTTAGTATAGTCCTGTTGTTGTAGGTGCTTACATTCGGGGTATGGCGAACCTGTCCGTCGTTGTTATCATATCATTCGTAAGTGCATGAAATGCTTGTTGTGGGCGAGTTTGTAAAAGGATTAAAGCTATTCATGTTGAAAAAGTTGTTATTTACATATATGCGAAAAGGCAAGTTTTCTCAGTTATTGTTTCATATTTCATAATATGTCTTGTATCGTTTATGTTCGTGATTACTGCGATGTTGTATCACTAGGGTGCAGGGTAAGGCACGATCCACGGGCCGGAATCGGGTCGTGACACGGAGCAGTCGTGACAAAAGTGGTATCGAGCGGTTAATCTTGAAAGTGTCTGAGGCCGTATCTAGTAGAGTCTTGATTATCGGTGTGTTGTGCACCACGATGTCAGGAGGCTATAGGATATTTAGGATTGGTTTCCATTCTTCTCACTCTGAGATCGTGCCTTAGAAAGTGTGTTATAAGTTGGACCCTTCTAACGTGTTCCTTTTACATGTGATTATGCCTCGCGTAAAGGCAACCGGGCCCAGAAGGCAAGCGGCGGGAGGCTGCTAGTGGGACACCTAGAGTCACGAGGGCTCGAGCCCGATCTATGCAGAGGCGGCGAGTTCTACACGCCGCCGACCGAGAGGTTTAGGAGCGCGGCGATGGGCGATGAGACGCGATACTGCGCCTCAGTCCACCGGCTGGAAGCGGGCGAGATGGGTTACAAGAGATGGCGATTCACGGCGGGATCGTGGCGAACATGAGATAGGTTGGATCTGGCGATTCGATTCGGCCGTGCACATGGTTGCACGAGATCGAGCAGTTTGAGGCTACGGGATTTTACGAGTTGTAGCGCTTGAGTTCTGGTGAGGCACGAGGATGATCCGCGAGGAGTTCATCGTCGATTCTGAGAGATCATCAGTGATCAAGGCTTGAAGACCGAGTCGGTGGTCTTTGCTCACGTAGGTGCGTGATACGCGATCGATTGGTTTGATCGTGGGAGTTATCTCGGGAAGCGCGCGTCCCGGCTACTTGGGGCGAGTTCTGGAGGCCTTTCTCGCTCATTTCTTGCCTTCACGGATGAGAGGGCCTTGGCCAGATTTTTATTCTTTGAGGCAGAGAGGGGCCTTGATTAGAAATCAGCGTTGAGTTTGATTCGTTGGCTCGATATGTCCTGCGTTGGTAGAAGATATGGAGGGCGAGTGCATCGTTATGTCACGGGCTAGATGATTATATGGTGAGTCTTATGCGGTGTGGCTCTTGACGGTATGGACATTACCGCGTGCGAGCTCATGCGCTTGGATCACGAGGCGTAGAGGCGGCGGGTTGTGACGGCGTGAAGAAGAAAGACCGGGGCGGCGAGTCTTTTGGTAGCTGCTCGTGGTGGCGGCCTCGGCGATCTGGGTTTGCACCACGGCCGGCTCGAGCACTCTGCCGTCCTCGGCAACCGAGGATATTCGAGGCGGGCCGGGGCCCGAGACTTGAGCGTCGAGCGGAAATGGCGTCGGGACCACCCCGCCGGTGTGGCCGTCGGTAGATCCCAGGGAATTATAGTGCGCTACGGGAGTTTGTTCGATTGTGGCGGCGAGGTCACTGCGAAGCTGTCAGGCTAAGGCGCGCGAGATGGTAGAGTCGGCCTCTGATTCTTCGCGGTCTTCTTCATCTCCTACGATTACTACTCGCCGGGTAAGGTACTCATGGGCGGCCAGTCGCGGCGGTCGTGGCGCGGGTCCCAATTCAGCGGTCCTCGAGCCGTATTTATGCCTTGTCGGTAGCGGGATCGGAGAGGCCTCGCGATGTAAATCACGGGTACCTTATCGGTTCTGGATTTGATGTGTATGCCTTGATAGATCAGGGTTCTACTGCATCTATATATCTCCCACTTATTGCTAGTAGGATAGGGATAGAGCACGAGTCCATAGACCACTTCGAGGTAGCTACGCGATGGGTGATTCGGTGGTAGCTCGGCGGGTATATAGGGCTTGTCGATGACCATTCTGATCGTCGGACCTGGCGACTTGATAGAGTTGGATATGGTGATTCGGCGTGATCATGGGTATGGATTGGCTAGTTTCTTGCTACGCCAATTTAGGCTGCGAGGAGAGAGTAGTGCAGTTCGATTTCTGAAGCCGGTTGTTGAGTGGGAGGAACACGGTGTCGTAGAGGGTAGGTTTATTTCCTACCTCGAGGCTAGGAAGATGGTGCGAAGGGTATATTTACCATCTCGTTCGGGTGTTTGATCTTGGCGGCGGTACGAGTTTTGATCGATTCTGTAGTCGAGAAAGTTCACGATGTGTTTCGGATGACCTCCGGGTATCCCTCACGAGAGGAGATAAAGTTTTATATCGATGTCTTTGCCGGACACTCGTCTATTTCCATTCGCCATACGAGGATGGCACTGCGAGTTGAGAAGTCGAAGGACCGGTGAGAGATTTCTTTGGAGAAGGGCTTCATCGAGCCTAGTGTTTCTCCACAGGAAGCGCGGTATTGTTCGTGAAGAAGAAGGGCGGGGCCAGCTGCGTATGTGTGTTGATTACGAGGAAGGTGAACAAGGTGACCATTAAACGAATACCGCCCGGGATTGATGATTTGTTCGACGATTGCGAGCGCGAGATGTTTCTCAAGATTGATCTGCGATCGGGCTATCATCAGTGCAGTCGAGAGGCGGATGTCCCTAGGTGCATTCGGACGATGCGGGCATTATGAGTTCGAAGTCATGTCGCTTTGGGTTGACGATGCTCGTGGTATTCATGGATTTGATGAGCGAGTGTTCAAACCATTTTGGACACGTTTGTGATAGTGTTCATTGATGATATCTTGGTTTATTCTCGCTCGAGGCGAGGAGCATGCGGAGCATTTGAGGCTGTCTTGAGAGTTCTCGAGACCAGCGATTTATCGCCAAGTTTTCCAAATGTGAGTTTTGGTTAACTTGATGGCTTTTCTTGGGCATATTAGCCGGGGTGATGGCATTCGGGTGAATCTGGCCAAGATCGAAGCGATCGAGGAGTTGGCCTAGACCTCTACTCAAGCCAGTGCGCGATTTTACGGGCCTTGCAGTTACTATCGGTTCGTGGAGAAGTTTGCTTCTATCTGCACCATTGACTAGGGTGACTCGAAGCGGCTAAGTTTGATGGTGATGCTTGTGGCGGGGTTTCGATTCTTGAAGGAGAGATTGGCGGCCGCCCCGTTCTTACTTTTCGGAGGTCGAGCGGCTATGTATATCGTGTATTGTGATCGTCGAGCATCGGGTTGGGATGTGTGTTGATGCAGCGGGGCAAGGTTATAAGCGTATCGTCAGAAGCGACTTAAGAAGCGTAGGAAGGAACTACCCGCGTGATTTGGAGTTAGCGTGGTGATTCGCGCCTTGAAGATCTGGAGGCACTATTTGTATGGGGT
This sequence comes from Przewalskia tangutica, assembly GCA_029844215.1. Taxonomy (NCBI): domain Eukaryota; kingdom Viridiplantae; phylum Streptophyta; class Magnoliopsida; order Solanales; family Solanaceae; genus Przewalskia; species Przewalskia tangutica. The sequence continues at coordinate 49,344,996 of CM056725.1, forward strand.
TCGTGTGGATATTTATCTGAGACCACAGAGCCTCGGTATATCTTCGGCCGGAGGAGTGAACTACGGCGAGGCGGTGGTTAGAGTTGCTTAAGGATTACGATGTTGATATCTGTACCACGGGAAGGCCAATGTTGTGGCGAATGCCCTTAGTCGTGGAGTCGATGGGTAGCCTATCGGATGTGCGGCCGGAGAGGAGGGGCATGGTTCGCGATTTGCATCGATTAGCGAGCCTTGGTGTCGTTTGATTGATTACGATAGCGGTGGGGTTGAGTTCGAGAGGTTGTCGATCTTCCGTCGTCGAGGAGGTGAAGAGGCAGATTTGAGATCGATTTTGGCGATGCCGTGTCTGACCGCCGTGAGAAAGGTCCTTTTGAGGTAGCTTTGATGGGGTGCTAAGGTTTGAGGCGAGTTGTGTGTTCCGGATATTGCGAGGACTTGGCGGCGAGTTCTAGGGAAGCCGCGGCGCGTTACTCTATCCGTCGAAGTCGACCAAGATGTACCACGACCTTAGATCTATGTATTGGTGGGATGGCTTGTAGAGGGCGTTGCGAGTTTGTAGCTCGGTGCGTGTTGTCGGCGGTGAAGATAGAACACGAGAGGCACGGTGGTTTGTTGCGAATGATTGAGATCGGGCACGGAAGTGGGAGGTGATCAACATGGACTTTATCACGGGATTACCTCGCCTTTCGGAGGAGACATGATTCTAAATGGGTTATCGTCGGCGGTGTGAAATCAGCCCACTTTCTTCCGTCGGGGCGACTTTTGGTGAGATTATGCGGACTTTACATCAGAGATCGTTATTGCATGGAGTCCTATTTTGATCATATTAGGCGGAGGAGCCCGGTTCTGACTAAGCTTACGGAGAGTCTTTCGAGAAGGAGTTTAGGGGCCTTGAGTGAGCACAGTCTGCATTCCATCCACGAGACGGACGGTGGCGCACTATCGGACTCTTGAGGATATCTTTGCGAGCTGTGTTATTGACTTTCGAGTGGCTGGGAGGATCATTTGCCTCTGGTTGAGTTTGCGTATAATAATGCTACCACTCCGGTATTCGGATGGCGCCTTATGAGGCCTTGTATGGGAGGAAGTGCGGATCGCCGATAGGCTGATTTGATGTGGCGAGAGTGCGATTAGTAGGACGGTTTGCGTGAGCGATGGATAAGGTGAAGCTTATCGGGAAGCGATTCTTGGCGGCTCGAAGTCCACGAAGTCATATCTGAGATCATCGTCGTCGGCATCAGGTTGAGGTTGATGATTAGGTTTTCTGAAGGTGTCACCCATGAAGGGTGTGATGGTCGGGAAGAAAGGAAACTTCGGCCAGTACATTGGGCGTTTCAGTTGTCGCGAGGTAGGCAAGGTTGCCTATGAGTTGGATCTGTCGTCCGTCTGGAAGCGATGCATCGGTGTTTCATGTTTCTATCTTTGAGAGATGTATCGGGGATCCATCTAGAGTGCACCGATTGGCGATGTCGGTGGCCAGGGGTTATCGTATGAGGAGATTCCATAGCGATGTCGATCGTCGGGTTAGGCGTCTGCGGACGAGGGCGTGGCTTAGTCAAAGTCTTGTGGCGGAGCAGGCTCGAGGAGGAGATGGCGTGGGAAGCGAGGAGGACATGAGGCGAAGTATCCTCACCTATTTCCCACACCTCCAGGTAACTCACTTTCCTACTTGTAAAATTTCATTGACCGATTTTGCTTAAAGTGTTATTTTATGGCCATGTGAGGCATTTGCTACCTGTTTAAGTTATGAGAAACCTTAGAGTTATCTGTCTTGGGAAGGAACATTCGGGACGAATATTTCTAAGGAGGGGAGAATGTTATACCCCGTATTTCGGAGTATATGCGTAGGCGTGCGTCTGAAGTTGTAACTTAAGTTAGGCATAATGGGCGATTTTGGGCCTGACTCACAAAGCGGATGGTTTTTCGACGAAGCGTTTTACAAAACTTGCGTAGGGTAAATTACGGATATGCCATTTCTAATTTTGCGGATTTTTCAGAGATGGAACATTTTTGGGCCAGCGAGAGGTGACACTTGTCACCCTCGTTGGGTAACAAAGGGGCTAAGGCCTTGGGCGATTGGCCTTGTTTTGGGGCTTAAGACATGGGCCATTGTTTGTGGAGTGATTTGAGGAGTAGGTTAGGGGCACTTGGGCAAATCTTGGCCTCGCACTTGCCCATGGCTTGATCATGGCCCTTGGTTTCCTATAAATACCACTCCCTTTGAAGACTTCTTCCACGAATCTCAGTCTAAAATCCTTCTTCCCCACAGGAGCTTCTCGTCCTAGCCTCGCCCCATAGAGAGCCTGGCAGAAACACCCTCTCCCCACTCTAGCCTAGTGGCTTTGGCGAGAGCCCCACTTTGGTAGAAAGTTGTCTTCCAAGTATAGCAGCTATTCAAAATACCCAGCCCCAAATCCCTTTTAGTATTTAAGTAGAAGTTGTTGGAAACTTCTAAGGGTTCTTGGAGCTATCGGGCGAACAAACTAGGAGCTAAACCTTGCTCGGGATCGACTTTTAACTTGGATAATTTTGGGCTTATCGAGGTAAATATCTTGTCCTTATTGTAATTGGATATTACATATAAGAATAGTTAAGACTTGAGTATAAGATAAAGAAGGATATTGAAGAATAGAAGTGAGCTGTAATCACGGTGAAGGGTATATGAGAAGAAGATTTAAAGCTGTACTTACATAGAATTTGTATTTATAGTAGACTTGTATAGTTTCAGGGTAGGGAAGTGCTGCCGATTTTCAGTAGAATAGAGAACCTCTGTTTAGAATGTCCTCTGAGTAGTCTAGACTTTGATAGGCGTCTTTGACTATTATAGGTTGTTACTCTGCTTGCGACATATTCGACTTGGCGGTGGATTTGAGAAGGTATGTGATTCTTCCTATACTCTTGAGCATGATATTTTAAAGTATATATATAATGCGGTAGGCGTCGTGTGTTAGCGAGCGTAGCTTTACGGCAATGTCTTTTGACTTAAGCTGAATAATAAAGATCTTAAAGTGTTTCAAAGAATTATAAATCGGTTTTGAAAGAAGAAGAATATTTGTTTTTAAAACAAGAAGCTTAAGAGTTATACTAGCTTTATGGAAAGTTAAGTATAACGACTTAAGAAAGATAAAAGGGAGATTTACTTATGTGTTTATAAAGACTTATATTGATTATGGAAAGTATAAAGATGGTTTGATAAGTAGACATAATATGATGCTATGTATGTTAGTGTCTTATAACGTTTGTAAAGAGGTATTCTTGTTGTGCTTATGTTGTTTAACGATAGTTTGTTATGTTAGTATTATATCACTCGCCTCTTGACATGATCTGGGGTTAAGCTGCCTCCGATGCGGGGTAGACTCGGTGATGCAGGACCGTGATTCGAGAATACCTCGTGAGGTCCAGGGGACCTATGCGGAGCTATGAGAGTTCCAGGTTAGTGTGCGGGGTTATACCTCATGCGGTCTATGTGGCCATGCGGACTACGAGTCCAGGAAGATGCTGAGGAGTAGCTACCCTCGATGCGGGGAATACCTCATGCGGGCCTATGTGAGTGGCCTATGCGGACTACGGGAGTCGAGTTAGGCTTGCATAATGATACTATGGGCGATTGGTCTTGCCGATCATTCGCGGCCTAGAAAAGACACATTCTGCTTGTTATTACTCTTGTTTGTGATGTGTACTATGTGCGATTACATTAGTTGTTTAAATGCGTATTTGTAAAATTGGTTTTAAAATGATATGATTTCATTTAAGTACTTTCTGATTTCACATACTTAGTACTGTTGTCTTGACCTCTTTCGGGCTGCGTTCATGCATGCGGTAAGGGAAGCGGTGCTAGATCCACGTCCTTAGGATCTACCCGGTGTCGGGAGCTCCATCTTATAGGAGGCTCGACTTTTGGTATGGTTCTCCTGTGTTGTAGATATATGTACATTGGGGTATGGCGGGGCCTGTCGCCATAGTTATCTACTTCCTTAAGTGCGTAGTACTATTATGCGGTTGGGATATAGCGCCAAACTTTGATGTATATATATATGCGAAAGCGAAGTTTTCATATAAAGCGTGTCTCGATTTACATTGCTTCATGTCTTGTTTTTATATTCCATTGGTTTTCTCGATGTATGACTACTTGGGTGCGGGTAAGGCACGATCCGGGCCGGGCGAGTCGTGACATCGAAAGCCAACCACGAGATACGAGCGAATCGGTAAAACCTCATGGAAAGCTAGTCCGTGGAATAACACTATCAGCGAGGCGTACGTGGAATTCTCCGTCGCTGCGATGCGTCCAAGTAATATCATAACAAATCAATGGCCCTCCATTGAGAGATGCGGTGGTATGAAATACAATGCTAACACGACAAGGCTATCACGCAAACATAGGCAAGTTACCGCATGACTCAGTACTTTCCTTTTATGCCAAAGTCGAGTTTTAACCCCAAAGTACTACGTGCGTTAAATTCTTTTTAAAAGATCCATTTCTTTTACCAAGGTCACGATGCCGTATTATAAAAAATAGAGTGACTAACATTTTTAAGTAAACCAAAACAACTTCCATACTTTCCTTTTAAACCAAAACACTTCTCCTTTTAACGTGATTCTGACATTCTTTTCCAAAGTTCAAGTTTGCCTAATTTCAAATATTCCGTCTCTTATTTTGAAAGATTTCATAGTTCATAGTCTTAATCATTTAATAACGTAATTCTCTTTTAAAACAATTTGAGCAACATATGCCTTATGTGTGAGTAGGTTATTCTTGTTTATAACAATCTTATTAAGCGGCCGTGATCAGGAAATGTAATACAATTTTGTCGTATCTTAGCTTACATGCGGATGGAGGTTTCTCTGGTTTTAATAATATTTACTTGATTAGTCAAAACATTTCCCTTTATTCGCTCTGATGGTTCGTTCGATACTTATGCGATTTCGAAATCGGTAAAACATTATTCACTTTAAAACCAAGTACTCATTACTCATGAATGAGATTTCACACTTTTAACAAAATTCATATTAATTCAATTAAGTCAAGTCTCTTATCTTTTAAGATCAAGTCTCTTAACTTCTTAAAATCAATAAACCATTCTTTTATTCCTCTTAAGTCGTTATACCTAACCTCGTAAAGCTAGTATAACTCTTAAGCTTTCAAACCAAGTATTATTATTCTTTCAAAAGTTCTTAATTTCTTTTGAAACAACTTAAGATTCTTATTATTAGGGCTTAAGTCAAAGACATTGCGTAAAACTACATTCGATTAACACCGTCGTCTGCGTACTATATATATATTCTTTTAAAATATCATGCTCGATAGGATAGGAAGAATCACATACCTCGCGACGATTATCATTATTAGCAAAGCGCTCCAAAATCTTGTAGTCTGTTAGCCTTTTCCACCGCTTGAGTAGAATCGCTACTCGCGATCTTCAACCTATATCGGTCGTAAGAGTCTATCAGCGTCTAGACTATTACGTAAAATACTTCTAGAATCTGATTCCTTTGTCTTACGGAAAATTGGGCAGCACTTCCCTAGGTCGAACTACACAATTCTCTTTGTAAATACGTCCTATGTAAGTCAGTTCAATTATTCTTCTTTTATACCCTTTTCTTTGTGATAGCAGTTTCAATTCTATTCTTTAATATTCTTACATATCTTATACTCAAGTCTTAACTATTCTTATATGTAATATCGATTACAATAGAAGGACAAAGTATTTACCTCGATAAGCCCAAAATTATCAGAGTTAAATGTCGATCTGAGCAGGTTTGGCTCACAATTGCGCTCAGATAGCTCGAAACCCTTAGAAGTTTCTAACAACCTACTCGAATACTAAAAGGGATTTGGGGCTAGGGTATTTTGGAATAGTAACTATACTTGGAAGACAACTTTCTACCAAGGGGTACTCGGCGAAGCCACTAGGCTAGAGGGGAGAGGGTGTTCGTCTAGGGCTTCCAAGAGGGAGGATGGTGGTTGGGACAGAGCTTCTCAAAAGGGAGGAAGTTTTCAAGACTTGGAGAAATGAATTGTGGATGAAGAAAACCTTGAGTTAGGGGTATTTATAGGCCAACCAATGGCGAGATGAAGCCAAGTGCTAGGCAAGTGTAGGGTGTGGATTCACCCAAGTGTCATTATCCGTCTACTACTCAAAATATCCTACCTAACCTTGACTAAAGAAAGGCGAAATCTTCCCACATTTTGCCCATGTTGCGTCCATTGAGGTGACAAGTGTCACCCTCAGTTGGTCTAAAATATTTCATCTCTCGGAAAAATCCAAAAATAATAAATGACATAGCCGGAATTTTCCCTTGAAAGTTTGGAAAGCGTTTAGTCGGAAAGCGACTCTTTTAAGTGTTGTGCACAATATTTTCGTCAAAATGTCTAACTAAGGCTAAACTTTTATGCGTCGTCCTCACGTACATACTCTGAAATACGGTATAATAATACGGAATGATCAATCCTGGAACTCATGACTCAGTATAGGTCACAGACCGCGTAGGTATACCTCGCATCGAGCGGCTAACCTCGGCATTTCAAGTCGGGGGTGTAAGTGATATACTATCGATCTGCCTTACCGTAAACAACATAAGCACAACAAAGGAACCCCTTTACATAAACATTACAAGGCGCTAACACGTAGCATCATCGTATGTCTACTATCAAACTAACACCACGTCTTGAAATCATATAATAAGGTTTTGTAAGCAAATAAGTAAACTGTTTCTTCTTATCTTTCTTAAGTCGTTATACCTAACTTCCCGTAAAGCTAGTATAACACTTAAGTTTATTAAAACCAAGTATTCCTTTTTCTTTCAAAAATGATTTATAATTCTTTTGTAAATACTTCAAGATTCTTTCATTTAAAGCTCAAGTCAAAGGGCGTCAAGTAAAACCATGTTCGATTAACAGCGTCGTCTATAGTACTATATATGTATTTAAAAATATCATGCTTAAGAGGATAGGAAGAATCACATGCATACCGGCGAAATCCACTGCCAGTCGAATATGTCGTATGAGTATCAACTATAATAGTCAAATCGTCTATCAGCGTCTAGACTACTGTAGGATAATCTAAGCGAGAGGGTTCTCTATTACGGAAAATCGGGCGCACTTCCCTACGGTAAACTTCTGAGTCTCTTTGTAAATACGATCACATGTAAATCTGATTCAATCTTCTTTAATATTCTTAGATGTAATTCTGATTCAATTCTCTTACGTAATGCCATACATGTATTTATACTTATTTCTATACCTACGATATGCATTCTCGATTATAATAGAAGGATAAGATTATTATTTACCTCGATAAGCCCAAAATTATCCAAGATATAAGTCGATCTGAGCAGGTTTAGCTCTGTCACATGCGCTCGATCGCTCCAGAAACCATTAGAAGTTTCTACACAACCTCTGCCTTCTACTTCAACCAACTATGAAGTTTCTCTTAGGGTTTCGTTAGTGACTAAAGGGATATAAGGTAGTATTTCCGGACTCTACGTATAGAGGTAACTTTGGAAATACTATAAGGGATAGGCTAAGGTATTTTTGGGGATAGTAACAATATTTGGAGAGTATTTTCTACCAAGGGGGCTTTTGAGACTACTAGGAAGGGGTGGGGAAGTGAGGCTTGGGCAGAAGCTACTTGAGGGAAGGAGATTGCAAGACTTGGAAAGTATTTTGTGGATGAAGAAGTCTTCACCTTAAGGGGGGTATTTATAGGGCTTTCAAGGGCCAAGATGAAGGCAAGTGGAGGGCAAGTGGAGGGTGTGGATTTTCACAAGTGCATCCTAACCCTACTCCACAAATCACTCACAAACATTGACCCATGGTTTAGGCCCCAAATTCATGCCAACCGTGCAAGCCATTTCGGCCACTTGACGCCTTGACAGGGGTGACAAGTGTCTCCCTCTCGTTGGTCCAAAATATTTCATCTCTCGGAAAAATCCGCAAAAATAATAAATGACATAGCCGTAATTTTCCCTACGCAAGTTTTGGAAAACGTTTCGTCGGAAAACAATTCGTTTCGAGGGTTGTGCACAAATTTCCGTCCCTATGCCTACTTTAAGGCTTAAACTTGTTGTACGTACGCCTTTACGTACATACTCTGGAAATACGGGGTATAACATCTATGTAGTACGGTAGACGTACAAAGGCTTTGGTATCCCTTACTTGTTTTAATGATGTTTTAAGTCTTAAAGTTAAGGGACTTTGAGTGTTTGAAGTATATGATACTTGTTTCGTTTAAAAGTATAAGTCCCTTGGATATAGGGAGATGTGTTTAACTAGTGTATAATGGTAATATAACGACTTTATGGGAAGTTGGTTGTATTGGCTTTATGGAAGGTTAACAAAGAAAGGTTTACTCCAAGTAAAACAAGTACAAATAAATGGTTTGAATTTGTGAAAGGCAAATTGTTTTTAAGGCATTAATTGCCTAAGGTTTTTAAAGAAATGAAGTCACTTGATTTAGAAGCCTATTGTATTTTTAAAGATAAACGTGACTTGTTTTGAAAAGTTGTCGTGACTTGATACTACGGTTATTAGTATCTTGGGAGTTTTACATAAAAAGGAGTCATTTTCTTAAAAGGTTTAAGGAATGTGGTACTTGGGTTAAATTCCCGAATTTTCTTTTAAAATGACATGTAGTGCCTTAAGTAACTAAAATGAGAGGATGTACTAGAAATGTTATTAAGAAGTTATGAGATATTCTTAACTTGCTTACGTTATGATAAGCCGGTAGCGCTTATGTTATGTATGATAGCCGGTTGTGCTGATTTATGTATTATTATTATTATTACTATTTATGCTATGGATTTGCTACCCATGATACGAGTGTGGCGCTTGTACTCATGCGGGCCCACCGGGTCCATGCGGGTGAAATAGTCCCATGCGGGTGAAATAGTCCCATGCGAGGCGGATGACCTCATGCGGGTGAAATAGTCCCATGCGAGGTGATGACCTTATGCGGGTCCACAGGACCTATCACGGGTGAAATAGTCCATGGTAGGATTGCTTAATGATTCTCGGGCGGGAGACCTGTTTTGATCATGAGCCTCTATTTTTATGCGATAAAGTTTATACTTATTACTCTCGTTGTTAGTAAGGCCACGATGTCTTGTATTTTGATTTTCTTCCATGACTCAGCTTATTTTAGACTTATGATATTAATCTGTATTTTCTAGTTTTACATACTTGGTACATGTGTGTACTAACCCCTTCCTCGGGGCTGCGTTAAATCTGCGAGTAGGGAGTAGCAGTGGTGGATCCTCGTTCTTAGGATCTTGCTCGGTGTCGAGCTCCATTTCTCGGAGGCTCGACTTTTAGTGCAGTTCTCCACTGGTGTTGTGGATATTTGTACATTCGGGGTATGGCGGGGCCTGTCCGTCATAGTGTTTTCACATTCTTAGAAGTGCGTAGTCTGTTATAGCTTTGGTTATTAAGGATGTAGCTATTCGACTTTGTTATATTAGAGGTAGCCATTTTGGGTTGCTTTGCTTATATTCTATATGGGTTCTTGTTGTGAGTTTATTTTTATTTGGTTTTCTACGATGTTGTATCACGAGGGTGCGAGGTAAGGCACGATCAGGTCAGTGGTCGGGTCGTGACAAAAGTGGTATTAAAGCGATTAATCCTCGGAGAAAGGTCTGAGCCGTATCTAGTAAGTCTTGATTATCGATGTGTTGTGCACCACGTCTCTGTCGAGAACTCTGAGATATTTAAGATTAGTTTCCATTCTTTCACTCTAAGATCGTGCAATAGAGATGTGTTATAGGTTGAACTTCCTCGACATATTTTTATGTATCGATTATGCCTCGCAGCAGCGGCCCAGAAGGGCAAAGCGGTGAGAGGCTGCTAATAGGACACAGAGTCACGAGAGCAGGCCCGATCCTTACGAGAGGGTGTTTAGTGGCGAGAGTTACAGCGTCGCCACCCCAGAGTTCGGGCGACAACGGCGCTCACGAGACGCGATACGAGCCCCGATTACGGCTGGAGAAGAGAGATGGGTTACAAGAGATGGCGATTATGCGGAGATCGTGGCTGGCGGGAAGAGCGAGCGAGGCGGCGGTTCGGTTGTACCGTGGTCACGGTCGATAGCTTGAGATTGCCGGACTTTTGAGTTGCGGCCACGAGTTCTATGGGTGAGGCACGAGATGATCCTCGGGAGTTTATCAGCGATTATAGCGGATCATGAGTGATCGGGCTTGAGGCAGTCGGTATTATTGGGTTCACATCGGCTGCGGGATCTGCGGTTGGTAGTATGATTCATAGGAACTATCGGGGAGCATGCGCTTCCGGTATTTGGGACGAGTTCTCGGAGGTGTTCATAGCCATTTCTTGCCTCGCCGCATGAGAGCTTGGCGATAGATTTTTGACGAGGCGAGAATGGGCGGGCGGTCGGAAGTACAGCGTAGAAGTTTGACTTCGTTAGCTCGGTATGTACCAGCGTTGGTAGCGAACATGGAGGGCGAGTGCGGCGCTACGTAACGAGGCTCGGCGATTACTTAGCGAGTTGCAGGAGCGGCTCTTGGCGGGCATGGACATTGCCGCGTGCGAGCATATGCGCTTGGGTATGAGAGCGCGAGGCGGAGTTGATATGTATCAGCGAGAAGAGGCGGGGCGGTAGGGTCCTCTGGTAGTTTTGAGTAGACAACCTCGGACATGCACGGTTGCACCTCGGCGGTTGAGCGCTCCTCGCATCTTCCGGGCGTCTGAGGCATTGAGGCGGGGCGAGGTCGAGGCCGGGTTCTCGGAAGGACGAGTTCGGTCGGATGAGGCCACATATACCTCGGTGTGGCGATGTGGTGATGCCGTTATAGAAGTGTCGTGTTCCTCCGCGAACTTGTTACCCTTGTGGCGGCGAGGCCATTTGAGAAGATTGTCCGACTAGGCGGCGGGAATGTTATAGCTCATCAAGCGAGTCGGTGGTTGGATCTTCGTCTTGGTGGCGTCGCCCGGAGGCGAGTGTTCTGGACCAGCGGGCGCGGCAAGAGTCGTGGTAGAGTCGATTCAGCGGTCCTCGAGCGCATTTATGCTATATCCGGCGTCGGACGGAGGCGTCACGGATGTCTTCACGGTACACTATTGGTTTCATGTTGTGATGTATATGCTTTGATAGATCCGAGTTCTACCTTGTCTATATATCTCCTCGTATTCTTTGGTAGAATAGGGATGAGCCGAGTCCATAAAACCTTTTGAGGTGGCTACGCTTGATGGGTGATTGGGTGGTAGTGGCGGCGGTATATAAGGCTTGCCCGATGACTATAAGCGATCGTCGGACTCTGGCGACTTGATAGAGTTGGATATGGCGGACTTTGATGTAATTATGGGTATGGATTGGCTAGCGTCTTGCTATGCCAATGTGGGTATGAGAGAGTGATGCGATTCGGTTTCTGGTGGCCGGTTGCTCGAGTGGAAGGGAATCTGCGTCGTAGGGGTAGGTTTATTTCTTACCTCAAGGCTAGGAAAATGGTGCGAAAAGGGTATATCTACCATATGGTTGGGTATTAAATCTGAGGCGTGATCTGGACCTTGATCGATTCGGTTGTTAGAGAGTTTCGGGCGTATTCCCGGGCGAGCTTAGGGTATCCCTCCTGAGAGGGAGATTGAGTTTTGCATTGATTTGGCGCCAGACACTCGACCGATATCTATTCCGTCATATAGGATGGCACCTGCTGAGTTGAAGGAATTGAAAGACCAGCTGAAGGATCTGCTGGAGAAAGGCTTTATCAGGCCAAGTGTTTCTCCAGGGAGCGCGATGTTGTTTGTAAAGAAGAAGGATGGGACCTGCGTATGTGTGTTGATTACGAGCGGTGAATAAGGTAACTATCGAAGCAGATATCCACTCCCGAGTTGATGATTTGTTTGACGATTGCGAGTGCGAGGTGTTTCTCAAGATAGACTGCGATCTGGTTATCATCAGTGCGAGTTAGAGAGCGGATATCCCAAAGCGCATTCGGGACCGGTATGGCCTTTATGAGTTGAGGTGATGTCTTCCGGGTTGACAGCGCCCGGTATTCATGGATTTGATGAGCAGTGCTCAAGCCATTCTTGGATATGCTCGTTATAGTATTCATTGATGATATCTGGTTTTATTCGCGCTGAGCGAGAGCATGCGGATCGTTTGAGGGCGGTATTAGGAGTCCTCGGGGCCGGCGGTTGTATGCGAAGTTCTCGAAATCACGAGTTTTAGTTGGCCTCGGTGGCTTTCTTAGGGCATGTTATGGGCGATGGTATTGGGTTGTCTGACAAAGATTGAAGCGATCAGACTTAGCGGCGGACTCATTACACAGCGGAGTGCGCTTTTTGGGCCTTGCGGGTTATTATCGGAGGTTTGTGGAGAAGTTTTCTTCCATTTCAGCACCTTTGAATAAGCTGACTCAGAAGGCAGCTATGTTCCGGTGGATGGATGCTTGTGAGGGAAGTTTCCAATTTCTAAAGGAGAAATTGGGCCGCCTCGATTCTACTCTTCCGGAGGTTTAGCGGATATGTGGTTTTATTGTGATGCGTCGGTGTTGGGCTTGGAGTGCGTCTTGATGCGGTACGGTAAAGTTATAGCTACAGCGTCTCGGCGGCAGGAAGCATGAGAAGAACTATCCGCGTGACTTAGAGTTGGCGTGATGATTTATGCCTTGAAGATGCGGAACATTATTTATATGGAGTTCCGTGGATATTTACGGACGCGAAGTCTCGGTATATCTTGACGGAGAGGAGTGAACTTGCGGCGAGCGGTGGTTGGGCTGCCAAGGATTACGATGTCGATATCTTATACCGTCGGGGAAGGCTAATGTAGTTGCGAGCGCCGCCTTAGTCGCCGTCGATGGGTAGTCAGCCGGTGTCTGATCGAGAAGAGGACGTAGTCGCGAGTTACGTCAACTAGCGAGCCTTGGGGTTCGTTTGGTTGATTACGATAGTAATGGAGTCGGGTTCGAGAGGTTGCGAGTCTTCCATCGTCGAGGAGGTGAAGAAGCGGCGATATGAGGATCCGATTATAGTCTGATATCGAGATGCGACTCTTGGAGGAGAAAGAGTCTATTTGGTAGTACTTTGATGGGGTGCTAAGATTTGAGGCGGTTGTGTGTTCCGTGTAGCGGGACCGTCGGGTGCAGGGAGGCGCGCGGTGCTCGTTATTCTATTCATCGAGTCGACTAAGATGTACCATGACCTCGAGATATGTGTATTGGTGGGATGGCACGAAGAGAGGCGTGGCGAGTTTTGTTTCCAGTGCGAATTGTCGAGTCGAGGTTGAGCACGAAGCGGTGTCTTTGTGCGAGCTATTGATATTTCGATGTGGATATGGGAGGTGATCAATATGGACTTTATTACAGGGTTACCTCACACTCAGAGAGCGTGATTCCATTTGGGTTATAAATCAGCGGTGTGAAATCAGCCCATTTTCTTCGATCGGGGCGACTTTTAGTAGGATTATGCTAGGCGTATATCGAGATATTGTGAGGCGCGGAGTTCCTATATCGATTATTTCAGGCAGAGCCCGGTTCACGGCTAACCACGGAGGTCTTTCCAAAAGGGATTAGGAGCGGTGAGTCTCAATATTGTGTTTCATCCTCGGAGCCGATGGGCGAGCGCACTATCGGACAACTTGAGGATATCTGCGGGCTTGTGTTATTGATTTGAGGGTAGTGGGAGGATCATTTACCTCTTGTGGAGTTTGCTTATAACAACGGCTACCATTCTAGTATTCGGATGGCGCCTTATGAGGCCTTATACGGGAGGAAGTGCGAGTCGCGATAGGTGGTTTGAGGTGGGAGAAATCTGATTAGTCGGGCGGACTTGATTCGTGACGATGGATAGGTGAAGCTTATCGAGCGGTTATTAATTTCGAGTCGGAAGTCGTATGCAAATCATCGGCGTCGACACTTAGAGTTTGAGGTAGATGATTGGGTCTTCACGAAGGTGTCACCCGTGAAGGCGTGATGAGATTTGGGAAGAAGGAAACTTAGCGAGGTATATTGGGCCTTATCGGTGTCAGTAGGGTAGGCAAGGTTGCCTATGAGTTGATCTGCCGTCGATGCGGAGGCGATGCATCGATTTCCATTTTCTATGTTGCGGAAATGTATTGGAGATCCATCCAGAGTGCACCCGATTTGTGATGTCCGGTGTGAGAGGAATTATCGTATGAGGAGAGTCCATGCGCGATACTCGATCGTCGAGTTAAGCGACTTGGACAAAGGATGTGGCTTCGTCGAGTCTATGGCGGGCGAGCGAGGAAGAGATGGCGTGGGAAGCGAGAGAATGACATGATGAAGAAGTATCCTCACTTATTCCTATACCTCCGGGTAACCACTTTCACCTTGTTAGTTTTAATTTGATAATTATGCTTGAGTAATGTCGTGGCTATGTGGAGTGTTTTATTTGCAAGAGAAATAGTCAAGAGAATCCATGTCGATATTGTGATTTGAGTGAGCCTAGAAGGAACATTCGGGACGAATGTTTCTACGGGGGGAGAATGTTACACCGTATTTAAGCGTGTGAGCGTCTGAAAGGGATTATGTTATACCGTATTTCGAGTATATGCGTGAGGCGTGCGTATACAATTTGAGCCTTAAAGTAGGCATAGATTGAAATTTGTACCTGACACGGTTAAGTCGTTTTAGGCGAAGCGTTTCCACGACTTTCGTAGGAAAATTCCGGCTTTGTCATTTATAATTTTGCGGATTTTTAGAGGCGTAACATTTTGGACCAGCGGGAGGGTGGCGTGTCACCTCGCATTGGAAAGAGGTTGGGTGACAATTGGCCATTCTTGGCGCGTTTTGTTGCTCGATTTTGGTCAAGGGTTAGGTAGGATATTTTTGTGTAGATGGATAAGGTTGCACATGGCTTAATCTTGGCCTTACACTTGCCTTGCACTTGGCACCATCTTGGCCGTTGGTTGGCCTTCCTTGACCTATAAATACCCTTAGTTGATGAACTTTCTTCGTCAAAAATTGAGCAATCTACAAGTCTCAAAATACTCCCTCCTCTTGTAGTTCTCGTCCAAAGCCTCTCCACTCCTAGTGGCCTTTGGTAGAGTTTCCACTCCCCTTTGTAGTGGTTAGTAGTAGGGTACCCACTGCCTAGTTGTCTCGTATAAATACCGCTTGTAGTGGTATAGAAATACTCTCTAGTATTGTTATAATGTCCAAATACCTTGGCCCCAAATACCTTGTAGTATTCCCGAGTTACACTTATACTAGCCAGAAAATACCATTATACTTTCCTCGATCGCTAAGCGAAACCACTAAGTAAATCTTCACTTAGTAGTTGAAGTTATAAGTAGAAGTTAGTTAGAACTTCTAAGGGTTGTTGGAGGCGGATTAGAGCACTCGGAGTAGGAGCTAAACCTTGCTCGGGATCGACGTATAAACTCGGATAATTTTGGGCTTATCGAGGTAAACATTCTTGACCTTACATTTGTAATTGGAAATTACATGTTGTAGGAGTATATAGTTAAAGTATACTATATATAGAATTGAACATGGTATGCGGCAATGTCTTTGACTTAAGCTGAATAATACTTACGGCAATGTCTTGCGACTTAAGCTGAATTTAAATAAGAAAGCTGTAATTACATAGGGTGTATTCTGATGAGACATGTGTAGTATTACGTGAGTAAATTGTACGTCCAGGTTAGGCGTGCAAACCACCTGGTTGGCAGTGGCGGCCTCGGTAAAGGAGGAGATTAGCATTTGTTGTGGGGAGGTCTTTGCCAATTTTACGTAGAATATGGAGCGATGTTAATAAGTGCCTTGTGGCCTTATAGGTTGAAGTACTACGTGTGGTGCGATCTCGTGGCAAGGAGTAGCGAAGCGGTTTGAAGTACTTGGGCGTTTTGCTATTAGTCGGCACTCGTCGCGAGGTATGTGAACCTCTTCCTATCTCTTATAGCATGATATGTGTGAACTATGTAAATGCGGTGAGCGTCGTGTGTTAGCGTGTTTGATTGTTTTAAAACATAAAGTGTTATAACGGCTTTATGGGAAGTTGGTTATAACGACTTTATGTAGGTGAAAATACTTTGTGGTTTTAAAGGTAAGCGATGTGAATTATAAGCGGCTAGTTATAATAAAGAACTTGATGTATTTCAAAGATTTATAAATCGTTTTGAAGGGAGAGTAACACTTAGTTTTAAAGGTTTTAAAAAGAGTTATACTAGCTTTATGGGAGTTAGGTATAATGTCTTAAGAGAGTAAAGAAAATGGTTTCTTGATGTTAGAAGTTAAGAGACTTGATCTTATAAGATAAGAGACTTAACTTATTTGTTTAATGTGAATGTTTGTGTGAAACCTCATTCGTGAGTAATGAGTACTTGGTTTTATTTAAAGGGATAATGTTTCTTGATTTGGAAATCGAATGTGTATCGACAGGACCAACTGCGGCGTAATAAAGGAAAATGTATTGAATAATGATGTATCGTATTAAAACCGGTAGAAACCTCCATCTGCATAGAAGCTAAGATGAGACAAAATGATATTACATATCTAGATCATGGTTTGCTTAATAAGATCGATTATAAGCAAGAATAACCTACTCACATATAAGGCATATGTTTCTCGAATCATTAAAGGAGAATTATGTTTTAAAGTTAAAACTATGAACTAGAGACCTTTTCTAAAAATGAGAAACTTGAGCATTTGAAATTAGGCAAACTTGAGCGTTTGGAAAATAAGGTTGTTACTTGATTTTTACAAAGGAAAGCATTTTTGTTTACTTAACAATGTTCGTCACTCTATTTTTATACTACGGACATGGGTGACTTTTATAAAGGAATGGATCTCTTTAAAAGGAATTTAACGTCGTAGTACTTTAGGAGTTAAAGCCGGACTTTGGCATAAAATGAAAGTAGCTTGTGTTGTGTAACTTGCCTATCTTGGTTGTTGTGTAACTTGCCTATGCAGTGTTGTGTAACTTGCCTATCTTGGTTGTTGTGTAACTTGCCTATGCTTGTGTTGTGTAACTTGCCTATGCTTGTTGTTGCGTAGCTTGCTTATACTTGTGATGATAGCCTTGGTTGTGCAGAATTGTTATTTTTATGGACTAGCTTTCCATGAGGTTTCTTCTTGTTCGGCCTTGGTCACGGTGGTCGGCTCGTACTTGCCGTCTCTCATGGTGATTCGGCCTTAGTACCGTAGTCGACCCTCGCTTGCCAGTTCGATGTAGTGGCGAAGTCTCGTGATCTGACCTTGGTCACAGTGGTCAGCCCTCGTACTTGCCGGTCGACTCGTGGCCGGCCTTGGTATCCGATGTCGGCTCGCGCTTGCCGTGTCGGCCGTGTTTTGGTTGCATTATATTATTAGTGCAGTCGGATCTGGTAGTTATACTTGTCTATCGGTTTTATGACACAGGTGGGACTGGTGTTCATGTATACTCCTTGAAATCTTTGTCATATCATAAGCTGCCGGTGAGGAAGAAATTCCACACGAGTGATAATTTGGGCGTGAGTCACGACTTGATGTAACTAGTTATATGTTATGTCTTGTAGCTTGGTCATCATACATGTCTCTGCTTTATATAGACTATTATGATTTCATTTCTGATATTCTGATTTCACATACTTGGTACTGTTATGCTTGACCTCCTTGAAGCTGCGTTAATGCGCGGTAGAAGTACGTTGGTGTCGATCCGCTCTTAGGATCACGCTTTGGCGCATTGGGAAGCTCAGTTCCTTGGAGGCTTATCTTTTAGTATGTGTTCCACTGAGTTGTAGGTTCTTGTACATTCGGGGTATGGCGGGGCCACTGTCCGTCATAGTTGTTGTAAATCTTAAGTGCAGCCTTTGTGTGGCGGGGTTTTGTAAAAGGATTAAAGTATTCGTTTTGAAAGAGTTGTTTATATATATTTTATTGGAAGGTAACGTTTGGTTGCTTTGTTTTATTATCTTGTCTCATGTTCGTATTTAAGTTTTTATTTCATTGGTTTTCTCGATGTATTATCACTAGGGTGCGGGGTAAGGCACGATCACGGGCAGGATCGGGTCGTGACAAAGTGGTATCGAGGCGATTAGTCCTCGGAAAGTGTCTGAACCGTGTCTAGTAAGTCTTGATTATCGATGTATTGTGCGCCACGTCTATGTCGGAGTGCTGAGACATTTAGGATTAGTTTCCATTCTTCTCATTACGAGATCGTGCCTTAAAGGCGTGTGATAAGATTGGACCCTGCGGCGTGCCGTTTTTACGATTATGCCTCGCGTAAGGCAACCGGGCGAAGGGCAAAGCGGCGAAGGAGGCTGCGAGTAGAAGCGTGGCGAGACCACGATACTGAGCCTCGATCCGCGATGCAGGCGAGAGGAGATGAGTTACAAGTGGGCGATTAATGGCGGGGTTGTGGCGGACTTGAGGATAAATGGGCCTTGGCGGTTCGATGCACGATGGTTCACTAGATCGGATAGTTCGAGGCTCACGGGATTTTACGAGTTGTAGGCGCGAGTTTTATGGGTGAGGCACGAGGATGATCGCGAGGAGTTTATCAAGCGATTCTGACGGATCGTAGAGTGATCAGGCATCGGAGACCGAGTCGGTGGTCTAAGTTCGCATCAGTGCGTGATACATGATCGTGGTTTGATTCGTGGGAGCTGTCGGGAGAGCATGCGCTTCCGGCTTTATGGGGCGAGTTCGAGGCCTTTCTTGCACATTTCTTGCCTCGGCTGATGAGAGGGCTCAGGCGAACAGATTTTTGGTGTTCTGACGAGCAGGCGTCTGATTCGGGAGTCTGATGTGGAGTTCGACTCATTGGCGATCGTCCGCGTTGGTAGCTAGTATGGAGGATCGAGTGCCGATTTATTCTGAGGCTCGATGATCACCTGGCGAAGTTGTTCGGGTGTAGCTCTTGTTGGGCATGGACATTGCCGCGTGCGAGCTTATGCTTGGGATGTGAGGAGGATAAATCGGCGGAATGACCGAAGTCGTGAAGAGGCGAGCAGCGAGGTCGCTGGTGACTTTGAGGCGGACCGCCTGTGGCGAGCGATTATGCGCCTCGCGGTCTGAGTGGTCCTCGCGGCGCCGGGACGCCGAGATATTGAGGCGGTCGGGGCTCCCGAGTTTCAGATTTTGAGGAAGCGGGAATGCTCGCGGATGAGTGCCCTTGTCTCGTGTGGCGTTGTGGAAAGCTTCGTAAAGGAGAGTGTCGTACTAACTCGAAGTTATTATTTTTGCGGCCAGCGGGGCCATCGGCAAGAAGGCGTCCGACGAGTACTTGGCGAGATAGCATGGACTACTAGGCGATTGCGGGTTCTTCGCCTTCCATGCTTGAGCGGGATGTTACGTACCGCGAGGCCGGTAGAAGTCGCGGTGGAAGTTCGATTTAGCGGTCCTTTGAGCGCCTATTTTTGAGTATATCCTTAACCGCTTTAAAGATTTGTATGCGTGAGATGATGACCTTATTATTGTGTGCTACGTTCGGATAAGCGTTATGATGGTTATGAGTTAGAAAGCTTGGCTAGTTGAAAGGATTTGTATGGGGGCATGGAAAGTGTGAACTTTAGAATATTTCATGTTGAGACCTTAGATGTAAGGTCGTCTTGAGTATCAGTTTTGCAAGTGATCCTTGTCGGAATACATTTTATGCCTAGAATGTGTTGTGTGATAATTTCCTTGAGTAGTGTTAAATGGAAGTGGTAGCTTTCATGACTGTTGAGTAAGATTGTTCGGGTCGAGGAGCAAGGCGTGATGCGTTAGTGGATCGGGTTGGGGCCATGTTGAGGAGCTGACCGCGGCGGTTTCAAAGTGGGGTCAGCTCTGGGTGGTCACGCGGTGGTAAGTCACGGGTGCTAGGCGAGTTTAGATGACCGTCGTATGAGTTCGTGGGTATGTTCGACGAGAATCGGGTCGTGAAGCGGGAATGGCCTTAGTAAAGAAGTGAAGCTAGTAAGATGACCAAGTTTGGAGGTAGTGGCTCGAGGGTTGGAAAGCGAGCGTTGACTAAAGTGTGATGCGTATACTAGAAGAGTTCAAGTGTTAGAAAGTCTGACGAGTAAGGGTAAGCGAGCATGTATTGCGAGCATAGATATGATCATTTCTTGTGGCGGGAGAAGGTGCGAAGGATGTATATTTTAGACCTCGGGAATCGCGTGCGATCAGGTACCATTTGTTAGGTCGCGGGTGACACTAGAACCTCGCGGCAAGGTGACAAAAGTTTGTGATGTTAGAGGTGTTTCCTCGTGGACTTGGATGTAAGTATTCTGCGGGTGTTTCGTGGCGGTTGTGGCGTTGGCAACTTTTAGAAGAACTCTATCGTTATCTGTCTCGAGAAGGAACATTCGGGGCGAATGTTTCTAAGGATGGGAGAATGTTATACCGTATTTCGGAGTATGCGTGAGGCGTGCGTATACAATTTGAGCCTTAAAGTAGGCATAGATTCGAAATTTGTACCTGACACGGTTAAGTCGTTTTTAGGCGAAAGCGTTTCCACGACTTCGTAGGAAAATTCGGCTTTGTCATTTATAATTTTTGCGGATTTTTAGAGGCGTAACATTTTGGACCAGCGGGAGGGTGACATGTGTCACCTCGCATTGGAAAGAGGTTGGGTGACAATTGGCCATTCTTAGCGCGTTTTTGTTGCTCGATTTTGGTCAAGGGTTAGGTAGGATATTTTTGTGTAGATGGATAAGGTTGCACGTGGCTTAATCTTGGCCTTACACTTGCCTTGCACTTGGCACCATCTTGGCGTTGGTTGGCCTTCACTTGACCTATAAATACCCCTTAGTTGATGAACTTTCTTCGTCCAAAAATTGAGCAATCTACAAGTCTCAAAATACTCCCTCCTCTTGTAGTTCTCGTCAAGCCTCTCCCCTCCCACTCCTAGTGGCCTTTGGCGAGTTTCCACTCCTTTGTAGTGGTTGGTAGTAGGGTACCCACTGCCTAGTTGTCTCGTATAAATACCCTTGTAGTGGTATAGAAATACTCTCTAGTATTGTTATAATGTCCAAATACCTTGGCCCCAAATACCTTGTAGTATTCCCGAGTTACACTTATACTAGCCAGAAAATACCATTATACTTTCCCTCGATCGCTAAAGCGAAACCTAAGTAAATCTTCACAGTAGTTGAAGTTATAAGTAGAAGTTAGTTAGAACTTCTAAGGGTTGTTGGAGCGGATTAGAGCACTCGGAGTAGGAGCTAAACCTTGCTCGGGATCGACGTATAAACTCGGATAATTTTGGGCTTATCGAGGTAAACATTCTTGACCTTACATTTGTAATTGGAAATTACATGTTGTAGGAGTATATAGTTAAAGTATACTATATATAGAATTGAACATGCTAATGCGGCAATGTCTTTGACTTAAGCTTTGAATAATACTTACGGCAATGTCTTGCGACTTAAGCACGAATTTAAATAAGAGAAGCTGACTGTAATTACATGGGGTGTATTCTGATGAACTTGTGTAGTAATACGTGAGTAAATTGTACGTCAGGTTAGGCGTGCAAACCCCTGGTTGGCTTGGTGGCGGCCTCGGTAAAGGAGGAGATTACTTATTGTGGGGAGAGTCTTTGCGAATTTTACGTAGAATATGGAGCGATGTTAATAAGCGCCTTGTGGCCTTATAGGTTGAAGTACTACGTGTGGTGCGATCGTGGCTTAAGGAGTGGCAAGCGGTTTGAAGTACTTGGGCGTTTTGCTATTAGTCGGCACTCGTCGCGAGGTATGTGAACCTCTTCCTATCTCTTATAGCATGATATGTGTGAACTATGTAGTGCGGTGAGCGTCGTGTGTTAGCGTGTTTGATTGTTTTAAAACATAAAGTGTTATAACGGCTTTATGGGAAGTTGGTTATAACTTGACTTTATGTAGGTAAGAAAATACTTTGTGGTTTTAAAAGGTGGCGATGTGAATTATAAGCGGCTAGTTATAATAAAGAACTTGATGTATTTCAAAGATTTATAAATCGTTTTGAAGGAGAGTAACACTTAGTTTTAAAGGTTTTAAAAAGAGTTATACTAGCTTTATGGGAGTTAGGTATAATGTCTTAAGAGAGTAAAGAAAATGGTTTCTTGATGTTAGAAGTTAAGAGACTTGATCTTATAAGATAAGAGACTTAACTTATTTGTTTAATGTGAATGTTTGTGTGAAACCTCATTCGTGAGTAATGAGTACTTGGTTTTATTTAAAGGGATAATGTTTCTTGATTTGGAAATCAGAATGTGTATCGACAGGACCAACTGCGTAATAAAGGAAAATGTATTGAATAATGATGTATCGTATTAAAACGGTAGAAACCTCCATGCATAGAAGCTAAGATGAGACAAAATGATATTACATATCTAGATCATGTTTGCTTAATAAGATCGATTATAAACAAGAATAACTACTCACGTATAAGGCATATGTTTCTCGAATCATTAAAGGAGAATTATGTTTTAAAGTTAAAACTATGAACTAAGAGACCTTTTCTAAAAATGAGAAACTTGAGCATTTGAAATTAGGCAAACTTGAGCGTTTGGAAAATAAGGTTGTTACTTGATTTTTACAAAGGAAAGCATTTTTGTTTACTTAACAATGTTCGTCACTCTATTTTTATACTACGGACGTGGGTGACTTTTATAAAAGGAATGGATCTCTTTAAAAGGAATTTAACGTCGTAGTACTTTAGGAGTTAAAACCGGACTTTGGCATAAAATGAAAGTAGCTTGTGTTGTGTAACTTGCCTATCTTGGTTGTTGTGTAACTTGCCTATGCAGTGTTGTGTAACTTGCCTATCTTGGTTGTTGTGTAACTTGCCTATGCTTGTGTTGTGTAACTTGCCTATGCTTGTTGTTGCGTAGCTTGCTTATGCTTGTGATGATAGCCTTGGTTGTGCAAGAATTGTTATTTTATGGACTAGCTTTCCATGAGGTTTCTTCTTGTTCGGCCTTGGTCACGGTGGTCGGCTCCGTACTTGCCCGTCTCATGGTGATTCGGCCTTGGTACGGTAGTCGACCCTCGCACTTGCCGTTCGGTGTAGTGGCGAAGTCTCGTAATCTGACCTTGGTCCACTGGTGGTCGACCCTCGTACTTGCCCGGTCGACTCGTGGCCGGCCTTGAGTATCCGATGTCGGCTCTCGCGCGCCGTGTCGGCCGTGTTTTGGTTGCATTATATTATTAGTGCGGTCGGATCTGGTAGTTATACTTGTCTATCGGTTTTATGACACGAGTGGGACACGGTGTTCATGTATACTCCTTGATCTTTGTCATATCATAAGCTATGGCGGTGAGGAAGAAATTCCACGAACACAGTGATAATTTGGGCGTGAGTCACGACTTGATGTAACTAGTTATATGTTATGTCTTGTAGCTTAGTCATCATCATGTCTCTGCTTTATATAGACTATTATGATTTCATTTCTGATATTCTGATTTCACATACTTGGTACTGTTATCTTGACCTCGCCCGAGTGCGTTCAATCTGCGGTAGAAATCGTTGGTGTCGATCCAGCTCTTAGGATCACCTTTAGCGTTAGGAAGCTCAGTTCCTTGGAGGCTTATCTTTTAGTATGTGTTCCACTGAGTTGTAGGTTCTTGTACATTCGGGGGTATGGCGGGGCCACTGTCCGTCATAGTTGTTGTAAATCTTAAGTGCATGCCTTTGTGTGGGCGGGGTTTTGTAAAAAGGATTAAAGCTATTCGTTTTGAAAGAGTTGTTTATATATATTTTATTGGAAGGTAACCGTTTGGTTGCTTTGTTTTATTATCTTGTCTCATGTTCATGTTTAAGTTTTTATTTCCATTGGTTTTCTACGATGTATTATCACTAGGGTGCAGGGTAAGGCACGATCCACGGGCAGGATCGGGTCGTGATGATTAAGACAAATTTTAGAAGGATAGGTTGTGGATTGTTTGGACGGGTTTTGGTCAACTTTGGGGCGGGTTATGACCCGTTACATTGAGGATTCCTAGGTGTTTCAAAGGCCTAGTCGTAGTTCGTTGAGTCTAGTTTCCAAGCAACCAACCGTTAAATCGATAGGACATCGGAGTAGAAAGTTATGGGAGTTACAAGTTCGGTCTTGTGATCGGACAGAAATGTGTTTGATCGAGCCACAGGGCAGCCCAGCTGAAGCGAGCATGGCGCGATGGCTGGGGTTCGCTGAAGTTGCGATGCCTTGTGGCCTTGGAAGCGAGGGCAGGGTGGTCTGGTGGCGAGAGTTTGCGCCATGGCCTGAGTGCGGCATGGCCTTGGCGGGTTCTGCAGTTGAGTGGAAAAATTTGACTATTTTGTTTTAAAAAGGCCATGGGAGGGTGACAAGTGTCCCCCCACGTCTGATTTTGCATGCGCTCTTATTGACCAAGTCTTGAAGACTTGGTCATTCTTCAGTCCTTCTCTCTCTCTAAAGGTAAAAGTTCTCCGCCTGCAGAATTTCAGAAATCTAAGCTTGAGGAAAATCTGAAAGTGTGGCTAGAAGGAAGCTTGTTGGCTAGCTTGTAGGAGTTATTGTGGTGGTGATTGTGGAAAGGAGGCTAGCGAATTTGTTGGAATATTTGGCTAAAGTTTTAAGGTAACAATTCCTTCTCTCTTTGTTGGTTTTTGGTGTTGCATGTGAAGAAGAAAGAATTTGTAGTTGAAAATATTACTCTTAAATAAATTGCATGTAAGAAATATGGGTTGGATATGGAAGGATTGGATAAGAAGGTTATGTGAGCATGTTGTAGCCAAAATACTACCTTAAACTTGTTAAGTTAGTTGTTGTACATTGTGGGGCAGAATTTTACACACCCAAGATTAGGTGTGTAATCCCCTTTGTGTTGATTGGATTGTTGGGCCTTAAATGTGGCGTTTGGATGTTGAATTCGGCCTTGATAAAGGTGGCAAAGTAAGTAGAAACAAAGGAAATGCTGCCCGATTTTCCATAGAAATTAGTAACTTTGAACTTGGAATATTCTACATTGAAACTAGAGGTTAATAAACGTATTATGGTCATTATAGGTTGACGTATTACGTGCGGTAGTTTGGACTTGGAAAGTGGATTGACCCGAAAGGTATGTGGAACTTTCCTACCTCTTGAGCATGAATAATTGTATCTATGTAGTACGGTAGACGTACAAAGGCTTTGGTATCCCTTACTTGTTTTAATGATGTTTTAAGTCTTTTAGTTAAGGGAGTTTGAGTGTTTTATGTTTATGATAGTTGTTTAGTTTAAAAGTATAAGTCCACTTGGATATAGGAGATGTGTTTAACTAGTGTATAATGGTAATATAACGACTTTATGGGAAGTTGGTTGTATTGGCTTTATGGAAGGTTAACAAAGAAAGGTTTACTCGAAGTAAAACAAATGCGGATAAATGGTTTGAATTTGTGAAAGGCAAATTGTTTTAAGGCATTAATTGCCTAAGGTTTTTAAAGAAATGAAGTCACTTGATTTAGAAGTCTATTGTATTTTTAAAGATAAGCGTGACTTGTTTTGAAAAGTTGTCGTGACTTGATACTACGGTTATTAGTATCTTGGGAGTTTTACATAAAAGAGTCATTTTCTTAAAAGGTTTATGAGCGTGGTACTTGGGTTAAATTCCCGGATTTTCTTTTAAAATGACATGTAGTGCCTTAAGTAACTAAAATGAGAGGATGTACTAGAAATGTTATTAAGAAGTTAGGAGATATTCTTAACTTGCTTACGTTATGATAAAGTGGCGCTTATGTTATGTATGATGGCGGTTGTCTTTGATTTATGTATTATTATTATTATTATTACTATTTATGCCATGGATTTGCTACCCATGATGCGAGTGCGACGCTTGTACTCATGCGGGCCCACCGGGTCCATGCGGGTGAAATAGTCTCATGCGGGTGAAATAGTCTCATGCGAGGTGGATGACCTCATGCGGGTGAAATAGTCTCATGCGGGTGAAATAGTCTCATGCGAGGTGATGACCTTATGCGGGTCCACATGACCTATGCGGGTGAAATAGTCCATGAGTAGGATTGCTTAATGATACTACGGGTGGGAGACCTTGTTTTGATCATGAGCCTCCTATTTTTATGTAGTAAAGTTTATACTTGTTACTCTCATTGTTAGTAAGGCACGATTATCTTTGTATTTTGATTTTCTTCCATGACTCCGGCTTATTTTAGACTTATGATATGTCTGTATTTTCGATTTACATACTTAGTGCATATTGTGTCTTGACCCCTTCCTCAAGGGGATGCGTTAAATCTGCGCGAGTAGGGAGTAGCGGTGGTGGATCCGTTCTTAGGATCTTGCTCAGGTGTCAGAAGCTCCATTTCTCCGGAGGCTCGACTTTTGGTATGGTTCTCCCTGGTGTTGTGGATATTTGTACATTCAGGGGTATGACGGGGCCCTGTCCCGTCATAGTGTTTTCACATTCTTAGAGGTCTGTAGTCCTGTTATAGCTTGGGTTGTTAAGGATGTAGCCATTGACTTTATTATATTAGAGGTAGCCATTTTGGGTTGCTTTCTTTATATTCTATATGGGTTCTTGTTGTGAGTTTATTTTCCGCTGGTTTTCTCGATGTTGTATCACGAGGGTGCGGTAAGGCACGATCAGGTCGTGGTCGGTCGTGTGAGTTGTACCACCTGACCCGTTGTAAAATATGTGGACTAGCATCCACTTCTCAATCTCATGATGTGGGCACTTCCTCTACAGATCTTTAAACTTCTCACATGCATCATATAATGGTTCTCCCTCCAGCTGATAGAAGTTATTAAGGTCACCTCTAAGTTTTGCTGGAGGAAAGAACTTGGCAAAAAACTTTTTCTCTATCCCTGAGTAAGAATGGGAAGAGTCTCAACCGAATGGCATCATCAGTAACACCATTGTATTTGAAAGTTGCACATAACTCCAGGAAATTTGCTAGATGCATATGGGGATCTTCATACGGTAATCCCCCAAACTGAACTGAGCCTTGAACTATGTGCAATATGACTGGTTTGATTTCAAAATTGTTGGCTTCAATAGTTGGAAGCCTGATGCAAGTCTGCACCCCTGTAATAGTCGGCATTACATAGTCCCCCAAGCTCATTTCTGTGGGGACTTGTCTTAAGATAGGCGGTAACTCGTCATTCACCAAATTATTGTTTTGCTGATCTCCCATTGCTAATGAATCAGCAATTCTCTTTTCTTTCCTGTTCTGTCTGCACAATCTTTCAATCTGCGTAGTTGGAGGATAAGAATGTCGACTCTCTCCTACTTAGCATAAACTAAGTTCTGAGACTAACTAACAACGACAAGCAGATCACGGCAAACAACACTAACGCAAAATTAAAAAAAAACTGAAAATAAGAACCAAATTAGAAATAAGAATAGATAAATCGATATTAACAGTGCGCCAGTCCCCGGCAATGGCGCCAAAAACTTGTTGCGATATTTCTAAGTGTTTACAGTGTCATGTATCGTTCAAGTAATAAAGATCTGTAAGGCCAGAGTTTATCGTCCACAGTAGTTTTATTAAATCTGGTTATCTATTCTATGATATCTATTTGGCAATCGTTCTTTAGTTTGAGAATTATAACTAGGAATTATGACTAAGTGCAGAAAATAATCTAAAGATTATAATATTTTGGGTTTATAACAGTTATGAAGGAAATAGGGCTTCCATCTCCTCAACTATCCACTTTTCACGTGTCGATGCAATGCTAATGATTCTTAACCTTATTAAGATAGCAAGTTAACTAATCTGTCATTATATTCCGGTTATGACATACAATAGCTCAACCTTGTGCAGAAACCTTCTATATTTCTATGATAAGTTTTACCACACATGAGGATTAAGAATAGTAACCTTAAAACTACACAAGTATCGGGGTACTTTCGTCCACGATTTTAACCTATGTCTAGACAATTACAGCATATTCAAATCTCACCTTTCAGACTTTTGATTCGAAATCATATGAGTTATGATAATTAGTGATCAGTTAATTATCAAGCAATCGAAACAATATTGAATAGATCTTAATATGCTGAAGAAGAAACCATTAACTATGCATTAACTATATGAAAGAGTTTCAAGAAGATTCGACGGAAAACCTTACTAAAGTAATTAGCTCTTAAACATTGTCATGTCAAGAACTAAATTACAATCCAACATAAACTGAATTAAAATAAGGGAAAGAACTTCAACAAGAGTGTCACGACCCGGGCATGGCGGTGCCACACAGGCACTCTCCGATACATCGAGAGAATAGCGGCGGAACATACACAGATAAAATGCTTAAACATAAAATAACAATAGGCTGGCGATAAGGCCACATTAAGTAAACTATACAAATAAGCGATGCATTTTTTTACAACCCAAACCATGATGTGACTCTGGACCTCTAAGAATAACAACTGGATGGGCGGGGCCATGTACCACGAATGTACAACAACCGACAATACCGAGGATAAGCCTCGGAATAAAGGAGTTTCTCAACAGGTGACAGTGATCCTAGGCGAGGATCGAAGCACGTACTCTACTGCGGTATGAGCGCGGCCCAAGGAAGTCGATCTGACATGTACCAAATATGTGGCCAGAAAATCTGTAATGAAATCATAAGTCTATAATAAAGCGGAGGCGGTATGATAATTCATTAACGATTACGCGATGCCTTACTAACAATGAGAGTAATCAAAAGTATACTTACAACATAAAAATAAAGCTCGCGATCAGCGGGACCACCGCGCGATGTCGTTAAGCAATCCTACTCACGAGACTATTTCACCGCGTGGCGTGTGGACCGCGCGTGGTATTCCTCGCATAATTTGTACCGCGCGTGGGACTATTTCACCGCGTAAGCCCATGGGACTCGCGCGAGGTATTCCTCGCGTCGTGGGTAGCAAATCCACGGAGCAGGTGGTATAACGATCTTGGGTATTTACCCGCATTTATACTCTTACCACTGGCGGGTGGTATAGCGATCTTGGGGTTTACCGCCGTTTATACTCTTACTGGAGAAGGTGGTATAGCGATCTTGGGGTTTATCCGCCATTTATACTCTTACTATCTCAAGGCCATCATGCATAACATAAGCCTACCAGCATATACATAACATAAGCCTCTAGAAACATCATACATAACATAAGCAATCCAGACATCATACAATAAATAAGCAAGTTAATAAATCCCTAACCTCTTTATTAGCCTTATTCATATACACTCATTTAGTTTACTTAAGGCACTAACGTGTCATTATAAATCAGGAGTTTAACGAAGTACTACGTACTTCTATTCTTTTAAAATGACTCGTTTCATATAAAACTTCAAGATACTAATAAGTAGTATCAAGTCATAACTACATTTTAAGACAAGTCACAATACCTTTTTAGAAAAATACATTTTTGGCTTCTAAATCAAGTGACTTCTTTCTTTTAAAACCTTAAGCAATTGATGCCTTTAAATCAATTTGTCTTTCGTTATTTCAAGTCATTTAACATACTTAAATTACTTAGAGTAAACCACTCTTTTTAACTTTCCATAAAGCTATTATAACCAACTTCCCATAAATCCGTTATACTAGCTTTATACATTTAACAACATACTTCTTTATAACGAGACTTAAACTTTCCAACAAAACAAGTATCAATAATACTTTCAACATACTTAAAGTCTCTTAACTTTTGAAAATCAAGATATCCTTAATATTTAAACAAGTGAGTTAATTTCCTAACTCAATCAACTTGGACATTCTTAAAATAGGCCAAGGATATCAATGGACCTAGATTGTCAAAATCTTGTACGTCTACCGTACTATACATTTACAACTTATTCATGCTCAAGAGATAAGAAAGTTCCACACACCTCTTCGGTTTAATCCACTTGCTAAGTCGATTCGCGTGCGTGGTATGTCGACCTATAATGACCATGATGCGTCTATTAACTTCTTCTTCAGCGTAGAATATTCAGTGCAAAGTCACTAAATTCTACGGAAAATCGGACGACACTTCATTTGTTTCTACATACTTTGCCACTTTTTCAGGCGAGATTCAATAACCAAACACGCCACATTTAAGGCCCAACAAAGTAGTTAACAATAGGGGATTACCGCAATCAAGACATGTAAAATTCCCCGATATATAACAAACTAGTCTAAACTATAATGTCAATTCGACAATTAGGGCAACAATACCAATTCTTCTTCCAATTTCTTTTAAATCCAAGTTGTTTAGTATAACATGTTATAAGGCGCGATTGATTATAACAACTATAATCTTGAAGATAACATGTAGCGATTAGTTAACGACAATTGTAATTCAATTTCAAATGACTCGGCATGTCATTTTGGATTTGAGCTTCAAATTTCCATAACAACATCAAACTTCATAACACATATCCATGATCATTTCTAACATAATAACATGGAATCTTGATTATAAAGGTAAGGCGAAGATTATACCTCGTTTAGCCCAAATATGATCCAAGATTGCAAGTCGATCCTTAGCAACTTTAGCTCCCCCTTTCGACGTTCCAAACCATTCCAAGCAACCTTTAGATGCCTATGAAGAACTCTCTTCAAGTTCCAACTTCAAAGTTGAATAACTCGTAGGTTTTCGCCTTGCGACTAATACGAAAACACCGCGTTTAGGGATCTTTCTGTTGAGATACACTTACAATACCCTTAGTGTTATACCCGTAGTTCGGGGTATGTATGCGAGGGCGTGCGTCGAGAATCGAGAAAGATTGGAAAGGAAGAAAGAGGTGATTTTCCACGGAAAAGTTTCGGTTTTGTGAAGGAAAAAGGTTCGTTAATGGGAATTGGATTCCCAGTTTGGTATTTGGACTTCATAGATTATATTAGAATTTTGGGATTTTATTTTGGGAATGGTCACGTGGGGCCACGGGAGAAATTCTGGTTTTGTGGGGCGCTTTGATTTTGAGATTTTGGCGTTATGGATATTTTGGAAGGCGAAATATTTTTGGCGAATCGGGCGACACGTGTCACCCCGTGTGGCACCGCTTGGCGAAATATGTTTGTCTTGGCGGTTAGAGTCGTTTTCGGCGAAGCGTTCTACCTAACTACGAAGGGTAAATTACGGCTATGTCATTTAGTATTTTTGCGGATTTTAGAGGCGAAACATTTGGACCAGCGAGAGGGCAACACTTGGCACCGTTGGTGGACTGAAAGAGGCGGTTAGGGCGATTGGATGGGCAAGTGTTGGTAGATATTTGTGTAGATATTTGTGAGGTTTTAAGGAGTAGGGTCTAGGGGCACTTGGGCATATCTTGGCCTCCACTTGCCCCAGGCTAGATCTTGGCCTTGGTTGGCCTTTGCTTGGCTATAAATACCCTCGCTGAAGACTTCCATCCGTTCCATAATTTCAAGTCTTGAAAACCTCCTCACTCCTTGTTGGTTTCGTCCCTCCTCTTCCTTTGTGAGGCCTTGGCAGAGGTGCACCACTCCTGAGGCCTTGGCGAGGATACACCACTCACAGTGGTGTCTTGGAAGTACCACTTGCACTTGTTGTTCTCGTAGAATACACCACTCTTGGTAGAAATACTCTCAAAGTATTGTTACTATACCCAATTACCTTAGTAGTATACCTTGTAGTATTCCAAAGAAACCTCTATCGTAGAGCAGGAAATACTACAGTATGTCCTTTGTCTCAGCCAGAAACCACTAAGGAAATCTTCGTTGAGTGATTGAAGTATTTAAGTAGAAGTTGGTTAGAACTTCTAAGGGTTGTTTGGAGGCGGGTTGGAGCACCGGAGTAGGAGCTAAGCGTTGCTAAGGATCAGCGTTTATACTTGGATAATTATGGGCTTATCGAGGTAATTATCTTGTCCCTCTGTTGTAATTGGAAATTACATGTTGTTAGATTATATAGTTGAAGTATACTATATATAGAACTAAGCTTAATCTTTGTGATGTCTTTTGACTTAAACTGAAGAATAAAGAAAAGAAGCTTTGTATTTACATAGAATTGTATGTGCGATGAACTTGTGTAGTATTCTTGAGTAGAATTGTACGTCCAGGTTAGGCGTGTAAACCACACTGGTTGGCTTGGTGGCGGCCTCGATAGAGAGGAGATTCTGTTGTTGCGGGAGGGGAGGTCTTTGCCGAATTTTACGTAGAAATGGAACCTTGTGTTTTGAAGTTAATGAGCGTTTGTGACCTTTTTAGGTGAAAGTACTAAGAGTAGCGTATTACACTTGAGTGGAAAGGGCTATGAGGTTGTAGTACTTTGAGCATTTTGCTTATTATCGATACTCTTCGCGAGGTATGTGAACCTCTTCCTATCTCTTCTAGCATGATATGTGTGAACTATGTAATGCGGTGAGCGTACATGTGTTAAGCTGTGTTTGATTGTTTTAAAACATAAAGTGTTATAACGGCCTTATGGGAAGTTGGTTATATGACTTTATGTAGGTGAAAAATACCTTGTGGTTTTAAAAGGTAAGCGATGTGAATTATAAGCGGCATTATAATAAAGAACTTGATGTATTTCAAAGATTTATAAATCATTTTGAAGGAGAATAATACTTGGTTTTGAAAACTTAAGAGTTATACTAGCTTTATGGGAAGTTAGGTATAACGGCTTAAGAATGTTTTACTGATTTCGGAAATCAGAATGTGTATCGCCAAACCACTGCAGCGTTAATAAAGGAAAATGTACTGACTAATGAGTTGTATTATTAAAACCAGTAGAAACCTCAATCTGCATAGAAACTAAGATGAGACAAAATGAT
The DNA here is from genome assembly GCA_029844215.1 of Przewalskia tangutica. Lineage (NCBI taxonomy): Eukaryota > Viridiplantae > Streptophyta > Magnoliopsida > Solanales > Solanaceae > Przewalskia > Przewalskia tangutica. The sequence goes on from CM056725.1 coordinate 49,377,561, forward strand.
ATTCCATTTTCTAGGTCATGATTCTGTAGTAAGATTATTATAAGCAAGAATAACTTTATTCACATAAGACTTATATTTACTCAAATGTTTTAAAGAGATTAAGACTATGAGTTATGAAACCTTTCTAAAATAAGTGACTTGAGCATTTGAAATTAGGCAAACTTGGGCGTTTGGAAAATAATGTTGTTACTTGATTTTACAAAGGTAAGTGTTTTAGGTTTACTTAAAAAGGCAGTCGCTCTATTTTATACTACGGGCATGGTGTGACTTATGTGAAAGAAAGCAGATCTTTTAAAGATTTAATGTGTGAAGTACTTTGGGGTAGATACAGAACTTGTTAATAGAAAGTACCTTGTGTGAATAACTTGATTGTATTGGTTTGTGATAGCCTTGTAATACTTTCTTGTTGATTTGATAAGTAAACATGTTAGGATCTTACGGGTGTTAGTATCTTGTGATGTTAGTGTAAAGGGTTTTCCCTCATTGCGCTTAAAGTTGTTTGACTATCGGTAGTTATGTTGGTATTGTACCACGCGCTTGACTTGTGTCAGGAGGTTAGGCGCCTCCGTCGCGGGGTAGACTTCGGTGATGCAGGACCGTGATTGAGAATACCTCATGCGGGTCGGGGATCCATGCGGAACTACGGGAGTTCCATGTTGGTTCTGACCGCGTGGTCATGCGGTCCTTGTGGCGTGCGATGCGAGTCGGGGCGATCTTGGGGAGTAGCTACCCTCGATGCGGGGTTATACCTCATGCGGGCCTATGAGGTTGGCCTATGCGGGCTGCGGAAAGTTCGAGGCTAGGCAGCGCATTTGATCTGCGGGCGAGTGACGGCAGTCATGTAATGATGCAAGCAGATATCGTAATCTGATTTATGACCTTGTTAGTCTTGTAGGTGTTAGTAGTCGGCTATGCCTTACGTACCACTGTCTTGTTTTATTTGGACACAGGTGGGACCTGGTGTTCATGTGTATTCCTTGGTGCTTTTATATCAGAGACTGCCGGCAGTGAGGAAGGTATTCCACGGGCATGATTGATGTTGTGGGCGTGAGACCCATAGTTATTATTGAGTGATGACTTTGAGGGCGTGAGTCCCTGGCTTGACATGACTGCTTATTTATTGTAAACTGTAGTTTGGTTATCATACATGTCTCTGCTTTGTATAGACTACTATGATTTCATTTCTGATGTTATTTTGATTTCACACTAAATTTTGTTATGCGACCTCCTTGAAGCTGCGTTCATCTGCGAGTAAAGGTACACGATCGTTGATCCTGCGCTCTTAGGGTCACAGTTCGGCGTTTAGGAAAGCTCGTTTCTCGGAGGCTTATCTTAGTATAGTCCCTGTTGTTGTAGGTGCTTACATTCGGGGTATGGCGAGCCTGTCCGTCGTTGTTATCATATCATTCGTAAGTGCAGAATCTTGTTGTCGGGGTTTGTAAAAAAGGATTAAAATGTTCATGTTGAAAAAGTTGTTATTTATATATATGCAGAAAGGCAAGTTTTCTCAGTTATTGTTTCATATTTCATAATATGTCTTGTATCGTTTATGTTCATTGATTACTGCGATGTTGTATCACTAGGGTGCGAGGTAAGGCACGATCACGGGCGAGAAATCAGTGCGTGACAAAAGTGATATCGAGCGATTAATCCTCGGAAAGTGTCTGACCGTATCGATGAAGTCTTGATTATCGGTGTGTTGTGCACGCGATAATCGAGGCTATAGGATATTTAGGATTGGTTTCTATTCTTCTCACTCTGAGATCGTGCCTTAGAGTGTGTTGTAAGTTGGACCCTCGGCGAAATTATTTCCACTTGCTCGTTATGCCTCGCGTGGAAGCCGGGCCGGGAGGGCAAAGCGGCCGAGGAGGCTGAGTAGAGTTCGAGAGGGTGGCGAGGGCCTGAGGCCCGATCATTACCTAGGGTAGTGCTTCGTTCGGGGATTACTGCGGCGTCACTAGCCCAGAGTTTTAACGGCGGCGGCGTTCCTCTGCGACCACGATGTTTGGACGCTTGATTCGCGGCCAGGAGCAGAGAAAATAGATTGCAAAGAGGCAACCTGTTACTAGCTATGGATTTGGCTGCAGAGTATCTGATGTACGCGAGTCTTGATAAATATCAACAAGAGGATTGTGCAAAGTAGTTCTTGATTGAAGCGGCATGGCACGTATGCGGGCTTATGCGCGTCGGTAGAAGCATAGAAATCATGGTGGGTTAGCAGGTAAGATTTTGGGGATAGAAAGGTGTAGTGTTATGTTTGATCCTTATCGAAGTGCATAGTGCCGTGAGCTATGTTTGGGATAGGTCCTAAGTAGTGTGGAATGAAGGGGTAGTTGAGCTAAGAAGACCGCTGGGTTTTGTAGCGTGATTAAGTGAGATTGTTAGGATCGGGAGCTAGTATTTGTGCGGCGTTGCGGGTCGGGTTGAGCCAGCGTTGCGAGTCAGCGCGACTTTGTTTATTGGTGAATTCGGTTGTGGTGGTCCGCCGGTGGTGAGATCACGAGGGTGTTGGGCGAAGTTTAGTTAACCACGTCTGAGTTCGTGGATCGTTAGGCCGATGGTGGTCGATGGGAGCAGCCCGCCGTGTTCTTCGTTCGGGACCGTTTTCTGCGGAGGTTATGCGAAATGTTGCATCGAGAAAGGTTGTAGGGCTGCGCGAGGTGCCTACACCTTAAGGCAGACGATGGAGCCAATTCTGGTACTTCTTTTGGAGGTTTTGCGGGCAGGTTAGGAACTGGTGAGTCTCGAATCGCATTCTCCGCCGGGCGGTGGTTGGATTTGAGGGTAGTTGTGGAGATTGTTGTCTCTGTGGAGGAGTGTTTAAGCTACCATTTCGGTGTTCGGATGTCGCCTTATGAAGCCTTGTAGGGGCGGAAGTGTAAGTTCTTAGGTCGATTGGTTCGATGTTGGCAAGGTTGGATGGTTAGTTGAGCTTGTTCCGGCGGTGTGGATAGGGTGAAGCTTGTCTAGAAGAAGTTCTGGCGGCTCGGAGGAATCGTGCGGATAATCGGCGGCAGCGCTTAGAGTTGAGTTGTGGTCGGTCTTCTTGAAAGTACCACCGGGCGAGTGTGGCGAGTTTGAAGCGAAGGAACTTAGCGAGTTACTTTGGGCCTTTTGAGTTCATGTGAAGAATAGGCGGGTTGCCTATATGTTGTGATTGCCGTCCAGACTTAGGAAGCGATCGTCCGATCTTCGTATTGTCGCTTGGTGGCGTATAAAGAGGCGAGCCTCTACCGCGAACAGACCGAACCGTGGCTCTCCGTATGGCGCGTCACGAGAAGGGCCGTGAGGCGTACCTCGAGGATCAGCGGCCGGTACCATTTGTTGGAGTCGTCAGACAAGGCTCGCGACAAAGTGACAAAAGTGGTATCGGTGACTAAGGAAGTATATTTTTGACCCGGGAAGAGGTATTTGTGGTGATATAGAGTGTTTCCTCATGGGCTTGGATGTAAGTTTTTGCGCGGGTGTTTCCGTGGCGGTGTGGCGAGATTGTTCTCGTAAGTATAGTAGTAGAGGCTATATCGCTTGTATGTTTGGGGACTTAGAAGGAACATTCGGGACGAATGTTTCTAAGGAAGAATGTTATACCGTAGTTCGGGGTATGTATGCGAGGGCGTGCGTGCGAGAATCTGACAGAAAGATTGGAAAGGAAGAAAGAGTGATTTTCACGGAAAAGTTTAGGTTTTGTGAAGGAAAAAGTTCGTTAATGGAATTGGATTCCCAGTTTGGTATTTGGACTTCATAGATTATATTAGAATTTTGGGATTTTATTTTGGGAATGGTCACGTGGGGCCCACGGGAGAAATTCTGGTTTTGTAGGGCAGCTTTGATTTTTGAGATTTTGGCGTTATGGATATTTCGGAAGGCGAAATATTTTTGTGCGAATCGGGGCGACACGTGTCACCCCGTGTGGCACGCGGCGAAATATGTTTGTCTGACACGGTTAAGTCGTTTTTGAAGCGTTACCTAACTACGAAGGGTAAATTACGGCTATGTCATTTAGTATTTTTGCGGATTTTTAGAGAGGCGAAGCGTTTTGGACCAGCGAGAGGGCAACACTTGGCACCTCGTTGGTGGATGAAAGAGGCGGTTAGGGCGATTGGATGGGCAAGTGTTGGTAGATATTTGTGTAGATATTTGTGAGGTTTTAAGGAGTAGGGTCTAGGGGCACTTGGGCATATCTTGGCCTCAGCCCCCACTTGGCTAGATCTTGGCCATTGGTTGGCCTTTGCTTGGCTATAAATACCCTCACAGAAGACTTCTTCCATCCGTTCCATAATTTCAAGTCTTGAAAACCTCCTCCTCCTTGTTGGTTTCGTCCCTCCTCTTCCTTTGTGAGGCCTTGGCAGAGGTGCACCACTCCTGAGGCCTTGGCCAGAGGGTACACCACTCTGGTTGTGTCTTAGTGAGGTACCCCACTTGCCTTGTTGTTCTCGTAGAATACACCACTCTTGGTAGAAATACTCTCAAAGTATTGTTACTATACCCAATTACCTTAGTAGTATACCTTGTAGTATTCGAAGAAACCTCTATCGTGAGGCAGGAAATACTACAGTATGTCCTTTTGTCTCAAAGAAACCACTAAAATCTTCGTTGAGTGATTGAAGTATTTAAGTAGAAGTTAGTTAGAACTTCTAAGGGTTGTTTGAGCGGGTTGGAGCACCGGAGTAGGAGCTAAAGCGTTGCTAAGGATCGACGTTTATACTTGGATAATTATGGGCTTATCGAGGTAATTATCTTGTCCTCATTTGTAATTGGAAATTACATGTTGTTAGATTATATAGTTGAAGTATACTATATATAGAACTAAGCTTAATCTTTGCGGCAATGTCTTTTGACTTAAGCTGAAGAATAAAGAAAAGAAGCTGATGTATTTACATGGGGTATGTGCGATAGACTTGTGTAGTATTCTTGAGTAGAATTGTACGTCAGGTTAGGCGTGTAAACCCCCATGGTTGGCTTGGTGGCGGCCTCGATAGAGGAGGAGATTCTGTTGTTGCGGGGAGGAGTCTTTGCCGAATTTTACGTAGAGAAATGGAACCTTGTGTTTTGAAGTTAATGAGCGTTTGTGACCTTTTTAGGTGAAGTACTAAGAGTAGCGTATTACTTGAGGAGTGGAAAGGGCTAGCAAGGTTGTAGTACTTGGAGCATTTGCTTATTGTCGATGCTAAATCGCGAGGTATGTGAACCTCTTCCTATCTCTTACAGCATGATATGTGTGAACTATGTAGTGCGGTGAGCGTCGTATGTTAGCGTGTTTGATTGTTTTTAAAACATAAAGTGTTATAACGGCTTATGGGAAGTTGGTTATAACGACTTTATGTAGGTAAGAAAAATACCTTGTGGTTTTAAAAGGTAGCGATGTGAATTATAAGCGGCTTGTTATAATAAAGAACTTGATGTATTTCAAAGATTTATAAATCGTTTTGAAGGGAGAATAATACTTGGTTTTGAAAACTTAAGAGTTATACTAGCTTTATGGGAAGTTAGGTATAACGGCTTAGAATGTTTCTTGATTTGGAAATCGAATGTGTATCGCCAAACCAACTGCGGCGTTAATAAAGGAAAATGTCTTGACTAATGAGTTGTATTATTAAAACCGGTGAAACCTCCATCTGCGTAGAAACTAAGATGAGACAAAATGATATTCCATTTTCTAGGTCATGTTCTTTGTAGTAAGATTATTATAAACAAGAATAACCTATTCACATAAGACTTATATTACTCAAATGTTTTAAAGAGATTAAGACTATGAGTTATGAAACCTTTCTAAAAATAAGTGACTTGAGCATTTGAAATTAGGCAAACTTGGGCGTTTGGAAAATAATGTTGTTACTTGATTTTACAAAGGTAAGTGTTTTAGGTTTACTTAAAAGATCACTCTATTTTATACTACGGGCATGGTGTGACTTATGTGAAAAAGCAGATCTTTTAAAGATTTAATGTGTGAAGTACTTTGGGGGTAGATGCGAACTTGTTAATAGAAAGTACCTTGTGTGAATAACTTGATTGTATTGGTTTGTGATAGCCTTGTAATACTTTCTTGTTGATTTGATAAGTAAACATGTTAGGATCTACGGTGTTAGTATCTTGTGATGTTAGTGTAAAGGGGTTTTCCGCCATTGCGCTTAACAAAGTTGTTTGACTATCAGTAGTTATGTTGGTATTGTACCACTCGCCTTGACTTGTGTCGGAGGTTAAGCTGCCCTCCGTCTGGGGGTAGACTGGTGATGCAGGACCGTGATTCGAGAATACCTCATGCGGGTCGGGGATCCGTGCGGAACTGGGAGTTCGGGTTAGTTTACGGCCGCTTGTGGTCATGCGGTCCTTGTGGCCATGCGGTGCTGAGTCGGGGCGATCGGGAGTAGCTACCCTCGATGCGGGGTTATACCTCATGCGGGCCTATGAGGTTGGCCTATGCGGAGGCTGCGGAAAGTTCGAGGCTAAAGCGCGCACATTTGATCTTTGCGAGCGAGTGACCGGCGATCATGTGATGCAGGCAGATATCATAATCTGATTTATGACCTTGTTAGTCTTGTAGGTGTTAGTAGTCGGCTATGCCTTCGTACTTACTGTCTTTGTTTTATTTGAACACAGGTGGGACACGGTGTTCATGTGTATTCCTTGGTGCTTTTATATCGAGTGCGGTGAGGAAGGTATTCCACGGGCATGATTGATGTTGTGGGCGTGAGACCCGTAGTTATTATTGAGTGATGACTTTGAGGCGTGAGTCCACGGCAACATATTTGCTTATTTATTGTATGGCGTAGTTTGGTTATCATACATGTCTCTGCTTTGTATAGACTACTATGATTTCATTCTGATGTTATTTTGATTTCACATGCTAAATTTTTGTTATGCGACCTCGCTTGAAATGCGTTCATCTGCGAGTAAAGGTACACGATCGTTGATCCTCGCTCTTAGGGTCCACGATTGAGCGTTTGGGAAAGCTCCGTTTCTCGGAGGCTTATCTTGGTATAGTCCCTGTTGTTGTAAGTGCTTACATTCGGGGTATGGCGAACCACTGTCGTCGTTGTTGTCATATCATTCGTAAGTGCATGTAATCTTGTTGTGGGCAGGGTTTGTAAAAAAGGATTAAACTGTTCATGTTGAAAAAGTTGTTATTTATATATATGCCGAAGGGCAAGTTTTTCTCAGATTATTGTTTCATATTTCATAATATGTCTTGTATCGTTTTATGTTCTGCTGATTACTCTGATGTTGTATCACTAGGGTGCCCGAGGTAAGGCACCAGTCACGGGCCCGAAATCGGGTCGTGACACTTAGGTACCTTGGTTTAAAGTGGGGAGATTATTGGACAACAATTAAAAAATTTCCTCTTGGAAAATCTCCATTGCCGTGAGCCCTCTTAAGAGTTCTTCAAGTTTTTTTTAAAATTCTCTAAGTGTTGAGAAAGACAAAGTCTTGCACTACTAGTAAGCTTATATTACACAAGGAAGGGTTAAGATTAAAACAAATGGAAGGCTTGGATGCATTTTATTAAAATATCATGCTATGTGGGCTCATTGACTTGGTCAATGTTGTCAAGCTCTTAGTCTAGCAAGACTTTCTTCATAAATATGGTCAAATGACCATTCTACCCATGTACAATTTCGACCAAGACCACTAAGGGGGTGACCGTATGCCGCCTCTCATTAAATCATGATATTTACGTTTCAGACAATTCCATTATTAGATAAATTTTTACTCGTCTCAAACCTTAACATTTTGAGTTCTTACGTGCGTTCTTATAAACATATCACGAAATTAGGGTGTAAAATTCTTCCCCTTGAAACATTCGTCTGAATGTTCCTTTGAGTCACACTTAAAGATAGCGACATAGTCTTCTTTTACAACCCCTACAACCCAATAATACCACGAGGCCACATAACAATACTCGTACTAAAATGTCAGTGAACCCATTGTGTCAGCGTCGGTTTATCTGCGTAAAGCCTGGCGACTCTAAGCTTACTAATGATCTTTCCGGATAAACCGCCTTATCCACGGCCGTGAATCAGTGCGGACCAAATAAGCCCGAACCTCGCCTATGTCGAACCATCCAATGGCGATCTACACTTTCTTACATCTGAGGCCTCATGCGGGCCATGCGAATGCGGGAAGGGTATACGTTATCATCGTAACACAACAAGAGGCAATTAACCACTCCATTATTTACGAAATCAGAACACGGGCCATGACCTATCCTCGAGTTCTGGATGATCGTCCTGCTGTCAAGTCGGTATGAGGTGTAATGCAACTTGAGACTCACTTGTGTCCCTAAACCCATACGAAAAACCTCGAAGTTATCATGTAATCGAGCTCATGCGGCATCATAAGCGTAGGAACCGTGTGATCTCACGATCCACGCTATAAAAGCTAGCACGAACCTCGGTAGTAAGTGGTCTAGCAGGAAGAACACGGCTGGTTTCGTCCTATTTACCATGACCCGAGTCGCGCCATACGATGCGATGCCACCTGTAACAAGATCCATTTTAATTACCTCCGTATACAAGTCGGGGTCTAAATTGCTGTAATAGCCCAGCTTACGGTGTTCAACCATGACTGCTACGGTCGGATATTAAGCAACAACTGCTCGTCCTTTTCCGGTCATCTTACTCATACATACATACGAGTCACGACACGACTTAGTCGACCGAACAATTTGAGCAATAAGCCGTATGCCTCGCAAAACCTGGCGATATGTCATGACCCTACCGGGCGTGGTGGTGCCCTACAGGCACCCTTTCGGTACACATCGAGAATAGCGTGAACATGTGACTAATAAAAAAAAGCTGAAACATAAAATAACAATAGGCTGGCCAGATAAGGCCACTTTAGTAAACTATACAAATAAAAGCGGTACATTTTTTCTTTACAACCCAAACCACAATGTGACTCTGGACCTCTAAGAATAACAACTCTGGCGGGACGGGGCCGCCATACCTCTGAATGTACAACTACTGAGCAATACCGAGGATAAGCCTCAGGAATAAAGAGCTTCTCAGCGGTGAACAATGATCTAGGCGAGGATCGACCTATACTACTGCGGCACGAGCGGCCCGAAGGAAGTCGATTACAACATGTACCAAATATGAAAGCGGAAAATGCGTAATGAAATCATAAGTCTATAATAAAGCGGAGCGGTATGCTAACTTCGATTAACGATTACGATTGCCTTACTATGATGAGTAAATCGAGGAAATCGTGCAACATCGCGATAGGAGACTCCGATCAAAATCATGGGTAGCGAACCCATAAAGCAGGTGGTATAACGTCTTAGGGTTCTTACCTCGTTTATACTCTTACCTGGCGGGTGGTATAACGTCTTGAGGTTTGCCTCGTTTATACTCTTACCTGGAAGGTAATAAAGCAGTGGTATAACGTCTTGGGGTTTACCGCATTTATACTCTTATCTGGAGAAGGTGGTATAGCGTCTTGAGGGTTTACCTCACTTATACTCTTACTATCTCTCAGCCATCATCTGACAATAAATAAGCAAGTTAGAAATCCCACAACTTATTAGTCTTATTAAATCTACCTCTCATTTTAGTTTACTTAAGGCATAACATGTCGCTTTATAAAAATCAGAATTTAACCCAAAGTACTACGTACTTCCACCTTTTAAAATGACTCATTTTCATATAGAACTTCCAAGATACTATTAACCGTAGTATCAGTGCAATTCGTTTCAAGACAAGTCCATGATACCTTTAGAAATAAAGTTAGGTTTCTAAATCAAGTGACTCCTTTTCTTATAAAACCTTAGGCAATTGATGCCTTAAAATCAAATTGCCTTTCATTTAAACAAGTCATTTATCATACTTAAATTACTTAGAGTAAACCACTCTTTTTAACTTTCCATAAAGCTATTATAACGACTTCCCATAAAGCGTTATACTGGCTTTATACATTAACAACTTACATACTTCTTTATAACCAAGAGACTTAAACTTTCCAATAAAACAAGTATCGATAATACTTTCATCATACTTAAAGTCTCTTAACTTTTGAAAGCCAAGATATCCTTAATATTTAACAAGTGAGTTAATTCCTAACTTTCGAACAACTTGGACATTCTTAAAATAAGCCAAGGATATCAAATGGACTGAGATTGTCAAAATCTTGTCGTCTACCGTACTATACATTTACAACCTATTCATGCTCGAGAGATAGAAAGTTCACATACCTCTTGGTTTAATCCACCTGCTAAGTCGATTAAGTGCGTACATAGTATGTCAGCCTATAATGACCGTAAATACGTCTATTAACATCTTACTTCAAGCGTAGAATATTATAAGTGTAAGGTCTCTAAATTCTATGGAAAATCGGAATGACGCCTCCTTTGTTTCTACTCACTTTGCCACCTTTTTCAAGGCGAATTCAATAACCAAACACGCCACATTTAAAGCTCAATCAATGCAATTAACAATGAGGATTACACTCTACTAGGCGTGTTAATTCCGCCCAGAATACCAAACTAATACAAACTACTAGTCGATTCTCGTATTGAGTGCAATAACAATTCTTAACCAATTGCCATTTCAATCCAAGTGGTTTAATATAACATGATATCTAGCCACAATTGATTATAACTACTACAATCCTCAAGTAGGTAAACATGCGGCGATTCTAATTATCGACCAATTTGTATTTCAATTCAAATGGCTTAACGTATTATTTTGGTTGAGCTTCCAAATTTCCATAACAACATCAATCTTCATAACACATATCACATGATCATTTCTAACTTATAATAACATGGAATCTTCAATTACAAAAGTAAGGCGAAGATTATACCTCATTAACCCAAAAATGCTCCGAGATTACAAGTCGATCCTTAGCAACTTTAGCTCTCTTTTTGAAATTCTTCTTCATAAAATCATCTCTACCAATCCCTACAAGCTTGCCAACATATTTCCTTCTTGTTGCCTTTCCAAAAATCTCATATAGTCTAGGGTTTTAACCGTTTGAGAGAGAAGAGAGAAGAGAAGATTTGGGTGAAGTCTTGCAAATGATTTAAATCTAGCAATACATGTCTTATATAGCCTTTATCTTGTTCCACAAGTTGGGGGGACACTTGTCACCCACCCAGGGGTCCTTTACAACAAATATCTTCTATTTTTACCCTATTTCGCAAAAATCCGCCCGGCGCGCGGCTGCAATTTAGGACAATTTGGGCTTTAGGCGCCGTATGGCGCCTGACCCTGTCTGTTCTGTCAGCCGATCTTGTAACACCCATAACTCTCTACTCCGATGTCCTATTGACGAGCAGTTTGTTGCGTTGGAAACTAGACTCAATGAAATTCATGTTAGGCTTTTGAAACACCTAAAAACCCCAATTATACTAGGATATATACTGCTTCAAAGTTGACTAAAAAACTGTCCAAAAACATTCTGCCAACTTTTTTTCTTTTTCCAACTTCGAATCTTATTTCCTTTCGTACGTTCTCATCTCTTCCTCTTGGAATTACGGGGCGTAACATGACTAGTCCTGCAGCACCGGGTACACACAATCTATCCTCATATCACAGCACCTCATCCGGTGCTACTCGAAGCAGCTCTTCTCTGTACCGGAGGCGGTATCTCGTCTGCGTATCCTGCTGGATCCTCGTATTGTAAGCCTCTTTACCTCGCCAGCGACGGAAGACTCGGCAACCTCTCGGATCTAAACCTCATTAACCTTGAAACAAATAATCGAACCCACAGGCTCATTGGCGAAGAATCTCACGGACCCGTCCGATCTGTCGCTGCCCATCGGCATACTACCGTAGATCGCGACTAGAGTATCTTTAGCGTCTTGGCTTTCCTGGGTGGTATAAGATATCGATATCACAATCCTTGAATAACTCTAACCACGTCATTGCATGCAAATTCTCGCCTCGGTCTGCGGATATACGGAGGCTTTGTAGTGCTGCACAAATATCACATGAAGTCTATATATCGTCGTGCCGCAAATCTTGAGGCATGATTTAGCGCGCGACTCTAAATCGGAAGTGGTACACGACCGTTCAGGGCGTGGTAGTGCACTGCAAGGGCACCCAGTAGTCATACATCGAGTAACGGCGAATATAAAACAAGGCAGAAGCAGTTTATAAAATAAGACACAGTTTATGTGAAACGTCGCCTTTACGGCATATATATATAAAAACATGGTTTTAGCGATTCATCAAATCTTGTACAACATGACTACAGACCTCTGAAATATACAACTATGGCGGGACGGGGCCCGCCATACCTATTATACAAAACTATCTATAACGGGGAGATCATACGAAAGTAGAGCCTCAGGAAAGATGGAGCTCAGGCACCAGCGTAGAGATCCAGAATGTGGATCTAGCACTGCTTTGCCCTTACTGCGGCATGAGCGGCCCGAGGAGGTCGATACAAGTACTAAGTATATGAAGCGTAAAATACTTAAATGAAAACATATCATTTTAAAATCGGTTTTGCAAGTATGTATGAAACAACGAGGGGCCGCGCGTAGTGCATCATAGCAAAGCAATAGGTAGCATAGCGAGTCTTTTCTGAGTGCGAATGATCAGCGGGGCCACTCGCCCGTATTATCGTGCCAAGCCTAATCACGGACTCGGTCGCATGAAGCCACTCGCGTAGGCGCGTGAGGTATAACCCGCGTCGGGTGCTACTCTCGGCGGCGTCACGGACTCGTTGTCGCATGGCCGCATAGGCCGCGTGAGTATAACCCGCGTACTAACACGGAACTCGTAGCTCGCGTAGGCCCACTGGACCGCGTAGGTATTCTCGAATCATGGTCCCAGGACCGCTGAGTCTACCGCGTCGGAGGCGACAACGATGTCGTCTCAGTGGTGAGTGATATAGTACTAACACAGCGAACATAGTTCAAAACAACATAAGCATAAGTAAGTGACCTCTTTACCTGGCGTTTACAAGACACTAACACGTAGCATCGTATCGTGTCTACTTATCAAACCATTTTATTATTCTTTTCACGATTGATATAAGTGCATTATAAACACATGGCAATGTTTCTTTTATCAACCTTAAGTGGTTATACTTAACTTCTCGTAAAGCTAGTATAACTCTTTAAACACATTTTAAAAACCAATTAGTTCTCTTACATTAATAAATGATTGATTACTCTTTTGAAATGCTTTGATTCTTTATTATTGGGCTTAAGCGTGAGGCATTAGTAGTTATTATTCGAGCTTAAGCGTGAGGCATTGCCGTAGTTATTATTCGATTAACACGTATGCGTCTACGTACTACATATATATTGTAAAATATCATGCTTTAGGAAGAATCACATACCTTCTCGTGAAAACCACGCGAGTTGAATATGTCGGCCTGAGAGAGTCGACTATAATAGTCATGAGACATCTATCAAAGACTACTGCGAAGGTCATTCTAAGCGGAGGGTTCGCGATTCTACGGAAAGTTGGGCGTACTTCCTGCGGTGAGCTATATAAGTCTCTTGTGAAAGCAGTCCTATATAAGCATAGTTCAATTATTCTTCTTTTAAACCGCCCTCTTTGTGATATGATTCAATTCTGATACGCGATATTCTTCTATGTATTTATACTTATTCTTATACTACAACGGTAAGTATTCTACAATTCAAAGAGGTTAGGATTAGTTACCTCGGTAAGCCCAATAATATCCTAGATAAAGTCGCGCTGAGCAAGGTTTAGCTCACAAGTTTATGCGCTCAGGTGGCTCAAGAACCTTAGAAGTTCTTGCGACTTCTACTAAGGATTAAGGGATATGGGCTAGGGTATTTTGGGCATTATAGCGATACTAGAGGCAACTTTTCTACCAAGGGAGGGGGTAGGTTTGGCTAGGCTAAGGAGGCCTTGGCCAAACTACTTAGGCTAGAGGGGTATTCGGCGAGGGCCTTCACGAGGAGGGAGGTGTTTGGGCGAAAAGGCTACAAAGGGAGAGGAGAGGATTTTTAGACTTGGAAGCTTTTGTGGATGAAGAACTCTTCATCTTAAGGGAGTATTTATAGGTCAGAAGTGGCCAACCAATGGCGAATTAAGACAAGTGCAAGGCAAGTGTAGGGTGAAGATTAACTATACACAAATATCCTACCAACTCATGACTTTGAGCAAGGCACCAAAAGCGTGCCAATCCCGTTCCAATTCGTCCATGGGCGATTCAAATCCTGATTGGAGGTGCCAAGTGTCGCCCTCGTTGGTCCAAAATGTTTAGTCTCTCGGAAAAATCCATAAAAATTAGAAATGGCATGGCGGAATTTACCCTACGAAAGCTGTGGAAACGTTTAGTCGTAAAACTATTCGTTTTGTGAGTTGTGCCCAAAAAAAATCTTACAAGCCTAAACTTTAAGGCTAAACTTTTTGTACGTATTCACTTACTTACATATTCTGAAAATACGGGGTATAACATTCTCCTCGCAGAAACATTCGTCGAATGTTCCTTCCCAAGGCGGATAACGATAAGGTTCTTATGCTTAAGCGGTTTGCAAATGCCACACGCGACCACAAAACAACACTTAGGCATAGCGATAATTAAAATTTACAAGTAGGAAAGTGAATTACGGAGGTGTGGGAATAGGTGAGGATACTTACGCCTCGTGTCCTCGCCGGCTTCCCGCGTCATCTCCTCCTGAGCTCGTTCGCCACGAGACTTTGTGGAAGCCACGTCCTTGGTCATGAGCGCCTAACGACGATCGACTATCGCTATGGGAATCTCCTCATACGATAACGCTCGGTCACTGGACATCGTCGATCGGGTGTACCCTAGATGGATCCCGATACATCTCATCGGCATAGATCGTGAAAAACCGGATGCCTTTGCCTCGGATCGGACGGCGAGATCCAACTCATGGAAACCTTGCCTACCTGCGGACAATGCGAAATGGCCCGATGTACGCCCGGTGAGTTTCCCTTCTTCCGAATCTCATCACACCGCCATGGGTGACACGCTAGGAAAACCCAATCATGAACCTCGAACTCAAGATCACGGCGGCGATGATCTGCATCGACTTACATCGACTACGGTGTCGATAGCGCTCTCGGATAAGCCGCCTTATCGGCACTGCTGCACCAAATCTGGTCCCACTAGTGCACCTCGCCCGTCGAACCAACCTATAGGCGTCTGCACTTCCTCCCATACAAGGCCTCGTGGGCGCCATCCGAATCTTGGAGTGGTAGCTATTATTATAGCGAACTCAACTAGAGGCAAATGATCCTCCCACTACCGCGAAGTCAATAACACGGGCTCGCGACATATCCTCGAAGTGCGGATAGTGCGCTCTGCTGTCCGATGCATGCGTGGATGAAATGCGATTACTCGGGCTCACTGCGTCCTAAACCCCTGGAAGGACCTCGAAGTTAGCGTGGCGGGCTCCTGCATGCGATATGATCGAAGTAGGGACTCCATGCGATCGGCGATCTCTCGGATGTAAAGTGCGGCATAATCCTCGGTAGAAAAAGTCGTCACGGCGGGAAGAAAGTGGGCTGATTTCGTCGACTGTCGGCGATAACCCATATAGAATCATGTATCCTGCGAGTGCGAGGTAATCACGTGATAAAATCCATGTTGATTACCTCGGCTTCCGGTCGGGATCTCATCGCTGCAGCAAACCACCGGGCCTGCGGTGCTCTGCCTTCGCTGCGACAGCATGGGCGAGCTCACGAACTGCGCAGCGTCCTCTTGAGCCATCCACGATACGGATCTAAGGTCGTGGTACGTCTTGGTCGACCGGATGGATAGAGTAACCGCGTGTGTGCTTCCCAGAACTGCTGCGAAGTCACGAAACATCTGGAACACACAACGCCCTCAAACCTTAGCACCCGTCGGTGCTACCTCAAAGGACCCTTGCCCTCGCGAAGAGATGTATCGCGATAGCGTGTCAAAGCGGATCCTCGGCTGTTGCCTCTTCACCTCGCCGGCGATGGAAGACTCGGCAACCTCGCGAACTCTAACCCTTGCTATCGAGAATCAATCAAGCGGATACCAAGGCTCGCTAAGCGATACAAATCACGAACCATGTCCCTCTCTCTGGCTTGCACGTCGATGGCTCCCCGTGACCTACGACTAAGGCATACGCCTGACATTGGCCTTACGGGTGGTGCGGGATATCAACATCGTAATCCTTAAGCAACTCTAACCACTTGTCTGCATCGTAAGTTCGGCTCCTGTTTGAAGATATCTTTGGAGGCTCTTGTGGTCGTAAAAATATCACGTGAACCCCATACAAATAGTGCCTCGGATCTTGGCGTGAATCACGGTTGACTCGAATCATGGGTGGGGTAGTTCTCGTGTTTCTTGGTGTCGGGATGCATATGCTATAACCACTGCCATCTTTGCGTCAACACACATCCCAACGATGCTGGCGCGTCACAATACATGACATAACCATCTGGACCCTGCGGAAAAGTAGAAGCGAGGCGGTCGTCGATCTCTCTTCAGCCAATGGAAACCACGCTCTGACATCAGTCCGGCGAAACTTGGCTGCCACGAGTCGGCCTAGTCAATAGTGCGAGATAAAGCAAACTTCTCCACGAACCGATAATATCTGCAAGGCCGAGCTGCGAACCTGCAGCCGGAGTAGTAGGTCTAGGCAAGTCTGGCGCCTCGATCTTGGCGTATCCGCTCGAATGCCATCGGCCCGACAATATGCCCAAAGCGCCACTTTGAAGTCAGCAAAACTCACATTTGGAAAACTTGGCGTACAAGCTGCAGTCTGGAGAAGCGTCGGCCACGATCGCCAAATGCTCGCATGCTCTGCTCTGGCGAGAATAAACGAAGATATCATCGATGAACACTATCACAAGCGTGTCCAAAATGGTTTGAACACTCGGTTCATCAAATCCATGAATACGCGGAGCATTGGTCGACAAAAGACATGACCACGAACTCGTAATGCGTCTGGTCGGAATGCGATCTAGGGACATCCGCCTCTCGACTACTTTGATGATAGCGGCCGTAGATCAATCTTGGAGAAACATCTCGCGCCACCTGCAGTCGAACAAATCATCAATCACAGGAAGGGTATACATTCTTAATGGTCACCTTGTTGGTGCTGTAGTCAACACATGCGCGGCGTCCGTCGTTCTTCTTGCGAACAATCTGGCGCCCCGGGGAGAAACACTGATGCGATAAAACCGCTTCTCGGCAAATCTCGGTGGTCCTTGACTCTCTCAACTCGGCGGTGCCGTTACGTATGGCGGAATGGAAATAGGCGAGTGTCGCTAATGTCTATACAAAACTCGATCTCCTCTCGGGAGGATACGGGAGGTCGTGCGGAAACTGCGTCGGGAACTCTCGACCACTTTGGGCCGGCGAAAAATCTGGTGCGCGACTTGATATCAAACACGAGCGAGATGGTAGATATACCGCCTGCACCGTCTTCCTAGCCTTGAGGTAGGAAATAAACCTACCGCCGGCGTCTGGTGCTCCTCCCGCTCAACAGGCTCGCCGAGCTGGAACCGTACTACTCTCTCTCTGCGGTCTACATTGGCGTAGCAGAAGCGCCAATCCGTCCCGTGATCACGTCGAAGTCAATCATCTCGACTCTATCAAGTCGGCTGGGTCAAGCGGCGTAAATAGTCACGGGACAAGCTCTATATACGTGAGCTACCAGAATCACCAGCTGGCGTAGCTACCTCGAAAGTCTATGGACACGGGCTCATCCCTATCCTACTAGCAACAAGGGAGATATATGGGGCCAGTAGAACCGGATCTATCAAGCATACACGTCAAACCCGAGCCCGATAAGGTACTGTGGCGACATCGGTGAGGCCTCACGATCTGTCGGTGGACAAAGCATAAATGCGGTTACGAGAATGCTAGAAGCGGGACGAGCCACGACCTCTGCGCGACCTGCTGACCCATGAGTACCACGCCCTCGGGCGATAGCGTAGGAGATGATGAAGCGGCAACTGAACAGGTGAGCCACCTACCGCGGCCTTGCCCGGTCGGACGATCCCTCGCAAAGTGACCTGCGGCCCTGGCGTAACAAGCTCAAAGTAGTACCACACTTCCGTAATGGGATCTCCGCATCGGCCACCTGGGGGTGGTCGATCGGCGATACCTCTGCTACTCTGGGCGTGCGAAGCCACAGGGCCACAGTGCGCCCTCGAATACTCTGGTGTCTTGAGGATGGTGCGGGAGTGCTCTGGTGGCTGTGGTGCAAATCTAGGCTAGCTTGAGGCCGCCCACGATAGCCACGGAGAAGACCCTCCGTCTGGCGCCTTAACTGCTGCTTTGTCATCACTCGTCGACCTCTGCGCTCGCCGCGTCGAGGGCATGAGCTGCGTGCGGGTAATATCCATACCGGTGGAAAACACCCGCATGACTTCGGCCATATAATCATCTAGCGGTGGCGTGGCGGTGCACCTATCCTCCATATCTGCTACAATCTTTGGGACATATCGAGCGATGAATCAAACTGCGACATTGTACTCACGGCGGTCGTCCCTCTGCCTCGGCGATAAAAATCTATCGGCCAGCGCCCTCGCCGTGTGGAGGCAAGAAGTGAGTGAGAAAGCCTGCGAGAACTCATCCCAAGTAGGCGGGGGCGTGCTCTCCCGGGATAACTCGTAGATCAAACCAATCATTGCGGTATCCGCGCGGCCGTCTGGCGAAAGATCCTGGACTCTGTCTCTGAGGCCTTGATCACCGCGTGATCCTCTGTGGTGGCGGATGAACTCCTGCGGATCATCCTCGGCCTCGACGTAAAACTGCGGCGGGCTACAACTCGAAATCTCGTAGCCTCGAACTATACGCCTCGGGTGTACCACGGGTGCGGCCGTGGCTGGGCTGAGCTGCCGCATCCGGCTATCACCGTATCGGCCTGACTCAGCCAATTGGGCCGTCTCCTTGTACCCTAACTCCTCGCCCGGTGTGGGGCGGGAGGTGTGGGTGCTGTGGTCTCTTTGGGGTTGGCGGCGTCATAGAACTCGCCGTCTGCGGTATAGGTGAGCTAGAGCCCTCGTGACTCTAGGTGTCATTGGCGGCTCCTCGGCTGCCTTGCCATACAGGCGGGTTGCCTGCGTGGAGGCATAAGCTATTCTGAAAGGAATCGTTAGAGGTCGACTTTAACACGACTCTAAAGCACGATCTCGAGTGAGAAGAATGAAACCAATCCTAAATATCTTATAGCCTCACGATTATTGGTGTGGTGCACGCGCGATAATCAAGACTCTACTAGATCTGATGCGTAGACACTTTCAGATAGCGCTGCGATACCACTTTTGTCACGACCCGTTCGGGGCGTGGTAGTGCCTTCAAGGGCACCCAGTAGTCATCATCGAGTAACGGCGGAATATAAAACAAGGCGAAGCTTGATTTATAAAATAAGACCACGATTTATGTGAAAACGTCGCCTTTCGGCATATATATATAAAAACATGGTTTTAGCGATTACATCAAATCTTGTACAACATGACTCTGAGACCTACAGAAATATACAACTATGGCGGGACGGGGCCCGCCATACTACCTGTACAAAACTATCTATAACGGGAGATCGTACCCAGTAGAGCCTCGGAAAAGATGGAGCTCAGAGCACCAGCGTAGAGATCTAAGAATGTAGATCTAGCACACCTTGCCCTTACTGCGGCATGAGCGGCCCAGAAGAGTCGATCTACAACGGTACTAAGTATATGAAAGCGTAAAATACTTAAATGAAAACATATCATTTTAAAATCGGTTTTGCAAGTATGTATGAAACAACGAGGGGCGCGTAGTGCCACATCATAAACAAGAGCAACGATAGGTAAGCTATGCGAGTCTTTTCTAGAGCGCAAATGATCAAAGCAGGGCCACTCGCCCGTATTATCGTGCAAGCCTAATCCTGAACTCGAGTCGCGTAGGCCACTCGCGTAGGCGCGTGAGGTATAACCGCGTCGAGGTGCTACTCCTCGGTAACGTCACGGACTCGTTGTCGCGTGGCGCGTAGGCGCGTTAGGTATAACCCGCATACTAACACGGAACTCGTAGCTCGCGTAGGCCCACGGACGCGTGAGGTATTCTCGAATCATGGTCCGGACACTTTGAGTCTACCACGCGGAGGACTTAACGGTATCATCTCGAGGTGAGTGATATAGTACTAACACAGCGACTTATAGTTCAAAACAACATAAGCGTAGTAAAGTGACCTCTTTACCAAGCGTTTACAAGACACTACTGCGTAGCATCGTATCATGTCTACTTATCAAACCATTTTATTATTCTTTTCACGATTCAATATAAATCTGTTATAAACACATGACAAGCTGTTTCTTTTATCAACCTTAAGTGGTTATACTTAACTTCTCATAAAGCTAGTATAACTCTTTAAACACATTTTAAAAACCAATTAGTTCTCTTACATTAATAAATGATTGATACTCTTTTGAAATGCTTTGAGTTCTTTATTATTGAGGCTTAAGCGTGAGGCATTCTGTAGTTATTATTCGAGCTTAAGCGTGAGGCATTCCGTAGTAATTATTCGATTAACACGTATCGTCTGGTACTACATATATATTGTAAAATATCATGCTTTAGGAAGAATCACATGCATACCGTGAAAACCACTGCGAGTTGAATATGTGCGTGAAGTCGACTATAATAGTCAGACATCTATCAAAGACTACTGCGAAGGTCATTCTAAGCAGAGGGTTCACGATTCTACGGAAAGTTGGGCGTGCTTCCCTGCGGTGAGCTATATAAGTCTCTTTGTGAAAGCAGTCCTATATAAGCATAGTTCAATTATTCTTCTTTTAAACCCTTCTCTTTGTGATATGATTCAATTCTAATCTGCAATATTCTTCTAAGTATTTATACTTATTCTTATACTACAACGGTAAGTATTCTCTAATTCAAAGAGGGTTAGGATTAGTTACCTCGGTAAGCTGATAATATCCTAGATAAAGTCGGCTTTGAGCAAGGTTTAGCTCACAAGTTATGCGCTCAGGTGGCTCGAGAACCTTAGAAGTTCTTCATGACTTCTACTAAGGATTAAGGGATATGGGCTAGGGTATTTTGGGCATTATAACGATACTAGAAGGCAACTTTTCTACCAAGGGAGGGGGGGTAGGTTTTGGCTAGGCTAAGGGGAGGCCTTGGCCAAACTACTTAGGCTAGAGGGGTATTCGGCCAAGGGCCTTCCTGAGGAGGAG
Organism: Przewalskia tangutica; assembly: GCA_029844215.1. Classification (NCBI taxonomy): domain Eukaryota; kingdom Viridiplantae; phylum Streptophyta; class Magnoliopsida; order Solanales; family Solanaceae; genus Przewalskia; species Przewalskia tangutica. Next base: position 49,398,665 of record CM056725.1, read on the forward strand.
GTGTTTGGGCGAAAAGGCTACAAAGGAGAGGAGAGGATTTTTAGACTTGGAAGCTTTTGTGGATGAAGAACTCTTCGTCTTAAGGGGTATTTATAGGTCGAAGTGGCCAACCAATGGCCAAGATTAAGACAAGTGCAAGGCAAGTGTAGGGTGAAGATTAACTATACACAAATATCCTACCAACTCATTGACTTTGAGCAAGGCACCAAGCGTGCCAATCCCGTTCGAATTCGTCCCGTGGGCGATTCAAGTCCACGATTGGAGGTGCGAGTGTCGCCTCCCGTTGGTCAAAATGTTCGTCTCTCGGAAAAATCATAAAAATTAGAAATGGCATGGCGGAATTTACCTACGAAGGTGGAAAGCGTTTCGTCGGAAAACTATTCGTTTTGTGAGTTGTGCCCAAAAATAATCGTCGAGCCTAAACTTTAAGGCTAAACTTTTTGCGTATTCCACTTACGTGCATACTGCAAATACGGGGTATAACGGTGGCGTAATTTCCTTTCACCTTCCTAACTCACAGGAAAACATAGGCTCTATCCTATCGGGTTGCGTCGACTACAACCTAGCCCAACACCCAACGTGTTATCATAATAGCCTAACCCTTTAGTCTTTCAGGAGGAGTTAGAACTGTAGTCGAGTCAACTTATCTTCCAATAACTGGAAACCTTTCTCATTCTTGCGAAATATCCGGGTATCCTTAATCTCACTTATGGTTCCTGTTTCCCTTTCTCTGTTGCAACCAAACTTGGTCACTAAACTTAGATTTGATTCATTTGCTTGCCCCATGGTTAAGACTTCCTGTCAATCACAATTTAGGGGGGAGATTTCCTTGATCTCGTCAAGTAGTAACCCGATTTTCCTTTCCCAGTTTGTAGAGCCTATAGCTAGGTGTTACCACATTTCCTCGAAATGTTCTTACTTCCCATTATTTACTAATGGTCTTTACACTAGTCTGGGGTAGTCATATCTCGTGCAACTTACATAACGATAGTCGTATTCTCCTTTATCATTCCGGCCATATCCTTACCTTAGGCTTATTATTAGCAAAAGTATTTCTATCTTGATTCATAATGCAGTTTCATAAATGCGTACAACTGCATTTATATCTTTACGATACTTCCTCGACCAATTCGTGCGTCGTTCTTAATTACTGACACAACACTTTTCCCACGGTTATCTACAAGCTGTAACCTATGGCGTAGCGATATCGAAGACCTTACGGTCGTATCCTGCGTCTAACAACATGGGTACCTGACCCATGTCGTAAAGCGTCATTTCGTGGGAAGAGAACTTATCTCCTTTCTTAAACTTTCCTTGGAGTCACAACCTAATCCACGGGGTCCTCTTGCGGTCGATAATTATCTAATCATCGCGCGCGCTTTAAGTTCGTGTAGATTTTCCAACCTACCAAAGATGCCCTCGACTTTCCGTGGCACTCGTACTTATTTTATTCTTGCCTTGTACATTTTCTGAAATTATCAGGAAGGTCGTGTACGACCGCCACACCAAACCAACTCCAAGTACCTCGAGGGTACTTAACATAAATTCCTTCAAATTCATTACTTACTTTCTGCGTCAATTTACCTCGAGTGAACAAGTCACAGACTTAGAAAGAAAAACAATGATGCCAAAGAAGGAAGGATAATTCCGGTTACTACCACTTCTCTTCCTTTACCTTTGGATAATCGACTTACGGAAGCGGAATCGAGCCAATCTCTCTCTGCGATCAGCGTTGGCATAACAAGAGGCCAGTAGCGTCGTAATGACCTCGATATGCTGCGTCATAACAGCTCTGCTAGAGTGCGCTGGGTCAACGATTGTATCGTTCTGCGGCGATTATTATCTACAGCTCGGCTACCACCCAACACTCACGGTGTAGTCACCTCGAAAGGTTCTCATAGATTCAGGCTTTATTTATTTACACTTGGTTGCTCTCTTTTTCGTTGGTCGTACTCTTTCCGTACTTCCAAACTTATAATAGCAAACGTACATAAATTCCATACTAATTCTGGCCTCCAATCTTTGGAGTTACTAACTTAAACAATATAAGGCCCATTCCGGCTCTCTGACACAGTTAGGTGGAACACGTCCACGAACCCGTAAAATGATTAACTAAACTTGGGCCTTGCACCCTCGTGACCCTGTCACGTAGGGGGACTACTACCAACTGATCCCATTTCATTTCAAGCTATGGGGTGACCCTTAATAGGTCCCCAACCCGACTCGGCGTCGTATTTAACTCTTTTCCTTGGTCTGTCTTAACTTTTTTTTTTCTACCCGAGAAGGCCTTATATACCTAAGGTCTCGGTGGTTATTACATTCTTAGGCTCGCAATTTCCATGCTCCACGCCTACCTTATCAGCCCCCCCGTAAACGGGTACAAAAACTTCTCGTAATACCATAATCGTGTTGTCTTGACCACAACAACCATACTTTCTCCATACGGATCTCACCCGTACCATTTTCTTAATCATACCACGTAGCTCAATCTATTAACATAGTCTTCCATTAATTCCCTTAATAATAACTTCTTAAGGGTCCATTTCCTTCTAAGACAGCTCATCATTTCCTAATTATCTCAAATTAGTACGTAAAACCTTGATGAGAATTCATTAAACTGTTTCATACCTTCCCGGTATTTATTTAGTCCTTACCAAATCCTGGTAATCTAAAATCATTCTAGGAAACACGCGTCTGACCCTCATACATAAATCTGTATAGTTGTATGTCACAATACCAACTACAAACATTACCAACACGGATCACATGATCCCGTAATCTTTCTGGTCATGCTTTGCCTTTCTCGTGGCTGCAAACAATCATAACTTGTTAGGGAGAGATGACCACAACCATCTGACTCTATCGCGCGATCTTAGAGTGATAAGAATGAAACCAATACTAAATGTCCTGTGACCTCCACGATTATAGATGTGGTGCCTGACACCGATAATCAAGACTCTACTAGAACGGTGCGTAGACACTTTCAGAGGACTAAGCGCTCACGATACCACTTTTGTCACGACCAGACCGGGCGCGTGGTGCCCTCTTGATCGGTGTATTTTATATACACTTTTAGTCATTTTTAGTTAATCTTTTGTCCCTTTTTGTACAAATAAGTGTCGTATTAGGATAGTTTTCTTTCTTTTGAGTCAAAGTGGTTAAAATGGCCAAATGGCGGAAAAGGAGCTAAAGAGGGCAAAAAGGAGGTTCGAGCTTAAAAGCAGAGAAAGTGGCGAGCAGCGAGAAACCAGTCGGCGCGGCCCTCCTGCGATCGAAGCGAGCGCGGCGCTAAACATCGAAGAGGCTGCAGAGGTTCGAGCGCGGCGCCCGCGAGCAGCGAAGATCGAGGCTGCGGCGCCAAATCACCAATCTTTGCGAAGTTCGCGTCGCGGCGCCGATAGAAGCTGCGGCGGCAGCGGAAAAATCGAGTTTTTAGGCAATTTACGGGCGGGCACGAGGAAAAGTTTGAGCGGTTTCCTATAAAGGAGAACCACTGGCGATTCTAAAGGGTTCCCTTTCTTACTGACAAGGTTTTCTTGGATTGAAGATTGGAGACCCTAAACTTAGTAATTTTCTTTTCTTTTCTTTCTTTTATTTCAGTTTTGTATGATGAACTTGGAATTAGTTCTTGTCATGTCAATGGCTAGGAACAAATTCTTTTATAGGGCTTTCCATGTTGATTCACTAGAAACTTATGTTATGAATTAATGCATGTTATGGTTATTCTTCTTTGAGAGATTTATCCAATAATTGCTTTGAATGCTTGGTAATTAATTGACAACTAATTATCATTATATGATTTCTAATCAAACTTCGAAAGGTGGAGGTTGTGAATATTCTGTAAGTTGGGTAGACATATTTTGGATTGGGGATGAAAATACCTCAATTAGTTATGTCGCGTTAATAAGAGGCTTAACAACCACAATTTTACGCGTAGTGCGTGACGGTTAACTAGGTTTTGTGCTTAATCCTCCTATAGAGTTATCCTTATCACGAAAGGTAGAAAGGTGCAATCTTGGGGTTGAGTGTTTATATATCATTACGGGAATATAAAATGATTTACGTAAACTGCTAGCTCAGAGAAGAAAACCATAATTCATTGCATTGATAAATAACATAAGCGGATAGTTGAGGAGACATGGAAGCCTATTTCCATCACATGAAGTAAACCTATAGTTAATTAGCTTTTATAATTATTAGTTATAAACCACAAAATCAAATATCAATTGCCAAATAGATACCAAAAGATAGATAGTTGGTACTTGAACCTAATCTTGTGGGCGATATTAGGTCTTACGAGACTATATTACTTGTCACGATAACGTGCACTTGTGTTAAAGTGTGTGCATCTTTTCGCGCATCAAGTTTTGGCGCGTTGCGAGGATTAGGCATAGTTCAATATTAAATTTATCTATTTTTAATTTCTAATTTGGTTTTATTTTTTAATTCTTTACATTGTTTATTTTATTTTATTTTCTTTTGTACAAACAAGTGTCATAGTGATTCATTGTTGGTTTTGATTCATCTCATGAATCCTTTAGATATGGATTTTCTTGTCAATATGATAGAGATCCAACCATAGAGGAAGAGAGGAGGAATTACGAGAAGCTATACTCGGTTTCACGAGTACCAAAATCGGTTCATGGGCGAAACAAGAATGGCCATGAAGAAGTTGGAAGCGCATAAATAGGAGAGCTCGCGATCATGTTGAGCAAAAGCAAGAAGAGCAATTTGCACAGGGTAGGCAATATGGAAACACAATGTCGGGCAATTAACACGAAGGATGCGAATCGGAGGAGATAGAAAGTGCGCGGCAGCAGCCGCGGCGCTATGGCGGTCGCGGCTGAAGATGCGAGACGATGCGGGAGAGTGGCGTCGTGGCGGCAAAAGCGGTATGGCGCCCGGAACCAATCGAAAATTCGGCTGTAGAAACCGCTTTGTTATACCGTATTTCGGTGTATATGCGTGGGGCGTGCGTGAAAATTTTGAAGCTTAAGTAGGCGGCGATTTTCACTTTGTGCCTGACACGATTAGAGTCGTTTTTGTGAAAGCGTTTCCACGACTTTCGTAGGAAAATTCGGCTATGTCATTTATATTTTTGCGGATTTTTAGAGGCGAAATATTTTTGGGCCAGCGGGAGGTGACACTTGTCACCTCGTTGGGCGATTTAGAGGCGGTCGAGGTTGGTTGGCCTTGGCGATTAGTCCTTATTTTGGGCCTTGTTTTGTGGCTTGTTTTGTGCCATGTTTGGTGGAGTAGGGTTAGGGTTGCACTTGGCTTGATCTAGGCCTTACACTTGCCTTGCACATGGCTTGATCTTGGCCATTGGTTGGCCTTGGGTTTTGCTATAATCACTCTATTTTCATATACTACGGGTATTGTGTGACTTTTGTGAAAGTAACATATCTTTAAAGAGTTATTGTATAAAGTACTTTGGGGATAAAAACCCGATCTCGTTAATCATATAGTAGAAAGTACCTTATGTGTGAATAACTTGATTGTATTGGTTTGTGATAGCCTTGTAATACCTTCGTGTTGATTTGATAAGTAATCATATTAGGATGCTATGTGTGTTAGTATTCTGTGATGTTTGTGTAAAGGGGTTTTCCCTTGATTGTGCTTATGTTGTTTAAACGATAAACTGCTATGTTGGTATTATACCACTCACCGTGTTTCCGGGGGTTAAGCTGCCCTCCGATGCGGGGTAGACTCGAGTGATGCAGGACCGTGATTGAGAATACCTGCATGCGGGTCGGGGGCTATCTTGCGGGCTACGAGAGTTCGAGTTAGTGTGCGGCCTTTATGGTCATGCGATGCATGTGGCCATGCGGTGCGAGTCGGGGCGATGCGAGTAGCTACCCTCGATGCGGGGTTATACCTCATGCGGGCCTATAAGATTGGCCTATGCGGTGCGGGAGTTCGGGGCTAGGCAGCGCGCATTTGATATGCAGGCGGCGACGGCTTTGATCATGTAGCGGTGCAGGCAGATATCATGATCTGATTTATGACCTTGTTAATGCTTGTAGGTGTTAGTAATCGGCTATGCCTTCGTACTTACCTGCTATTTTATTTGGACACGGTGGGACACATTGTTGTTCATGTATTCCTTGGTGCTTTTCTATCGTTGGTAGCGGTGAGGAAGGTATTAGTGGGCATGATTGATGTTGTGGGCGTGAGACCCGTGTTTATATTTGAGTGATGACTTTGAGCGTGAGTCACGACTTGATATATTGCTTATTTATTGTGAAGCGTAGTTTGGTTATCATACATGTCTCACCTTTATATAGACTACTATGATTTCATTCTGATATTTTGATTTCACATACTCGGTACTGTTATCTTGACCTCCTTGAAGTGCGTTCATGCGCGAATAAAGGTACACGGATCGTTGATCCTCGCTCCTAGGAGTCCGATTCGGCGTTTGGGAAGCTCGTTCCTCGGAGTCTTATCTTGGTATAGTCCCTGTTGTTGTAGGTGCTTACGTTCGGGGTATGGCGAACCACTGTCGTCGTTGTTGTCATATCATTCGTAAGTGCAGTAATGCTTGTTGTGGGCGGGGTTTGTAAAAGGATTAAAGCTGTTCATGTTGAAAGAGTTGTTGTATATATATATATGCGAAAGGCAACTTTCTTGAGATATCGTGTCTCAATTTATCTTGTTTCATATCTTGGTTATTTTATATTCGTGATTACTCGATGTATGACTCTTTGGGGTGCGGGTAAGGCACGATCCACGGGCCGAGCAGTCGTGACAAAAGTGGTATCGAGCGATTAATCCTCGGAAAGTGTCTACAGACCGTATCCGATGAAGTCTTGATTATCGGTGTGTTGTGCACCACGATAATCGGAGGCTATAGGATATTTATGATTAGTTTCTATTCTTCTCACTGCGAGATCGTGCCTTAGGCGGTGTTGTAAGTTGGACCCTCAACGTATTTCTTTCCCTGCGTTATGCCTCGCGTGAAGCGGCCCCCGGGAGGACAAAGCGGAGGAGGCTGCGAGTAAATCTGAGAGGGTTCTGAGGGCCTGAGCCCAATCATCGCTGAGGTGGTGCTTCATTTAGGGAGTTCTGCGGCGTCGCTAGCCCAGAGTTTGCAGCGGCGGCGATTCTGCTGCGGCCATGATATTTGAACCTTGATTCCACGGCCAGGGGCGAGAGAATATAGATTGCAAAGCGACCACATTACTAGCTATGGATGTGTTTGCGGAGAGTATCTGCGATGTCTGCGAGTCTTGATGACTATCTAAGAGGTTGTGCAAGAATAATTCTTGATTGAAGCGAGCATGGCACGTATGCGGGCTTATGCGCGGCGAGCGAAAAGCGTAGATCGGCGGGTTGAAGGGCGAGAGAGGGCGAGCGGCAAGGTCGCTTTAGTAACTCGAGGCAAGTCGCCTCGCGGCCGAATTAGATATGCACCTCTGCCCGGTCTGAGTGGACTTCGCGGATTCGGGGCGTTCGGGGTATGCGAGGTGGTCGGACTCGGGGCTTAGGTCGCGGTGTGGCGAGCGTCATTCAGGGAATGTCGTCTTTTGTTGATGCTCATTTCTGGCGTCGAGTGCGATATCGTGAGAATGTCGCTTGTAGGAGGACTTAGCCTTGAGGATCGGTGGGTAGTTCGTCATCTTCCAGCTATCGCCCTGCAGGCGAGTTTGATTAGACGACTAAGGGAGTGAAGCGGTAGATATAGATATATCCTTAACCTACAGAGATCGGTATGTGTGATAAGGTGAGTATACCTTAAGTGCTATGTTACGATAGCGGTGTGTTAGTTGTGATTAGAAATCATGGTGGGTTAGCAGAGTAAGATTTTGGGGATAGAGAAGGTGTGAGCCTTAGAGTTTTATACGTAGAGACCTTAGAGGTAAGGCCGTCTCGAGAAAAGGTGTAGTGTTATGTTTGATCCTTATCGGAGTGCTTAGTGCGCGTGAGATATATTGTGTGATAAGTCCCGAGTAGTGTGGAATGAAGAGGGTAGTTGAGCTAAGAAGGCGCTAGGTTTTAGTAACATGATTAGTGAGTTTTCCGGGAGCTGGCGTTTTGCGGCGTTCTTGGGTCGGGTTGAGGCCGCGTTGCGGGTCAACCAGCGGCATGTTTGGTGGTGGGGTCGGTTTGTGGTGGTCGCGCTTGTGGTAAGTCACGAGGGTGTTAGGCCCAGTTTAGTTAACGTCACGAATTCGTGGATGCGTTCGACCCGATGGTCGGGCCGAGGAGTCGGCCGTCTTGTCTTAGCAAAGGCCGTTTACTCGGCGGTGTTGATTTTATCGAGAAAGGTTGTAAGGCTGCGGGGTGCCTACCTTCACCTTATGATGACAGTGGAGCCAGTGCGGCTTTTGTTTGGAAGTTTTACAGCGGGGTTAAGAACTTCGGGTGAGTCTCGAGAATCGCGTTCGCCACCGGGCGGTGTGTGGATTTAGGGGTAGTTGTGGGGATTGTTGTCTCTGTGGAGGAGAGTTTAAGTTACCATTTCGGTGTTCGGATGTCGCCTTATGAAGCTGGTAGGGGCGGATGTGTAATCGCCGGTCGATTGGTTCGATGTTGGCAAGATTCGAGATAGTTGGTTGAGCTTGTTCCGGTTGTGGATAAGGTAAAGCTTGTCTAGAAAAGGTTACGGCGGCTCGGAGAAGTCGTGCGGATAATCGGCGGCGGCAGAGTTCGAGTTAATGGTCGGTCTTCTTGAAAGTACCACCGGGTTGGGTGTGGCGAGTTTTGGAAAGCAGAGGAACTTAGCGAGTTACCTTGGGCCGCACTTTTGGGTTAAATGTGAAGAATAGGCGGGTTTCCTATAGGTTAGCATTTGCGTCCGAGCTTAGGAAGCGATGCGTCCGGTCTTCGTATTGTTATGATCGGAAAGTATCGGAGATTCGTCAGTGTTCCCGATTAATGATGACCACGTTAGAATAGTGACCGAGTTTTGGAAGCGGCGATTTGAAATGTAGTAAGGATTGAGTGTCTGACGACCTCGAGGATCGCGTGCGGCCGGTACCAATTGTTGGGTCGCGGGTGACACTAGAACCTCGCGGCAAAGTGACAAAAATGGTATCACGGCGAGTAAAGGGAGAAGCGAGCATGTATGGCGAGCATAGATGTGATCATTTCTTTTGTAAGGAGAAGGTCACGAAGGAAGTATATTTTAGACCGGAGAGAGGTGTTTGTGGTAATGTTAGAGGTGTTTCCTCGTGGACTTGGATGGAGGTATTTTTGCGGGTGTTTACGTGGCCATGTGTGGCGGGATTGTTCTCGTAAGTATAGTAGTGAAGACTATCTTGGCGCGTTTGTTTAAGACTTAGAAGGAACATTCGGGACGAATGTTTCTAAGAGAGGAGAATGTTATACCGTATTTCCGGTGTATGCGTGGGGCGTGCGTGAAAAATTTTGAAGCTTAAGTAGGCTTGGCGATTTTCACTTTGTGCACAACACGATTAGAGTCGTTTTTCGGCGAAGCGTTTCCACGACTTTCGTAGGGAAAATTCCGGCTATGTCATTTATATTTTTGCGGATTTTTAGAGAGGCGAAATATTTTTGGGCCAGCGGGAGGGTGACACTTGTCACCTCGTTGGGCGATTTAGAGGCGGTCGAGGTTGGTTGGCCTTGGCGATTGGTCCCTTATTTTGGGCCTTGTTTTGTGGCTTGTTTTGTGCCATGTTTGGTGGAGTAGGGTTAGGGTTGCACTTGGCTTGATCTAGGCCTTACACTTGCCTTGCACGTGGCTTGATCTTGGCCGTTGGTTGGCCTTGGGTTTCTATAAATACCACAGGCTTGAAGACTTCATTCGTCCAAAAACTTCCAAGTCTTGAAACCCTCTCCTCCATTCTTGTTGCTCTGGCAGAGCTTCCCCTCTCCCACACCGTGTGGCCTTTGGCGAGGGTTCCCTCGCTTTGTGGTGTCTTGCCATAGGGTACCACTAGCCTAGTTGTTTAGTATAATACACCCACTCTTGGTAGAAATACTCTCCAGTATTGTTATAATGCCCAAAATACCTTAGCCTTTACCTTGTTGTATTCCAAAAGTTACCTCATCGTAGAGCAGGAAATACTACCTTTTGTCTTTTTGTCTCAAGCCGAAACCCTAAGGAAATCTTCATAGTTGGTTGAAGTACTTAAGTAGAAGTTGGTTAGAACTTCTAAGGGTTGTTGGAGGCGCGCGGAGTAGGAGCTAAACCTTGCTTAGGATCGACATTATAACTTGGATACTTATGGGCTTATCGAGGTAAATATCTTGTCCCTCTATTGTAATTGGAAATTACATGATTGTTAGACTATATAGTTGAAGTATACTATATATAGTCTTGAGCGTAGTTATCGTGATGTCTTTTGACTTAAGCTGAATAATAAGAAACTTTTGAAGAAAGTCTTGAGCGTAATTACATGGGGTGTATTCTGATAGACTTGTGTAGCTTTCTTTGTGTAGTAGAATCGTACCGTCAGGTTAGGCGTGCAAACCTCCCCACTGGTTGGCTTGGTAGCCGGCCTCGATAAAGGAGGAGATTTACGTTGTTGCGGCGGGGAGTCTTTGCCGAATTTTACGTAGAATGTTCTGCGATAAGATCTAAATGTTAATAAGCGCCTTGTGGCCTTATAGGTTGAAGTACTACGTGTGGCGCGATCTACTTGGCTTAAGGAGTAGCGGCGTTTGGAAGTACTTGGGCGTTTTGCTATTAGTCGATACTCGTCGCGAGGTATGTGAACCTCTTCCATCTCTTACAGCATGATATGTGTGAACTATGTGATGCGGTGAGCGTCATGTGCTAAATGTATTTGATTGGTTTAAAACATAAAGTGATATAACGGCTTTATGGGAAGTTGGTTATATGACTTTATGTAGGAAGAAAATACTTGTGGTTTTAAAAGGTAAGATTTGAACTATAAGCGGCTTGTTATGTGATAATAAAGAACTTGAAGTATTTCAAAGATTTTGAATCATTTTGAAAGAAGCGTAATACTTGGGTTTTGAAAAACTTAAGAGTTATACTAGCTTTATGGGAAGTTAGGTATAACGGCTTAAGAATGTTTTCTTGATTTGAAATCGGAATGTGTGCAAACAAACCAACTGCGGCGTCGATAAAGGAAATGTTTTGAATAATTAAGCATTATTAAAACGGTAGAAACTTCATCTGCGTAGAAGCTAAGATAAGACAAAATGATATTTCCTAGATCATGCTTTGTAATAAGATTGTTATAAACAAGAATATCCTACTCGCATATAAGGCTTATCTTTCTCAGTTGTTTAAAGGAGAATTATATTCTTAAAAGTATAAGACTATGAACTACTGAAACCTTTTAAAATAAGAAAGCGGGAACATTTGAAATTAGGCAAACTTGGGCGTTTGGATAAATATGTTGTTACTTGATTTTACAAAGATAAGTGTTTTGATTTACTTGAAAAGATAATCACTCTATTTTCATATACTACGGGTATTGTGTGACTTTTGTGAAAGTAACATATCTTTAAAGAGTTATTGTATAAAGTACTTTGGGGATAAAAACCCGATCTCGTTAATCCTATAGTAGAAAGTACCTTATGTGTGAATAACTTGATTGTATTGGTTTGTGATAGCCTTGTAATACGCCGTGTTGATTTGATAAGTAATCATATTAGGATGCTACGTGTGTTAGTGATACGTGATGTTTGTGTAAAGGGTTTTCCTTGATTGTGCTTATGTTGTTTAAGCGATAAAGCGCTATGTTGGTATTATACCACTCGCGCGTGTTTAGGGGTTAAATTGCGCCTCCGTCGGGGTAGACTCGGTGATGCAGGACCGTGATTCGAGAATACCTCATGCGGGTCGAGGGCCTATGCGGGCTACGAGAGTTCGAGGTTAGTGTGCGGCCTTTATGGTCATGCGATGCATGTGGCCGTGCGATGCGAGTCGGGGCGATGCGGGAGTAGCTACCCTCGATGCGGGGTTATACCTCATGCGGGCCTATAATATTGGCCTATGCGGGTGCGGGAGTTCGGGGCTAGGCAGCGCGCATTTGATATGCGAGCGGCGACGGCTTTGATCATGTGGCGGTGCAGGCAGATATCATAATCTGATTTATGACCTTGTTAGTCTTGTAGGTGTTAGTAATCGGCTATGCCTTACTTACCTGTCTTGTTTTATTTGAACACGAGTGGGACATGTTGTTCATGTGTATTCCTTGGTGCTTTTCTATCATTGGCTAGGCGGTGAGGAAGGTATTCGCGGGCATGATTGATGTTGTGGGCGTGAGACCCGTGTTTTTATTTAGTGATGACTTTGAGGCGTGAGTCACGACTTGATATATTGCTTATTTATTGTGGCGTAGTTTGGTTATCATACATGTCTCACTTTATATAGACTACTATGATTTCATTTCTGATATTTTGATTTCACATACTCGGTACTGTTGTCTTGACCTCCTTGAAGCTGCGTTCATGCGCGAGTAAGGTACGCGATCGTTGATCCTCGCTCCTAGGGTCACGATTCGGCGTTTGGGAAGCTCAGTTCCTCGGAGGCTTATCTTGGTATAGTCCCTGTTGTTGTAGGTGCTTACATTCGGGGTATGGCGAGCCACTGTCCGTCGTTGTTGTCATATCATTCGTAAGTGCATGTAATCTTGTTGTGGGCGGGGTTTGTAAAAGGATTAAATTGTTCATGTTGAAAGAGTTGTTGTATATATATATATGCGAAAGGCAACTTTCTTGAGATATACGTGTCTCGATTTATCTTGTTTCATATCTTGGTTATTTTATATTCGTGATTACTCGATGTATGACTCTTTGGGGTGCGGGTAAGGCACGATCCACGGGCCAGGCGAAGTCGTGACAAAAGTGGTATCGAGCGATTAATCCTCGGAAAGTGTCTACAGGGCCGTATCGATGAAGTCTTGATTATCGGTGTGTTGTGCACCACGCGATGTCGAGGAGGCTATAGGATATTTAGGATTGGTTTCTATTCTTCTCACTCTGAGATCGTGCCTTAGGGCGGTGTTGTAAGTTGGACCCTCTAACGTATTTCTTTCCCGTACCGTTATGCCTCGCGTGAGACGGCCCGGGGAGGACAAAGCGGCCGAGGAGGCTGCGAGTAAATCTGAGAGATTCACGAGGGCCTGAGCCCAATCATCACTGAGGTGGTGCCCATTTAGGAGTTCTGCGGCGTCGCTAGCCCAGCGAGTTTGCAGCGTGGCGGTTCTGCTGCGGCCATGATATTTGAACGCCAGTTCCACGGCCAGGGGCGAGAATATAGATTGCAAAGCGACCACATTACTAGCTATGGATGTAGCTGCGGAGAGTATACCGATGTCTGCGCGAGTCTTGATGACTATCTAAGAGAGGTTGTGCAAGAATAATTCTTGATTGAGGCTTGAGCATGGCACGTATGCGGGCTTATGCGCGTGGCGAAAGCGTAGAGATCGGCGGGTTAACGAAGGGCGGGAGAGGCGAGCGGCAGGTCCTTTAGTAACTCTCGAGGCAAGTCGCCTCGCGGCCGATTAGATATGCACCTCGCTTGGTCTGAGTGGACTTCCGGATTCGGGGCGTTCGGTATGCGAGGTGGTCGGACTCGGGCTTAGGTCGCGGTGTAATGAGGCGTCATTAGGGAATGTCGTCTTTTTGTTGATGCTCATTTCTGGCGACCGTCGAGTCGATATCGTGAGAATGTCGCGTAGGAGGACTTAGCCTTGAGGATCGGTGGGTAGTTCGTCATCTTCCTTAGCTATGCGCCTGCAGGCGAGTTTGATTAGACGACTAAGGGAGTGAAGCGGTAGATATAGATATATCCTTAACCTGCAGAGATCGGTATGTGTGATAAGGTGAGTATACCTTAAGTGCTATGTTACGATAGCGGTGTGTTAGTTGTGATTAGAAATCATGGTGGGTTAGCAGAGTAAGATTTTGGGGATAGAGAAGGTGTGAGCCTTAGAGTTTTATCGTAGAGACCTTAGAGGTAAGGCCGTCTCGAGAAAGGTGTAGTGTTATATTTGATCCTTATCGGAGTGCTTAGTGCCGTGAGATATATTGTGTGATAAGTCCCGAGTAGTGTGGAATGAAGAGGGTAGTTGAGCTAAGAAGACCGCTAGGTTTTAGTAACATGATTAGTGAGAGTTTTCCTTGGGAGCTGGCGTTTTCGCGGCGTTGCGGGTCGGGTTGAGGCCGCGTTGCGGGTCAACCAGCGGCATGTTGGTGGTGGTCGGTTTGTGGTGGTCGCGCCTTGTGGTAAGTCACGAGGGTGTTAGGCCCAGTTTAGTTAACGTCTGGTCGTGGATGCATTCGACCCGATGGTCGGGCGAGGAAGTCGGCCGTCTTGTCTTCTAGCAAAGACCGTTTACTCGTGATGTTGATTTTATCGAGAAAGGTTGTAAGGCTGCGCGGGGTGCCTACCTTCACCTTATGACAGTGGAGCCAGTGCGGCTTTTGTTTTGGAAGTTTTACAGCGGGGTTAAGAACTTCGGTGAGTCTCGAATCGCGTTCGCCTCGGGCCGGTGTGTGGATTTCGGGGTAGTTGTGGGGATTGTTGTCTCTGTGGAGGAGAGTTTAAGTTACCATTTCGGTGTTCGGATGTCGCCTTATGAAGCTGGTAGGGGCGGATGTGTAAGTCGCGGTCGATTGGTTCGATGTTGGCAAGATTGAGATAGTTGGTTGAGCATGTTCCGGCGGTGTGGATAAGGTAAAGCTTGTCTAGAAAAGGTTACGCGGCTCGGAGAAGTCGTGCGGATAATCGGCGGCGGCTTAGAGTTGAGTTGTGGTCGGTCTTCTTGAAAGTACCACCGGGTTGGGTGTGGCGAGTTTTTGGAAAGCGAGAGGAACTTAGCGAGTTACCTTGGGCCGCACGGGTTCATGTGAAGAATAGGCGGGTTTCCTATAGGTTAGCATTTGCGTCCGACTTAGGAAGCGATCGTCCGTCTTCGTATTGTTATGATCGGGAAAGTATCGGAGATCCGTCAGTGTTCGATTAATGATGACCACGTTAGAGATAGTGACCCGAGTTTTGGAAAGCGAAGCGATTTGAAATGTAGTAAGTTCGAGTGTCACGACGGCCTCGGGGATCGCATGCAGCCCGGTACCAATTGTTGGGTCGCCGGAGTGACACTAGAACCTCGCGGCAAAGTGACAAAAATGGTATCACGACGAGTAAAGGGAGAAGCGAGCATGTATGGCGAGCATAGATGTGATCATTTCTTTTGTAAGGAGAAGGTGCGAAGGAAGTATATTTTAGACCGGAGAGAGGTGTTTGTGGTAATGTTAGAGTGTTTCCTCGTGGACTTGGATGGAGGTATTTTGCGGGTGTTTACGTGGCCATGTGTGGCGGGATTGTTCTCGTAAGTATAGTAGTGAAGACTATCTTGGCGCGTTTGTTTAAGACTTAGAAGGAACATTCGGAACGAATGTTTCTAAGGAGGAGAATGTTATACCGTATTTCCGGTGTATGCGTGGGGCGTGCGTGAAAAATTTTGAAGCTTAAGTAGGCTTGGCGATTTTCACTTTGTGCCTGACACCCGATTAGAGTCGTTTTTTTGAAAGCGTTTCCACGACTTTCGTAGGGAAAATTCCGGCTATGTCATTTATATTTTTGCGGATTTTTCAGAGGCGAAATATTTTTGGGCCAGCGGGAGGTGACACTTGTCACCCTCGTTGGACGATTTAGAGGCGGTCGAGGTTGGTTGGCCTTGGCGATTAGTCCCTTATTTTGGGCCTTGTTTTGTGGCTTGTTTTGTGCCATGTTTGGTGGAGTAGGGTTAGGGTTGCACTTGGCTTGATCTGGGCCTTACACTTGCCTTGCACGTGGCTTGATCTTGGCCATTGGTTGGCCTTGGGTTTCTTATAAATACCCCACAGGCTTGAAGACTTCATTCGTCCAAAAACTTCCAAGTCTTGAAACCCTCTCCTCCCTTCTTGCTCTGGCCAGAGAGCTTCCCCTCTCCCACTGCACCGTGTGGCCTTTGGCGAGGTTCCCTCCTCTTTGTGGTGTCTTGCCATGGGGTACCACTAGCCTAGTTGTTTAGTATAATACACCCTCTTGGTAGAAATACTCTCAGTATTGTTATAATGCCCAAAATACCTTAGCCTTTACCTTGTTGTATTCCAAAGTTACCTCTATCGTAGAGCAGGAAATACTACCTTTTGTCTTTTTGTCTCAAACCAGAAACCCTAAGGAAATCTTCATAGTTGGTTGAAGTACTTAAGTAGAAGTTGGTTAGAACTTCTAAGGGTTGTTGGAGCGCACGGAGTAGGAGCTAAACCTTGCTTAGGATCGACATTATAACTTGGATACTTATGGGCTTATCGAGGTAAATATCTTGTCCCTCTATTGTAATTGGAAATTACATGATTGTTAGACTATATAGTTGAAGTATACTATATATAGTACTGAACGAAGTTATCGTGATGTCTTTTGACTTAAGCTGAATAATAAGAAACTTTTGAAGAAGAGTCTTGTTTGTAATTACATAGGGTGTATTCTGATGAGACTTGTGTAGCTTTCTTTGTGTAGTAGAATCGTACGTCAGGTTAGGCGTGCAAACCCCTCCACTGGTTGGCTTGGTAGCGGCCTCGATAAAGGAGAGATTTACGTTGTTGCGGGGAGAGTCTTTGCGAATTTTACGTAGAATGTTCTACGATAAGATCTAAATGTTAATAAAGCGCCTTGTGGCCTTATAGGTTGAAGTACTACGTGTGGCGCGATCTACTTGGCTTAAGGAGTAGCGGCGTTTGGAAGTACTTGGGCGTTTTGCTATTAGTCGATACTCGTCGCGAGGTATGTGAACCTCTTCCTATCTCTTCTAGCATGATATGTGTGAACTATGTAGTGCGGTAGGCGTACGTGTGCTAAATGTATTTGATTGGTTTAAAACATAAAGTGATATAACGGCTTTATGGGAAGTTGGTTATAACGACTTTATGTAGGAAGAAAATACTTGTGGTTTTAAAAGGTAATTGATTTGAACTATAAGCGGCTTGTTATGTGATAATAAAGAACTTGAAGTATTTCAAAAGATTTTGAATCATTTTGAAAGAAGCGTAATACTTGGGTTTTGAAAAACTTAAGAGTTATACTAGCTTTATGGGAAGTTAGGTATAACGACTTAAGAATGTTTCTTGATTTGAATCGAATGTGTACCGACAAACCACTGCAGCGTCAATAAAAGGAAATGTTTTGAATAATTAAGCATTATTAAAACCAGTAGAAACTTCCATCTGCATAGAAGCTAAGATAAGACAAAATAATATTTCCTAGATCATGGCTGCTGTAATAAGATTGTTATAAACAAGAATATCCTACTCACATATAAGGCTTATCTTTCTCAGATTGTTTAAAGGAGAATTATATTCTTAAAAGTATAAGACTATGAACTACGAAACCTTTTTAAAATAAGAAACGGGAACATTTGAAATTAGGCAAACTTGGACGTTTGGATAAATATGTTGTTACTTGATTTTACAAAGATAAGTGTTTTGATTTACTTCAAAAGATAATCACTCTATTTTCATATACTACGGGTATTGTGTGACTTTTGTGAAAGTAACATATCTTTAAAGAGTTATTGTATAAAGTACTTTGGGGATAAAAACCCGATCTCGTTAATCATATAGTAGAAAGTACCTTATGTGTGAATAACTTGATTGTATTGGTTTGTGATAGCCTTGTAATACCTTCGTGTTGATTTGATAAGTAATCATATTAGGATGCTATGTGTGTTAGTGATACGTGATGTTTGTGTAAAGGGGTTTTCCCTTGATTGTGCTTATGTTGTTTAAACGATAAACTGCTATGTTGGTATTATACCACTCACCGTGTTTCCGGGGGTTAAGCTGCCCTCCGATGCGGGGTAGACTCAGGCGGTCTGGGACCATGATTCGAGAATACCTCATGCGGGTCCGGGCCTATGCGAGCTACGAGTTCGAGTTAGTGTGCGGCCTTTATGGTCATGCGGTGCATGTGGCCGTGCGGTGCGAGTCGGGGCGATGCGGGAGTAGCTACCCTCGATGCGGGGTTATACCTCATGCGGGCCTATGAGATTGGCCTATGCGGAGTGCGGGGGAGTTCGGGGCTAGGCGCGCACATTTGATATTGCGGGCGGCGGCCGGCTTTGATCATGTGGCGGTGCAGGCGGATATCATGATCTGATTTATGACCTTGTTAAATGCTGTAGGTGTTAGTAGTCGGCTATGCCTTCGTACTTACCTGCATCTTGTTTTATTTGGACCAGTGGGACACATGTTGTTCATGTGTATTCCTTGGTGCTTTTCTATCATTGATTATAGCGGTGAGGAAGGTATTCGCGGGCATGATTGATGTTGTGGGCGTGAGACCCGTGTTTATATTTGAGTGATGACTTTGAGGCGTGAGTCACGACTTGATATATTGCTTATTTATTGTGAGCGTAGTTTGGTTATCATACATGTCTCTGCTTTATATAGACTACTATGATTTCATTCTGTATTTTGATTTCACATACTAATTTTGTTATCTTGACCTCGCCCGAGGCTGCGTTCATGCTGCGAGTAAAGGTACACGATCGTTGATCCTCGCTCCTAGGGTCACGATTCGGCGTTTGGGAAGCTCCGTTCCTCGGAGGCTTATCTTGGTATAGTCCTGTTGTTGTAGGTGCTTACATTCGAGGGTATGGCGAACCTGTCCGTCGTTGTTATCATATCATTCGTAGAAGTGCGTAATCTTGTTGTGGGCGGGGTTTGTAAAAGGATTAAAATGTTCATGTTGAAAGAGTTGTTGTATATATATATATGCGAAAGGCAACTTTCTTGAATATACGTGTCTCAATTTATCTTGTTTCATATCTTGGTTATTTTATATTCCGTGATTACTCGATGTATGACTCTTTGGGGTGCACAGGTAAGGCACGATCCTGAGCCGGGCAGTCGTGACACGCACCCAGTGATAATACCATATCCCCAGAAGTTAAAAACATGTACTCTTGACAAGCAATTCTCTAGATTCGTGGAGATCCTCAAACAATTGCAACTCAATATCCCGTTTGCTGAAGCATTAGAGCAAATGTCGAGCTACGTCAAGTTCATGAAGGATGTGCTTAGCAAAAAGAGGAGGATAGAGGACTACGAAACAGTGATGTTGACTGAGGAATGTAGTGCCATCCTACAGAGACAACTACCTCGAAGTTACAAGATCGGGAGCTTCACCATCCATGCACCATTGGAAAGTTTGAATGTCGAGGCGTTGTGCGACTTGGGAGCGAGCATAAATCGATGCCTTATCTAGTTTTACGCAAACTAGGAATGGGAGAAGTCAAACCTACAAACATCACTGCGATTAGTGACCGCTCGATCAATAGTTCATCCTAGAGGAGTCATCGAAGATGTATTAGTGAAGGTGGACAAGTTCATCTTTCCGCCGACCGTTATCTTAGACATACAAGATAACGATGGAATCCCCATCATACTTGGCAGACCCTTCTTAGCCACAGGACAGGCTCTCATTGATGTTCACAAAGGGGAGTTGAAGCTTCGAGTAGATGAAGAAGAGGTGATTTTCAATATTTTTCAAGCAGCAACTTTTCCAGATGTCAAGGATAACTGCTCAGCCATTGATCTTATCGAAGAAACAGTGTCAGCCAAGTAGTTCGGACATGATGATACGCTTGAAAAAGTACTGACCAAATGGGATGGTGAGAGTAGAAACGACCCAGATCTGATGGAGTACGCAAATTGGATGAATGTTTATGAAAAATGGGATACGAGTGTCACGACCCATTCCGGGGCCCGTGACTGGTGCCTTACCGGGGCACCCAAGTAGTCATACATCAGAGTAATCAGCGGAAATATAAAACAAGATATGAAACAGTTTATAAAATAAGACACAGTTTATGTGAGAAAACGTCGCCTTTCGGCATATATATATAAACATGGTTTTAGCAGTTACATCGATCTTGTACAACATGACTCTGAGACTCTAAGGAAATATACAACTATGGCGGGACGGGGCCCGCCATACCACAGTACAAAACTATCTCTGTGGAGATCATACCCAAAAGTAGAGCCTCCGGAAAGGATGGAGCTCCCGACACCAACGTAGAGATCCTAAGAATGTGGATCTAGCACCTGCTTGCCCTTACCTGCGGCATGAACGCAGCCCCCCGAAGGAGGTCAGTACAACAGGTACTAAGTATATGAAACTGTAAAATACTTAAATGAAAACATATTATTTTAAAATCAGTTTTGCAAGTATGTATGAAACAACCAAGGGAACTGCACATAGTGCCACATCATAAACAAGAGCAACAATAGGTAAAGCTATGTGAATAGTCTTTTCTAGGCTGCGAATGATCGAGCGGGGCCAATTGCGTAGTATCACCATGCAAGCCTAATCACGGACTCGTAGTCGCATAGGCCACTCACATAGGCCCGCATAGGGTATAACCCGCATCGAGGGTAGCTACTCCTCGGCATCGTCTGGACTCGTAGTCGCGCATGGCCACATAGACGCGTGAGGTGTAACCGCATCACTAACACGGAACTCCGTAGCTCGCGTAGGTCCCGGACCGCGTGAGGTATTCTCGAATCATGGTCCCGGACACTTTGAGTCTACCCCGCATCGGAGGCGACAACCCCGGTAATATGTCAAGAGGTGAGTGATAGTACACTAACATAAGACTTATCTTTTAAACAACATAAGCACAACAAGAATACTCTCTATACAAGCGTTACAAGACACTAACACACATAGCATCATATCATGTCTACTTGTCAAACCATCTTATTATTCTTTTCACGATTCAATATAAATGCATTATAAACACATAGGCAACTGTTTCTTTTATCACTCTTAAGTGGTTATACTTAACTTCCCGTAAAGCTAGTATAACTCTTAAGCTTACATTTTAAAACCAATTAGTTCTCTTACATTAAAAATGATTGATATTCTTTTGAAATGTTTTGATTCTTTATTATTAGAGCTTAAGCGTGAGGCATTCAGTAAGTGTTGTCGAGCTTAAGCGTGAGGCATTCCGTAAGTATTATTAGAGCTTAAGTCAAAGACATTGCCGTAGTTATTATTCGATTAACACGTATGCGTCACCGTACTACATATATTTTATAAATTATCATGCTTTAGGAAGAATCACATACCTTCTCAGCGAAAACCACCTGCCAAGTTGAATATGTCGCGCGCAGAGAGTCAGCCTATAATAGTCACAGACATCTATCAAAGACTACTCGAAGGTCATTCTAAGCAGAGGGTTCACAATTACGGAAAGTCGGGCAGCACTTCCCTAGGTGAGCTATATAAGTCTCTGTGAAAGCAGTCTATATAAGCATAGTTCAATTATTCTTCTTTTAAACCCTTCTTTGTGATAACAGTTCAATTCTATTCTGCAATATTCTTCTAAGTATTTATACTTATTCTTATACTACAACGGTAAGTATTCTCTAATTCAAAAGAGGTTAGGATTAGTTACCTCGGTAATCCCAATAATATCCTAGATAAAGTCGCTGAGCAAGGTTTTGCTCTAAGTTGTATGCTCGAGAAACCTTAGAAGTTCTTCACAACTTCTACTAAGTACTAAGGGATTTGGGCTAGGGTATTTTGGGCATTATAACAATACAAGAGGCAACTTTTCTACCAAGGAGGGGGTAGGTTTTGGCTAGGCTGGGGGCCTCGGCCAAACTACTTAGGCTAGAGGGGGTATTCGGCCAGGGCCTTCACAAGGAGGGGAGGTGTTTGGACGAAAAGGCTACAAAGGAGAGGAGAGGATTTTTAGACTTGGAAGCTTTTGTGGATGAAGAACTCTTCATCTCGAGAGGGTATTTATAGGTCAGAAGTGGCCAACCAATGGCCAAGATTAAGCCAAGTGCGAGGCAAGTGTAAGGCCAAGATTAGGGCAAGTGTCCTTGGCCAACTTGCACACAAAATATCCTACCTAATCCTTGACTTGTGCCAAGGCACAAAAGCGTGCAACACGAAGTCCATTCGTCCAAATGGGCGATTTCAAATCCATCAATTGGAGGGTGACAAGTGTCAGCCCTCCGTTGGTCAAAATGTTTCGTCTCTCGGAAAAATCCGCAAAAATTAGAAATGGCATAGCGGAATTTACCCTACGAAAGTGTGGAAAGCGTTTAGTCGGAAAACTATTCGTTTTTTGAGTTGTGCCCAAAAAAATCGTACAATCCTAAACTTTATGGCTAAACTTTTTGTACGTATTCACTTACGTACATACTCTGGAAATACGGGGTATAACATTCTCCCCTCCTTAGAAACATTCGTCGAATGTTCCTTCCAAGCAGAGATAACGATAAGGTTCTTCATAACTTAAGCAGGTTTGCAAAAGCCACACACGGCCTGAAAACAACACTTAGGCAAAGCGATAACGAAAATTTACAAGTAGGAAAGTGAATTACACGGAGGTGTGGGAATAGGTGAGGATACTTCGCCTCATTTCCTCCTCGGCTTCCCACGTCATCTCCTCACGAGCTCGTTCGCCACAAGACTTTGTGAAGCCACGTCCTTGGTCGCGAGCGCTAACACGGACGATCGACTATCGCTATGGGAATCTCCTCATACGATAACCCTCGGTCACTGGACATCGTCAATCGGGTGTACCTAGATGGATCCCCGATACATCTCCTCGGCATAGATCGTGAAACACCGGATGCCGCCTCGGATCGGACGGCGAGATCCAACTCATAGGCAACCTTGCCTACCTGCGGACAATCGAAGCGGCCCGATGTACCTTGGTGAGTTTCCTTCCTCCCGAATCTCATCACACCCTTCATGGGTGACACCTTGAGAAAACCAATCATCATTGCGAACTCGGATGTCGGCGGCGATGATCTGCGCATCGACTTCTACTCGGTACATCGATAGCGCTCTCGGATAAGCTTCACCTTATCCACTGCCTGCTGCACCAAATCCGGTCCCACTAGCTGCACCTCGCCCATATCGAACCAACCTATAGGCGATCTGCACTTCCTCCCATACAAGGCCTCATAAGGCGTCATCTGAATACTGGAGTGGTAACTATTATTATACGCGAACTCAACTAGAGGCAAATGATCCTCCCAACTACCACTGAAGTCAATAACACAGGCTCGCAGCATATCCTCAAGAGTCTGGATAGTGCGCTCTGCTGTCCGTGCATGCGTGGATGAAATGCAGTACTCAGGCTCACATGCGTCCCTAAACCCCTCTGGAAGGACCTCCAGAAGTTAGCCGTAAACTGGGCTCCTCTGTTTGATATGATCGAAGTAGGGACTCCATGCAGTCTGACGATCTCTCGGATGTAAAGTCTGGCATAATCCTCAGCCGAAAAAGTCGTCCTGACGGGAAGAAAGTGGGCTGATTTAGTCGACTGTCGGCGATAACCCATATAGAATCATGTCTCCTCACGAGTGCGAGGTAATCTGTGATGAAGTCCATGTTGATTACCTCCCACTTCCGGTCGGGATCTCGATAAATGCGTAACAAACCACGGGCCTCACGGTGCTCTGCCTTCACTGCGACAACACGGGCGAGCTACGAACTGCGGCGTCCTCTTCAAGCCATCCCACCAATACGGATCTGGGGTCGTGGTACATCTTGGTCGACCCGGATGGATAGAGTAATGCGTATTTGTGTGCTTCCCAAGAACCTGTCGAAGTCTGAAACATCTGGAACACACAACGCCCTCAAACCTTAGCACCCCATGGTGCTACCTCAAGGACCGCTTGCCCTCACGAAGAGTTGTATCACGATAACGTGTCAAAGCGGATCCTCGGCTGTTGCCTCTTACCTCTCGGCGATGGAAGACTCGGCAACCTCACGAACTCTAACCCCACGCTATCGGAATCAATCAAGCGGACACCAAGGCTCGCTAAGCGATGCAAATCACGAACCATGTCCTCCTCTCTAGCTGCACATCGATAGGCTCCCCATCGACCTACGACTAAGAGCATTCGCCTGACATTGGCCTTCCGGGGTACGGGATATCAACATCGTAATCCTTAAGCAACTCTAACCACCGTCTCTGTCGTAAGTTCGGCTCCTCTCTGGTGAAGATATCTGGAGGCTCTTGTGGTGCGTAAAAATATCCACGTGAACCCCATACAAATAGTGCCTCGGATCTTGGCGTGAATCACGCCAACTCCAAATCATGGGTGGGGTAGTTCCTCTCGTGTTTCTTGGTGTCGGGATGCATATGCTATAACCCCGCCATGCTGCATCAACACATCCCAACCCGATGCGGCGCGTCACAATACACGACATAACCATCTGGACCTGCGGAAGAGTAAGAAGCGAGGCGGTCGCGATCTCTCTTTCAAGCTGAAACCGCTCACAAGCATCGATCCATTGAAACTTGGCCTTACGAGTCGGCCTAGTCAATGGTGCGAGATAGAAACAAACTTCTCCACGAACGCCGATAATATCTGCGAGGCCCAGCTGCGAACCTGCGCCGAGTAGTAGGTCTAGGCCAAGTCTGTTGCCTCGATCTTGGCGTATCCACTCGAATGCCATCACCGACAATATGCCCAAGAAACGCCATCAAGTCAGCAAAACTCACATTTGGAAAACTTGGCGTACAAGCTGCTGTCTGGAGAAGCGTCGGCCTGATCGCCAAATGCTCGCATGCTCTGCTCTGGCGCGAATAAACCAAGATATCATCAATGAACACTATCACAAGCGTGTCCAAAAATGGTTTGAACACTCGGTTCATCAAATCCATGAATACCGCCGAGCATTGGTCAACCAAAGACATGACCACGAACTCATAATGCGTCTGGTCGGAATGCGATCCAGGGACATCCACCTCTCGACTCGCACTGATGATAGCCCGATCGCGGATCAATCTTGGAAAACATCTCGCACCTGGCAAGTCGAACAAATCATCAATCACGGGAAGGGTATCATTCTTAATGGTCACCTTGTTCATTTTTGTAATCAACACATGCGCGGCGTCCGTCCTTCTTCTTCACGAACAATACCGCGCTCCCGGGAGAAACACTAGGCTGATGAAGCCGCTTCTCGGCCAAATCTCTAAGTTGATCCTTCACTCTCTCAACTCGGCGGTGCCATTACGTATGGCGGAATGGAAATAGGCCGAGTGTGCGCAATATGTCAATACAAAACTCAATCTCCTCTCGGGAGGATACGGGAGGTCGTGCGGAAACACGTGCGGGAACTCTCGACCACTTTGGGCCCGATGGAAAATCTGGTACGCGGCTTGATATCAAACACCCGAACGAGATGGTAGATATACCCCTTCTGCACCATCTTCCTAGCCTTGAGGTAGGAAATAAACCTACCCCTCGGCGATACCGTGCTCCCCTCCCACTCAACAACCGGCTCATCAGGAAACTGGAACCGTACTACTCTCTCTCTGCAGTCTACATTGGCGTAGCAAGAAGCTAGCCAATCCATCCCCATGATCACGTCGAAGTCAATCATCTATAACTCTATCAAGTCGGCTAGGGTCCGACGACTGTAAATGGTCACATGACAAGCTCTATATACCCACCGAGCTACCATTTGAATCACCATTTGGCGTAGCTACCTCGAAAGGGTCTATGGACTCGGGCTCTATCCCTATCCTACTAGCAACAAGGGAGATATATAGGATGAGTAGAACCGGATCTATCAAGGCATAAACATCAAACCGAAGCGATAAGGTACTGTGGCGACATCGGTGAGGCCTCACGATCTGTCGGTGGACAAAGCATAAATGCGGTTCGAGGACCGCTAGCTGAGACCCCGCGCGACCTCTGTCGCGACCTGGTCCATGAGTACCTTGCCCTCGGCGAGTAAGCTGTCGAGGATGAAGAAGACCGCGAAAGAACTGTAGGTGACCTACCATCGGCCTCGCCTTGGTGGGCCGGTTCCTCGCATAGTGACCTGCTGGCCTGGCGAAACAAGCTCCGTAGCACCACAACTCGAGTGGGATCTGCGCGTGGCTGAGGGGGTGGTCCCGTCGGCAGTGCCTCTGCTCGACGGGCGTCAAGTCTGGGGCCACAGTGCGCCTCGAATATCTGGTTGTCTTGAGGGCGGTGCGGGAGTGCTCTGGCTGGTGTGGTGCAAATCTAGGCTAGCTGCTGAGGCCGTCACCACGATAGCCACCAAAAGACCTGCCGTCTGGTCTTAGCTTCTTGCTGTCGGCCGCGGTCTCTACGCTCACATCCAAGAGCATGAGCTGCATGCGGGTAATGTCCATACGGTGAAGAGAAACACCCGCACATGACTCGGCCATATAGTCATCTAGCGGTGGCGTAGCGGTGCACCCTATCCTCCATAATCGCTACTAACGCTGGGACATATCGAGCCAATGAATCAAACTCGACATTGTACTCACGACGGTCGTCCTCTCGCCTCGGCGGTAAAAATCTATCGGCCGCGCCCTCCTCATCTGTGGAGGCAAGAAGTGAGTGAGGAAAGCCTCGAGAACTCATCCCAGTAGGCGGGACGCGTGCTCTCCGGGATAACTCCCATGAATCAAACCAATCATTGCGGTATCACGCGGCCGATGCGAACCGGTCACGGACTGTCTCGAGGCCTTGATCACTCGCATGATCCTGCAGGCGGCGGATGAACTCCTGCGGATCATCCTCCGCCTCGACCGTAAAACTACGGCGGGCTACAACTCAAGAAATCTCGTAGCCTCAAACTATACGCCTCGGGTGCACCACGGGTGCTCTGGGAGGCTGAGCTGGCCCCAGGCGCGCATCCGGCCTATCCTCGTATCGCCTGACTCTAGCCAATAGTTGGGCCATCTCCTTGCCCTAACTCCTCCGCCCGGGCTATGGGACGGGAGGTGTGGGTCTTGTGGTCTCTATTTTGGCGGCGTCGTAGAACTCGCCGTCTGCAGTAGAGGCGGGCAGCCCTCGTAACTCTCGGTGTCATTGGCGGCTCCTCGGCTGCCTTGCCTGGCGGGTTGCCTTACGTGGAGGCATAAGCTATTCTGAGAAAGGAATACGTTAGAGGTCCACTTTAACACGGCTCTAAAGCACGATCTCGAGTGAGAAGAATGGAAACCAATCCTAAATATCTTATAGCCTCACGATTATTGGTGTGGTGCACAACACACCGATAATCAAGACTCTACTAGATCACGGTCTGCAGACACTTTCCGAGGATTAAGCGCTCGATACCACTTTTGTCACGACCCATTCAGGGGCGTGGATCGTGCCTCAGGGCACCCAAGTAGTCATACATCAGTAATCGGCGGAAATATAAAACAAGACATGAAACAGTTTATAAAATAAGACCATATTTATGTGAAAACGTCGCCTTTCGGCATATATATATAAACATGGTTTTAGCGATTACATCCGATCTTGTACAACATGACTCTGCACCTCTGAAATATACAACTATGGCGGGACGGGGCCCCGCCATACCAGTATAAAACTATCTACAACGGGAGATCATACCCAAAAGTAGAGCCTCGGAAAGGATGGAGCTCAGGACACCAGCGTAGAGATCCTAAGAATGTGGATCTAGCACTGATTGCCCTTACTGCGGCATGAACGCAGCCCAAGGAGGTCGATCTAACAGTACTAAGTATATGAAGCGTAAAATACTTAAATGAAAACATATTATTTTAAAATCGGTTTGCAAGTATGTATGAAACAACGAGCTGCGCATAGTGCCACATCATAAACAAGAGCAACAATAGGTAAGCGTAATGTGTCTTTTCTAGGTGCGAATGATCGAAGCGGGCCAATTGCCCGTAGTATCACCATGCAAGCCTAATCACGACTCGTAGTCCGCATAGGCCACTCACATAGGCCCGCATAGGTACGTAACCCGCGTCGAGGGTAGCTACTCCTCGGCGTATCGCCCGGACTCGTAGTCCGCATGGCCACATAGACCGCATGAGGTGTAACCCCGCATCACTAACACGGAACTCCGTAGCTCGCATAGGTCCTGGACCCGCATGAGGTATTCTCGAATCATGGTCCTGCACCGCCGAGTCTACCCCAGACGGAGGCGGCTTAACCCCGTAATATGTCAAGGTGAGTGATAGTACACTAACATTGTAACGTCGAAATTCGGGCGTGGTAGTGCCTTACCGGGCACCCTAGTGATACAACATCGAGAAAACCAATGAAATAAAAACTTAGACATGCAACAAGAGATATAATAATAACAAAGCAACCAAAGCAGTTGCCTTGATATACATAAAACACGAACATTTTAATCCTTTTACAACCCCGCCACAACGATTTCTGCACCTAAGATTTACAACGACTATGACGGACAGGGCCCCGCCATACCACGAATGTACAAGAACCTACAACTCGGGAAACACATACCAAAAGATAAGCCTCGGAGAAACGGAGCTTCCCAATCTGTTGAATGTGATCCATGGCGAGGATCCACGACCGATGTACCTCTACCTGGCATGAACGCGGCCCGAAGGAGGTCGAGACAACAGTACCAAGTATGTGAAATCAGAATATCGCAGCTTAAATCATAACGATCTATATCAGCGGAGACATGTATGATAACCAAAATACAAGACGCAACATAAGCGGCCAAGTCGGGGACTCACGCCTCAAAGTCACCACTCGAAATCTAACTATGGGTCTCACGCCCACCACGTCCATCATGTTCGCATCATGGCCACATGCCCCGGAATCGTGACGGTGTAGACATGTCCATGATGCAACAATAACAAGGCCGCGTGGCCACGTGCCGAATCTTTGCGTCGGTGTAGACATGCCCATGTAACCTCGATAACAATATATCTGGTGGTCAACCCCGCCGTAGCCACATGCCCCGGAATCTTGCACGGTGTAGACACGTCCATGTTGCGGTAATAACCATATATCGGGTAATCAACCCGGCCGCGTGGCCGCGTGCCCACATCTTGCGACGTAGACATGTCCATGTGACATCAACAACAAGACGGTAATCAAAAATGGAAACATACGTGGAATTCTCCATCACCGCCAAAGACGTCCAAGTAAGTTCTCAACAAGTCAACCGCCTCTATCGAGAGCGGTAACGTAAATACCACACTTGCACAACAAGGCTATCATCACAAGCATAGGCAAGTTTCACCACAACAAGCATAGGCAAGTTTCACAACAACAAGCATAGGCAAGTTTCACACAACTCAGAGTACTTTCATTTTATGCCAAAGTCCGGGTTTTTAGCCCCAAAGTACTACATACGTTAAGTTCTTTTAAAAGAGATCCATTACTTTTATAAAAGTCACCCGATACCCGTAGTATTAGAATGACCAACCCACATTCCTTTTCAAAAATCAAGTAACAACATTCTTTTCCTAAGTTCCATTTTGCCTAGTTTCAATTACTCAAGCTTCTCATTTTCAAATGGTTTCATAGTTCCCAAACTTAATCACTTGATTCCTTTTTAGAACAATTGAGTAATATATGTCTCACGTGAGAGTAGGTTATTCTTGTTTACAACATTGTTATTTCCGAAGCCATGATCTAGAAAATGTAATATCATTTTGTCTCATCTTAGTTTCTATGCGGATGGAGGTTTCTACTGGTTTTAATACGATACATCATTATTCAATACATTTTCCTTTATTAACGCCGCAGTTGGTGCAGCCGATACACATTCCGATTTCGAAATCAAGAAACATTATCCCTTTAAATAAACCAAGTACTCATTACTCACGAATGAGGTTTCACACAAACATTCACATTAAAACAAATAAGTTAAGTCTCTTATCTTATAAGATCAAGTCTCTTAACTTCTAACATCAGTAAACCATTTTCTTTACCTCTCTTAAGACATTATACCTAACTCCCCATAAAGCTAGTATAACTCTTTTTTTAAAACCTTTAAAACCAAGTATTACTCTCCCTTCAAAACGATTTATAAATCTTTTGAAATACATCAAGTTCTTTATTATAACTAGCCAGTTATAATTCACATCAGTTACCTTTTAAAACCACAAAGTATTTTCTTACCTACATAAAGCTGTTATAACCAACTTCCCATAAAGCCGTTATAACACTTTATGTTTTAAGAACAATCAAACACAGTTAACACATGTACGTCTACCGTACTACATAGTTCACACATATCATGCTAGAAGAGATAGGAAGAGGTTCACATACCTCGCGACGATTTATCGACAATAAGCAAAATGCTCCAAGTACTACAACCTTGCTAGCCCTTTCCACTCCTCGAGTAGAATACGCTACTCTTAGTACTTTCACCTATAAAGGTCACAAACGTCTATTAACCCCAAAACACAAGTTTCTATCTTTCTACAGAAAATTCGGCAGCACCTCCCCCCCCGCAACAGCGCAAATCTCCTCCTCTATCGAGGCCGGCTACCAAGCCAACCAGGGGGGGGGGGGGTTTACACGTCTAACCGGACGTGTACCATCCTACTTAGTAACTCTACACAAGTCTCATTGCAATACGCCCCATGTAATTCTGATTGATTCGATTCTTTATTCTTCAGGCTTAAGTCAAAAGACATTGCCGAATACTAAGTATAGTTTCATATATAGTATACTTCAACTATATATTCTAACATGTAATTTCCAATTACAAAAGGGGGACAAGATTATTTACCTCGACAAGCCCAAAATTATCCAAGTTATAATGTCGATCCTGAGCAAGGTTTAGCTCCTACTCCGTGCGCTCTAATCCGCTCCAAACAACCCTTAGAAGTTCTAACCAACTTCTACTCAAATACTTCAACCAACTATGAAGATTTCCTTAGGGTTTCGGTTTGAGACTAAAAGGACAAAAGGTAGTATTTCCGGGCTCTACGTAAAGAGGTAACTTTTGGAATACAACAAGGTAAAGGCTAAGGTATTTTGGGCATTATAACAATACTCGGAGAGTATTTCTACCAAGAGGGGGGGTGTATTTATACGAAACAACTAGGCTAGGGGGGGGTACCCCTACTAGCACCACAAAGGAGGGTAGTACCTCTCGCCACACCTCAAAAGGAAGAGGAGGGTTTCGGTCAAGGCCAATTTTAAGGGGAGAGGGCTCTGACGAGAGTCAACAAGAGGAGGAGGGGTTTCAAGACTTGGAAGATTTTGGATGAATGAAGTCTTCAAGAGAGTGGTATTTATAGAAAGCCAAAGGCCAACCAATGGCCAAGATCAAGCCATGCAAGGCAAGTGTATGGCCTTGATCAAGCCAAGTCCACCCTAACCCTACACCACAAAACACTCCACCAAACAAGCCACAAACCAACGCACAAAACACGGCCAAAACACGGAACCAATTGTGCAAGGCCAAACGGCCCGCTTGGACGCCCAAATCGTCCAAAGCACCCCACTTGCTTCAATGTGAGGTGACACGTATCACCCTCCCGTTGGTCCAAAATGTTCGTCTCTCGGAAAAATCCGCAAAAATAAGAAAAGACATAGCCGAATTTTCCCTCGCAAGTTATGTAAAACGTTTCGTCAAAAACGACTTAACCGTGTTGTGCACAAATGTCATTCGGCCAAGCCACCTAGGCGGGGGTGACACGTGTCACCCTCCTAATGGCCCTCAAAAAACGTCTTCCGAAAAATATCCACAATGGCCAAAATCTCGAAAACAAAGTGGGCCCCACAAAACCGTAAATTTCTCCCGTGGGCCCCACGTGACCATTTCCGAAAATAAAATTCCAAAATTCTAATATAATCTAAGAAGCCCAAATTCCAAATCTGGGAACCCAATTCCTTCAACGAACATTTTCCTTACAAAACCGGAACTTTTTAGTGGAAGAATCACCTCTTTCTTCCTTTCCAATTTTTCTGCCGCCTCGTGACGTCGTCCTCGCATACATACCACGAGAATACGGGTATAACATTCTCCCTCCTTAGAAACATTCGTCCGAATGTTCCTTCTCAAGACGGATATCGATGAAGTTCCTCTAACAAGTTGTCAACGCCACAGCTTGGCCACGAAATAACACACGTTCTCTTCCTTCCTTACCCGTCGTGCCCTTCTCGAACACTTGAACTCTCCCAGTACGTACCATACTTCACCATTACCCGTTCCCAAAAATCTGCGAGTCACTACCTCCAAACTTGGTCATCTTACTAACCTCAAACTTCCTTAAGGCCATTCCCGCCTTTACGAACCGCTTCGTCGAACGCGTCCACGAACTCATCGATGATCATACAAACTTGGGCCTGCATCCTCGTGACCCTACCACCTGGCGGGACCACCCAGAACTGACCCCACCTTAATCCGGGCTACGGGTTGACCGTATCACGTCCTCAACCCGACCCACAATCGCGTCAAGCCCTCGTTCCCCGACACGGAACAATCCTGCTAAATCACATCATGAAAGCTACCACTTCCATCTCACACTACCCATGGACTTATCACACAAATAAAACCCACGTATACTACGTAACTCTGATAAAGGTCAAACATAAAGCGAATCTTTTACTCAAGCGACCTTACCTCTAAGGTCTCAATCGTGATACCAGGGTTCACACTTACCATGCCCCCATACTTACCCTTCTATAATAACTGTGTGTCTAAATCACATTTAGCACAAAGCTATCGAACATAACACTTAACACATCATTAACAACAATACATACAAGTATCTACAGGTTAAGGATATACGAAACTAGGCGGTTCAAGGACCGCTAAAATCGAACTTCCACCGCGACTCTACCGTGGCCCGCAATCGCTCTAGTAGTCAGTGCTATCCTACCAGCGCTACCCTCGGTCGGTCTCGTCATATGGCCTGTTGGCGCAAGAATAACAAGCTCCTCGTACTACGACACTTCCGAAATGCGGTCTACCACATCGACCACACCGAGGTAGGGGTGATCGATCCGCCAACACCCCTACTCCCGAACATTCGAAACACAGGAGCCCCGACCGCCTCGAATATCCTGGGTCCCGAAAGCTGCGGAGGACCACTCTGCAATGGCGGAGGTACATAACTAGTTCGCCGAGGCGGTCCGCCTCGAAAGTCGCCAAAATATCCGCCGTCTTGGCCTTCTTGTGGCGGTCCACCCGTCGATCTGCGCGCCTCGCACCCAAGTGCATGAGCACGAATGCGGGCAATGTCCATGCCCCAAGAGAAACACCCGCACAAGACTCGCCATATAATCATCTAGCCCGTGGCGTAGATGCACCCTATCCTCCATATTCGCAACAAGCGCAGGGACATATCGAGCCAAAGAATCGAACTCGACATTGTACTCACGACGGCGCGCTCTCTGTCTCAATAACAAAAATTTGTCGGCGTGCCCTCCTCATCTGCGGAGGCAAGTGCGTGAGAAAAGCCCCAAAACTCATCCCATCTGCTGAGGTGCATGCATGCTCTCCCGAAAGCTCCCACTAATCAAACCAATCGATCGCGGTATCACGCACCGATGCGAACCGGGCGTCACAGACTCGATCTCAAGCCTTGATCACCCGTGATGATCCTTCAGAATCGACGGATGAACTCCTGCGGATCATCCTCGAGCCTCGACCCATAAAACTCGCGGGCTACAACTCGTAAAGTCCCGTAGCCTCAAACTATTCGCTCTCGTGCACCACATGCCGCTGAACCGAATCGCCAGATTCACTGTCCTCATATTCGCCACAACCTCGCCAATAATCGCCATCTCTTGTGACCCATCTCCCGCTCTGCATCGGGACCGAGGCTCGTGCATCAGTAGTCTCATCGCCCACGGCCGCGCTCTAAACTCGCTGATGCCGGGCGGCCGCGAAACTCGCCGTCGGAAGCACTGCTCAGTCTTGACCGACTCGCGCTCGTACTCCTTTGTATCCCACTAGCGCTCCTCGCTGCCTTGCCCTTCAGGCACCGTCGCCTTGGCGGAGGCATAATCGTAAAATGAAACACATCGAGGGGTCCAACTTACAACTCACCTCTAAGGCACGATCTCGTAATGAGAAGAATAGAAACCAATCCTACATGTCCTATAGCCTCACGATTATAGATGTGGTGCACAACACACCGATAATCAAGACTCTACTATACACGGTGCGTAGACACTTTCCGAGGACTAATCGCTCACGATACCACTTGTAACGTCCGAAATTGGGCGTGGTAGTGCCTTACCGGGCACCCTAGTGATACAACATCGAGAAAACCGTGGAAATAAAAACTTAGACATGCAACAAGAGATATAATAATAAACAAAGCAACCAAAACAGTTGCCTTCGGATATACATAAAACACGAACATTTTAATCCTTTTACAACCCCGCCACAACAAGATTCTGCACTTAAGATTTACAACGACTATGACGGACAGGGCCCCGCCATACCACGAATGTACAAGAACCTACAACTCGGAAACACATACCAAAAGATAAGCCTCCGAGAAACGGAGCTTCCCAATACGCCGAATTGTGATCCTATGGCGAGGATCCACGGCCGATGTACCTCTACCGCGGCATGAACGCAGCCCGGGCGAGGTCGATAACAGTACCAAGTATGTGAAATCAGAATATCGCAGTTAAATCATAACGTCTATATCAAGCGGAGACATGTATGATAACCAAAATACGACGCAACATAAAAGCCAAGTCGTGGACTCACGCCTCAAAGTCACCACTCAAATCTAACTATGGGTCTCACGCCCACCACATCCATCATGTTCGCATCATGGCCACATGCCCGGAATCTTGACGGTGTAGACATGTCCATGATGCAACACACACAAGGCCGCACGCCACATGCCGGAATCGCTGGCGGTGTAGACATGCCCATGTAACCTCAATAACAATATACTGGGTGGTCAACCCCGCCGCACGGCCACATGCCGGAATCTGCGACGGCAGACACGCCCATGTTGCGAATAACCATATATCGTAATCAACCCGCCGCACGGCCGCATGCCCTGCATCGCAGACGGTAGACATGTCCATGTGACATCAACAACAAGACAAGAATCAAAAATGGAAACATACCCGTGGAATTCTCCATCACCGCCAAAGACGCCCAAGTAAGTTCTCAACAAGTCAACCGCCTCTATCGAGAGCGCCAGAAAAGAAATACCACACTTGCACAACAAGGCTATCATCACAAGCATAGGAAAGTTTCACCACAACAATCATAGGCAAGTTTCACAACAACAAGCATAGGCAAGTTTCACACAACTCAAAGTACTTTCATTTTATGCCAAAGTCCGGGTTTTTAGCCCCAAAGTACTACATACGTTAAGTTCTTTTAAAAGAGATCCATTACTTTTATAAAAGTCACCCGATACCCGTAGTATTAGAATGACCAACCCACATTCCTTTTCAAAAATCAAGTAACAACATTCTTTTCCTAAGTTCCAGTTTGCCTAGTTTCAATTACTCAAGCTTCTCATTTTCAAATGGTTTCATAGTTCCCAAACTTAATCACTTGATTCCTTTTAGAACAATTGAGTAATATATGTCTCACGTGAGTAGGTTATTCTTGTTTACAACATTCTTATTACAGCAGCCATGATCTAGAAAATGTAATATCATTTTGTCTCATCTTAGTTTCTATGCAGATGGAGGTTTCTACTGGTTTTAATACGATACATCATTATTCAATACATTTTCCTTTATTAACGCTGCAGTTGGTCCTGTCGATACACATTCGATTTCCAAATCAAGAAACATTATCCCTTTAAATAAACCAAGTACTCATTACTCACGAATGAGGTTTCACACAAACATTCACATTAAAACAAATAAGTTAAGTCTCTTATCTTATAAGATCAAGTCTCTTAACTTCTAACATCAGTAAACCATTTTCTTTACCTCTCTTAAGACATTATACCTAACTCCCCATAAAGCTAGTATAACTCTTTTTTTTTTAAAACCTTTCAAACCAAGTATTACTCTCCCTTCAAAACGATTTATAAATCTTTTGAAATACATCAAGTTCTTTATTATAACTAGTCAGTTATAATTCACATCAGTTACCTTTTAAAACCACAAAGTATTTTCTTACCTACATAAAGCTGTTATAACCAACTTCCCATAAAGCCGTTATAACACTTTATGTTTTAAGAACAATCAAACACAGTTAACACATGTACGTCTACCGTACTACATAGTTCACACATATCATGCTAGAAGAGATAGGAAGAGGTTCACATACCTCGCGACGATTTATCGACAATAAGCAAAATGCTCCAAGTACTACAACCTTGCTAGCCCTTTCCACTCCTCGAGTAGAATACGCTACTCTTAGTACTTTCACCTATAAAGGTCACAAACGTCTATTAACCCCAAACCACAAGTTTCTATCTTTCTACAGAAAATTAAGAAGACTTCCCGCAACAGCGCAAATCTCCTCCTCTATCGAGGCCGGCTACCAAGCCAACCAGGGGGGGGGGTTTACACGTCTAACCGGACGTGTACCATCCTACTTAGTAACTCTACACAAGTCTACTGCAATACAGTCCTATGTAATTACAGTTCAGTTCAGTTCTTTATTCTTCAGGCTTAAGTCAAAAGACATTGCCGAATACTAAGTATAGTTTCATATATAGTATACTTCAACTATATATTCTAACATGTAATTTCCAATTACAAAAGGGGGACAAGATTATTTACCTCGACAAGCCCAAAATTATCCAAGTTATAATGTCGATCCTGAGCAAGGTTTAGCTCCTACTCCGTGCGCTCCAATCCGCTCCAAACAACCCTTAGAAGTTCTAACCAACTTCTACTCAAATACTTCAACCAACTATGAAGATTTCCTTAGGGTTTCGGTTTGAGACTAAAAGGACAAAAGGTAGTATTTTCGGGCTCTACGTAAAGAGGTAACTTTTGGAATACAACAAGGTAAAGGCTAAGGTATTTTGGGCATTATAACAATACTCGGAGAGTATTTCTACCAAGAGGGGGGTGTATTTATACGAAACAACTAGGCTAGGGGGGGTACCCCACGGCTAGCACCACAAAGGGGGGAGGGTAGTACCTCTCGGCCACACCTCAAAAGGGAAGAGGGAGGGTTTCGGTCAAGGCCAATTTTAAGGGGGAGAGGGGCTCTTGGACGAGAGTCAACAAGAGGGAGGGGAGGGGTTTCCAAGACTTGGAAGATTTTTGGATGAATGAAGTCTTCAAGAGAGGGGGGTATTTATAGGAAAGCCAAAGGCCAACCAATGGCCAAGATCAAGCCATGTGCAAGGCAAGTGTATGGCCTTGATCAAGCCAAGTACACCCTAACCCTACTCCACAAAACATTGCACCAAACAAGCCACAAAACAAGGCACAAAACAAGGCCAAAACAAGGAACCAATTGTGCAAGGCCAAACGAACCTCTTGGCGCCCAAATCGTCCAAAGCACCCCACTTGCTTCCAATGTGAGGGTGACACATGTCACCCTCCCGTTGGTCCAAAATGTTTCATCTCTCGGAAAAATCCGCAAAAATAAGAAAAGACATAGCCGGAATTTTCCCCTCGCAAGTTATGTAAAACGTTTCGTCAAAAAACGACTTAACCGTGTCACAGACAAATGTCATTCGGCCAAGCCACTAGGCGGGGTGACACGTGTCACCCTCCTAATGGCCCTCATAAAACGTCTTCCAAAAATATCCACAATGGCCAAAATCTCAAAACAAAGTGGGCCCTACAAGCCAGTAAATTTCTCCCGTGGGCCCCACGTGACCATTTCCAAAATAAAATTCCATAATTCTAATATAATCTAAGAAGCCCAAATTCCAAATCTGGGAACCCAATTCCTTCAACGAACATTTTTCCTTACAAAACCGGAAACTTTTTCCGTGGAAGAATCCACTCTTTCTTCCTTTCCAATTTTTTCGCCGCTCAGACGTGCGTCCTCGCATACATACCACGAGAATACGGGTATAACATTCTCCTCCTTAGAAACATTCGTCCGAATGTTCCTTCTCAAGACGGATATCGATGAAGTTCCTCTAACAAGTTGTCAACGCCACGCCAGCGAAATAACACACGTTCTCTTCCTTCCTTACCCGTCGTGCCCTTCTCGAACACTTGAACTCTCCCAAGACGTACCATACTTCACCATTACTCGCTCCCAAAAATCTGCGGAGTCACTACCTCCAAACTTGGTCATCTTACTAACCTCAAACTTCCTTAAGGCCATTCCCGCCTTTACGAACCGCTCGGTCGAACGCGTCCACGAACTCATACGATGATCATACAAACTTGGGCCTGCATCCTCGTGACCCTACCACTGGCGGGACCACCCAGAACGGACCCCACCTTAATCCGGCCACGGTTGACCGTATCACGCCCTCAACCCGACCCACAATCGCCAAGCCCTCGTTCCCGACACGGAACAATCCTCGCTAAATCACATCATGAAAGCTACCACTTCCATCTCACACTACCCATGGACTTATCACACAAATAAAACCCACGTATACTACTACTGATAAAGGTCAAACATAAAACGAATCTTTTACTCAAGACGACCTTACCTCTAAGGTCTCAATCGTGATACTCAGTGGTTCACACTTACCATGCCCCCATACTTACCCTTCTATAATAACGGTGTCTAAATCACATTTAGCACAAAGCTATCGAACATAACACTTAACACATCATTAACAACAATACATACAAGTATCTACGTGGTTAAGGATATACCAAACTAGGCGGTTCAAGGACCGCTAAAATCGAACTTCCACCGCGACTCTACCGTGGCCCGCAATCGCTCTAGTAGTCAGTGCTATCCTACCAGCGCTACCCGGTCGGACAATCTTCGCCATATGGCCCCGTTGGCGCAAGAATAACAAGCTCCTGGTACTACGACACTTCAAATGCGGTCTACCACATCGACCACACCGAGGTAGGGTGATCGATCCGCCAACACCCTACTCCCGAACATTCAAACACAGGAGCCCCGACCGCTTCCCGAATATCCTGCGGTCCCGGCGTCGCGGAGGACCACTGCAATGGCGGAGGTACATAACTAGTCCGGCCGAGGCGGTCCGCCTCGAAGTCGCTAAAATATCCATTGCCTTGGCCTTCTTCTCAAAGCCGTCCACCTGCCGACCGCGCCTCGCACCCAAGTGCATGAGCTCGAACGCGGCAATGTCCATGCCCTACCAAGAGAAACACCCGCACAAGACTCGACCATATAATCATCTAGCCCGGTGACGTAGAGATGCACCCTATCCTCCATATCCGCAACAAGCGCAGGGACATATCGAGCCAAAGAATCGAACTCGACATTGTACTCCCGACGGCGCCTCTCGTCTCAAGAATAAAAATTTGTCGGCCGTGCCCTCCTCATCTCGCGGAGGCAAGAAGTGCGTGAAAAGCCCCAAAACTCATCCCATATCACGGAGTGCATGCTCTCCCGAAAGCTCCCACGAATCAAACCAATCGATTGCGGTATCACGCACCGATGCGAACCGAAGGTCACGACTCGGTCTCAAGCCTTGATCACCCGTGACGATCCTTCAGAATCGACGGATGAACTCCTGCGGATCATCCTCGTGCCTCGACCCATAAAACTCTGGCGCTACAACTCGAAAGTCCCGTAGCCTCAAACTATTCGCTTCCGGGTGCACCATGTGCGCCGCTGAACCGAATCGCCGTGATCCACTGCCTCATATCCGCCACAACCTCGCCAATAATCGCCATCTCTCGCGACCCATCTCCCCGCCTGCATCGGGACCGAGGCTCGTGCATCAGTAGTCTCATCAGCCACGATCGCGCTCTAAACCTCGCGATCTTTGGCGGCCGCGAAACTCGCCGTCTAAGCACTGCTCGTGAATCGACCGCTCGCGCTCGCACTCTCTGTATCCCACTAGAGCCTCCTCGACGCCAAATCGCCCAAAGCACCCACTTGCTTCCAATGTGAGGTGACACACGTCACCTCCCGTTGGTCCAAAATGTTTCGCCTCTCGGAAAAATCCGCAAAAATAAGAAAAGACATAGCCGAATTTTCCTCGCAAGTTATGTAAAACGTTTCACAAAAACGACTCTAACCGTGTTGTGCACAAATGTCATTCGGCCATTACCTAGGCGGGGTGACACGTGTCACCCTCCTAATGGCCCTCATAAAACGTCTTCCAAAAATATCCACAATGGCCAAAATCTCAAAACAAAGTGGGCTCTACAAAACCGTAAATTTCTCCGTGGGCCCCACGTGACCATTTCCGAAAATAAAATTCCATAATTCTAATATAATCTAAGAAGCCCAAATTCCAAATCTGGGAACCCAATTCCCTTCAACGAACATTTTTCCTTACAAAAACCGGAAACTTTTTCCGTGGAAGAATCACCTCTTTCTTCCTTTCCAATTTTTCTGTCGCTCTCGTACGTACGTCCTCGCATACATACCCTGAGAATACGGGGTATAACAAACATAATAGCTTATCTTTTAAACAACATAAGCACAACAAGAATACTCTCTTATACAAACGTTACAAAACACTAACACACATAGCATCATATCATGTCTACTTGTCAAACCATCTTATTATTCTTTTCACAGTTCAATATAAGTCTGTTATAAACACATAGGCAACCTGTTTCTTTTATCACTCTTAAGTGGTTATACTTAACTTCCCATAAAGCTAGTATAACTCTTAAGCTTCTGTTTTAAAAACCAATTAGTTCTCTTCTGTTAAAAATGATTCAGTAATCTTTTGAAATGTTTTCAGTTCTTTATTATTCAGGCTTAAGCCGTGAGGCATTGCCGTAAGTGTTATTCAGGCTTAAGCCGTGAGGCATTGCCGTAAGTATTATTCAGGCTTAAGTCAAAGACATTGCCGTAGTTATTATTCAGTTAACACATGTACGTCTACCGTACTACATATATTTTATAA
Source organism: Przewalskia tangutica (assembly GCA_029844215.1). NCBI lineage: Eukaryota > Viridiplantae > Streptophyta > Magnoliopsida > Solanales > Solanaceae > Przewalskia > Przewalskia tangutica. The sequence continues at coordinate 49,439,284 of CM056725.1, forward strand.
ATTATCATGCTTTAGGAAGAATCACATACCTTCTCAAATAAAACCACCGCCAAGTTGAATATGTCGCAGAGAGTCACCTATAATAGTCACGCACATCTATCAAAGACTACTCAAGGTCATTCTAAGCAGAGGGTTCACAATTCTACGGAAAGTCGGGCAGACTTCCTACCCTGGTGAGCTATATAAGTCTCATCAGGAAAACAAATTCTATATAAGCATAGTTCAATTATTCTTCTTTTAAACCCTTCTACTGTGATAACAGTTCAATTCTATTCTGCAATATTCTTCTAAGTATTTATACTTATTCTTATACTACAACAGTAAGTATTCTCTAATTCAAAAGAGGGTTAGGATTAGTTACCTCGGTAAGCCCAATAATATCCTAGATAAAGTCGCTGAGCAAGGTTTTGCTCTAAGTTGTATGCTCCAAGGAAACCTTAGAAGTTCTTCACAACTTCTACTAAGTACTAAGGGATTTGGGCTAGGTATTTTGGACATTATAACAATACAAGAAGGCCACTTTTCTACCAATGGAGGGGGGGTAAGTTTTGGCTAGGCTAGGGGGGGCCTCGGCCAAACTACTTAGGCTAGAGGGGGGGGGTATTCGGCCAAGGGCCTTCACAAGGGGAGGGGGAGGTGTTTGGACGAAAAGGCTACAAAGGGAGAGGAGAGGATTTTTAGACTTGGAAGCTTTTGTGGATGAAGAACTCTTCATCTCAAGAGGGTATTTATAGGTCAAGAAGTGGCCAACCAATGGCCAAGATTAAGCCAAGTGTAAGGCCAAGATTAGGGCAAGTGTCCTTGGCCAACTTGCACACAAAATATCCTACCTAATCCTTGACTTGTGCCAAGGCACAAAAAACGTGCAACACCAAGTCCAATTCGTCCAAATGGACGATTTCAAGTCCATCAATTGGAGGGTGACAAGTGTCGCCCTCCCGTTGGTCCAAAATGTTTCGTCTCTCGGAAAAATCCGCAAAAATTAGAAATGGCATAGCCGGAATTTACCCTACGAAAGCTGTGGAAACGTTTCGTCGGAAAACTATTCGTTTTGTGAGTTGTGCCCAAAAAAAATCGTCCAAGGCCTAAACTTTAAGGCCAAACTTTTTGTACGTATTCCCTTACGTACATACTCTGGAAATACGGGGTATAACAACGAGGAAGTATGAAGAGCTTGGACAGATGCCAGAAAGATCATTACCATCCACAGAGAAAGCTCCAGAGTTAGAGTTAAAAACCCTACTCAATCATCTACAATACCAATACCTAGGTGAAGAGAAAACCTTACCAGTGATCATTTCATGCCACTTATCCACCGAAGAGATTGATAAACTGCTAAGAGTACTGAAGAATCACAAGCGGGCCATTGGATGGACATTAGCAGACATAAAAGGGATAAGTCCGTCAACGGTAATGCATAAGATCCGTCTAGATGAGGAGAGCAGACCATCCATCGAAGCCCAAAGGCGACTAAACCCAAACATGAAAGAGGTAGTCAGAAAGGAAATCCTGAAATGGCTCGATGCAGGAGTAATTTACCCTATATCTGACAGCACATGGGTGAGTCCAGTACAAGTGGTGCCTAAAAAGGGTGGAATAACAGTGGTGACCAACGAAAGGAACGAACTCATTCCCTCTAGAACAGTCACCGGATGGAGAATCTGCATTGACTATCGCAAGTTGAACAAGGCAACCAGAAAAGACCACTTCCCGTTGCCATTTCTAGATCAAATGTTGGACAGACTTGCAGGGCATAACTACTACTGCTTTTTGGATGGATACTCAGGGTATCACCAGATTGCAATAGCACCAGAAGATCAGGAGAAGACAACATTTACTTGTCCTTTTGGTACATTTGCATTCAGAAGGATGCCATTCGGACTCTGCAATGCACCTGCAACTTTTCAGAGGTGTATGATGGCAATTTTCTCAGACATGGTGGAGAGGACTATAGAGATCTTTATGGATGACTTTTCGGTCTTTGGAGCATCGTTCGATGAGTGTTTAAGGCATCTAGAAGCAGTGTTAAGCCGGTGCGAAGAGTCTAACCTTGTGCTAAACTGGGAGAAGTGTCACTTCATGGTAACAGAGGGAATTGTCTTGGGACACAAAATATCAAACCAAGGTATTGAGGTGGACAAAGCAAAGATTTCAGTGATCGAAAATCTACCACCTCCAGTCTCAACAAAAGGAGTCAGAAGTTTCCTTGGACATGCAGGTTTCTATAGAAGATTCATCAAGGATTTTTCAAAGGTCTCAAAGCCTCTTTCCACATTGCTAATGACGGGGGTTGCCTTCGACTTCAATAAAGAATGCTTATCCGCATTTCAGACGCTCAAGGAGAAGCTTATTTCAGCACCCATAGTCATTGCACCAAACTGGGAGCTCCCATTTGAACTAATGTGCGATGCAAGCGATTATGCAGTAGGAGCAGTGCTTGGACAGAGAATCGACAAGGTATTTAGATCCATTTACTATGCTAGTAAAACTCTAAATGACGCACAGTTAAATTATGCAACTACCGAAAAGGAACTACTAGCAATAGTATATGCATTTGAGAAATTCAGGCCATACTTGATTGGGAATAAGGTGATAGTATACACTGACCACTCTGCTATAAAGTACTTGATGACAAAGAAGGATGCAAAGCCTCGCCTCATTCGATGGGTCCTGCTTCTACAAGAATTCGACGTGGAGATTCGTGATAAGAAAGGAACAGAGAATTGATTCTGAACCACTTGTCAAGACTGGAGAACACAGAGAGCCAGAACACCAAGGATGTGCAAATAAATGATCACTTTCCAGACGAACAACTGTTTCAAGTAAGTATGAATTCTAATTTACCTTGGTACGCTGATTTTGTTAACTTTCTTGCAGCTAAGGTACTACCCCCAGAATTGACAAGACAGCAAGTGAAGAGGTTTTACTCAGAAGTAAAGCATTACTATTGGGAGGAACCTATGTTATACAAACACTGTGCCGACCAAGTCATCAGGCGATGTATACCAGAGGAAGAGATGCACCAGGTTCTCACCCATTGCCACACCCTATCATGTGGTGGACACTTTGGGGCATCAAGAACAGCGGCAAAGGTACTGCAATGCGGATTCTACTGGCCAACACTTTTTAAGGATGCCCATACCTTTGTGAAGAGATGTGATAGTTGTCAGATAACAGGGAACATCTCAAGACGAAACAAAATGCCTTCACAAGGGATATTGGAAGTGGAACTTTTTGATGTGTGGGGAATCGATTTCATGGGACCATTCCCGCCATCCTTTGGAAATCAATATATCCTTCTGGCAGTAGACTATGTGTCCAAATGGGTAGAAGCAGTGGCCACAAAAGAAAACGACAGTAAGACTGTTCAAAAATTCCTTCAAAAGAATATTTTCACAAGGTTCGGCACTCCAAGAGCCATCATCAGTGACGAAGGAAGTCACTTTTGCAACAAGCAGCTGAATTCATTGCTTTCCCGATATGGAGTCTACCACCGCACCACAACTGCCTACCACCCTCAAGCTAATGGGCAAGCAGAAGTGTCAAATAGAGAAGTGAAGAGCATATTGGAAAAGACGGTGAACGGCTCAAGGAAGGACTGGTCTATCAAACTGGATGACGCATTATGGGCATACCGGACAGCATTCAAAACACCAATTGGTATGTCACCATATAAATTGGTTTTTGGTAAAGCATGTCATTTGCCAGTAGAGTTGGAACACAGAGCGTATTGGGCAATGAAGAAGTTAAACATGGATTCCACGGCAGCAGGACAGAGGAGGTTACTACAGCTAAGCGAGTTAGATGAATTCAGGCACAATGCCTATGAGAATGCAAAGATCTACAAGGAACGAACGAAATTATGGCACGACAAGAGGTTGATACCGAAAGACTTTCAAGAAGGACAACAAGTGTTTTTATTCAACTCAAGGTTGAAACTATTTCCAGGCAAGTTAAAATAACGCTGGACAGGACCATACACGGTGGTAAGAGTATTCCCATATGGTGCAATCGAAATAAAAGGGAGAGAGGGAGCTTCCTTCAAGGTAAACGGACAGAGGTTAAAACCCTATCTGATCAATGAAATGGAATACATGAACTTGGGAGGCAACCCAAGGTATTTCAGTTTTTTTTAGTTTAAATGCAATTAGTCTTTATTTAGAACGGTCTCACGGAGGTAGTGTTTGTGCTGTGATTGACAGGTACAGGCCAATAAATTGAAAGGCGAAAAACTGAGGAACAGCAGGGATTTCCAGAAAAACGGGTTAGCGCCGCGGCGCCCAGAAGCAGGGCCGCGGCGCCAAAAGATCAGAAGAAGCCCAGAAGTCCGAGCGCCGCGGCTCCCAGTAGCAGAACCGCGGCGCAGGAAATTCAGAACCAGCACAGGAGTTTGGGCGCCGCGGCGCCCATTTGCAGGGCCGCGGCGCCACAACGGAAAAAAAGATCTGAATTCTGAAAGACGCCCTGATCCGAAGGCCCTGTCGCCAAAACAAAAACCCAGAGCTCTCCTCCCCTCACGGAATTCAAAGTACTATCCACCGCCACCACCACCATTTTAGCCAAGTCTGTAAGTGTCTTATTTCTTTTATTGTCTTTGAGTCTACACACATTGGGGACAATGTGTGATTTAAGTTTGGGGGGGTGTTTTATTTGTGTTTTATTTGTGTTTTTGTTGTTTTTGTGTATATGTTGAGTCACACAAAAAAAATTCTTTTAAGTCATAATTGTCTGTTAAAAGATCATGTATGTTGTAGTTACTAGAAACACCTAGTGAAGGAAGGTGGAATAATGTAATGGAATTAGAAGCAACTATCTAAACACATAGGTTAGATATGCCAAAAACTCACAAAATCTGTCTATTTGGAGTTTCTTGCTTAAATTATGTATGCTAAATGATGAAAACCTATGTTTTATGATTGCTTTCTATTTGAGGCGAAATAGTTAGGATATGCATGTTAGGGACATGACTCAGGCATTTCTTTGATAGTCAATTCTTACCACTCTTTTCTATCCCGGTCTTTAAAAGTATCCCTAGTCAGCCCCATTGAGCCTAAAAATTGAAACTTCTTCTTTGACACCCTATATTCCCACAAATTGTGCCATAAGTAAAAATGTGAAATAGTGGAATAAATTGTGTTAAAAAAGAGACAAAAAGAGTGAACAAAAGAGATGCACCCCAATAAAAGAGTAATAAGAAATAGGCAAAAACCTAAGTTTGGGGGTGCCTGTTATTATGATACACTTCACTCTCCCAAAACAAAAGAGGGGAAAGATAGATTTGAAGTGAAGAAAAGAATAAAAAAAAAAGGGAAACAATGAAAAGCTAAAGAGCTTATGGTACACAAAAATGAGCCTAAATGCCTATTTTTACCTACCTATACCTAAGCCTACATTACAACCCTTAAAGTCCTGAAGATCTCTTTTATGCATATCCAGGATTAGTGGAGAATAGCAAGTAAACATGCCATAGGATTTTTGAATTTTACAAGCATGATTCAGTATGTTGACTTCCATTAAGCATGATAAAAATGAGTTTGCGAAATATCTAGCTTAATGTGTTTAGTATGCTAAAACTTTATGCTATATGTTCCTGCATATTATTCTGCTAACCTTCATGTTTTTCTAGATAACACTAATGCAGCAAAAGTAATCAATGTCAGTGAGTCTTTTATTTTCGTTTTCTTGAGTCCTTTATTTATTTCTTTCTATCTTTGCTCGAGGGCGAGCAAAGGTTAAGTTTGGGGGTATTTGATCGGTGTATTTTATATACACTTTTCGAGTCATTTTTAGTTAATCTTTTGTCCCTTTTTGTACAAATAAGTGTCGTATTAGGATAGTTTTTCTTTCTTTTGAGTCAAAGTGGTTAAAATGGCCAAATGGCGGAAAATGAGCTAAAAGAGGAGGTTCCAGAGCTTAAAAACAGAGAAAGTGACGAACGAGGTAAACCAGTCGCGCCACGGCGCCTCCTGCGATCGAAGCGGGCATGGCGCTAAACATCAGAGAGGCTGCAGAGGTTCCAGCCGCGCGCCACGACAGCGAGATCGGGGCGCGCGCCAAATCACCCGGCATCGCAGAAGTTCCGCGCGCGCACCGATAGCAGGGCCGCGGCGCCGACGCGGAAAAATCAGGTTTTTAGACGAATTTCTGGGTCAGGCCTGAGGGAAAAGTTTGAGGCGGTTTTCAGCCTATAAAAGGAGAACCCTAGGCAGTTCTAAAGGGTTCCCTTTCTTGCACAACACAAGGTTTTCTTGGATTGAAGATTGGAGACCCTAAACTTAGTAATTTTCTTTTCTTTTCTTTCTTTTATTTCAGTTTTGTATGATGAACTTGGAATTAGTTCTTGTCATGTCAATGGCTAGGAACTAATTCTTTTATAGGGTTTTCCATGTTGATTCACTAGAAACTTATGTTATGAATTAATGCATGTTATGGTTATTCTTCTTTGAGAGATTTATCCAATAATTGCTTTGAATGATTGGTAATTAATTGACAACTAATTATCATTATATGATTTCTAATCAAACTTCAAAAGGAGAAGGTTGTGAATATGTTGTAAGTTGGGTAGACATATTTTGGATTGGGGATGAAAATACCTCAATTATTTATGTAGCGTTAATGAGAGGCTTAACAACCCTAATTTTACGCATAGTGCGTGACGGTTAATTAGGTTTTTGTGCTTAATCCTCCTATAGAGTTATCCTTATCACCGAAAGGTAGAAAGGTGCAATACTGGGGTTGAGTGTTTATATATCCTTAACGGGAATATAAAACGATTTCGTAAACCTGCTAGCTCCGAGAGAAGAAAACCATAATTCATTGCATTGATAAATAACATAAGCGGATAGTTGAGGAGACATGGAAGCCCTATTCCCATCACAACTGAAGTAAACCTATAGTTAATTAGCTTTTATAATTATTAGTTATAAACCACAAAATCAAATATCAATTGCCAAATAGATACCAAAAGATAGATAGTTGGTACTTGAACCATAATCCTTGTGGACGATATTCGGTCTTACCAAGACTATATTACTTGTCACGATAACGTGCACTTGCGTTAAAGTGTGTGCATCTTTTCGCGCATCACCTACATGGGCACCCCTCTCGGTATACATCAGAGAATAGCAGCGGAACATACACAACTGATAAAATGCTTAAACATAAAATAACAACAGGCTAGCCGATAAGGCCACCTTCCGTAAACTATACAAATAAAACAGTACATTTTTTTTTTTACAACCCAAACCACAATGTGACTACAGACCTCTAAGAATAACAACTCTGGCGGGACAGGGCCCCGCCATACCCCTGAATGTACAACAACCGACAATACCAGGGATAAGCCTCCGGAATAAAGGAGCTTCTCAACAGCTGAATAGTGATCCTAAGAGCGAGGATCAGCAACCTGTACTCTACCTGCGGCATGAACGCAGCCCCCCGAAGGAGTCGAGACAACATGTACCAAATATGTGAAACAGAAATCGTAATGAAATCATAAGTCTATAATAAAACTGGAGACATGTATGATAATTCAATTAACAGTACACAGTGCCTTACTAACAATGAGAGTAATCAAAAGTATACTTACAACATAAAAATAGAAAGCTCGCGATCAAAGCAGGACCACCCGCCCGCAGTATCATTAAGCAATCCTACCCCTGGGACTATTTCACCCGCATAGGTCGTCTGGACCCGCATGAGGTATTCCTCGCGATAGGTGACTACCGCGCATGGGACTATTTCACCCGCATAAGCCCATAAGGACTCGCATGAGGTATTCCTAGCATCGTGTGTAGCAAATCCACGGAACAGGTGGTATAACGATCTTGGGGATTTACCCCTCATTTATACTCTTACCCTGAAGCAGGTGGTATAACGATCTTGGGGGTTTACCCCTCATTTATACTCTTACCCTGGAGAAGGTGGTATAACGATCTTGGGGGTTTACCCCTCATTTATACTCTTACCCTATCTCAACCGGCCATCATACATAACATAAGCCCTACCGGCTTATCATACATAACATAAGCACTACCGGCTTATCATACATAACATAAGCACTACCGGCTTATCATACAATAAATAAGCAAGTTAAGAAATCCCCCTAACCTCTTATTAGCCTTATTCATATACACTCTCATTTTAGTTTACTTAAGGCACTAACGTGTCATTATAAATCCGGGAGTTTAACCCAAAGTACTACGTACTTCTATTCTTTTAAAATGACTCATTTTCATATAAAACTTCCAAGATACTAATAACCATAGTATTAAGTCATAACTACATTTTAAGACAAGTCACAATACCTTTTTAGAAAAATACATTTTCGGGCTTCTAAATCAAGTGACTTCTTTCTTTTAAAACCTTAAGCAATTGATGCCTTTAAATCAATTTGCCTTTCGTTATTTCAAGTCATTTAACATACTTAAATTACTTAGAGTAAACCACTTTTTTTAACTTTTCATAAACCTATTATAACCAACTTCCCATAAAGCTGTTATACTAGCTTTATACATTAGCAACTTACATACTTCTTTATAACCAAGAGACTTAAACTTTCCAACAAAACAAGTATCAATAATACTTTCAACATACTTAAAGTGTCTCTTAACTTTTGAAAACCAAGATATCCTTAATATTTAAACAAGTGAGTTAATTTCCTAACTCAATCAACTTGGACATTCTTAAAATAGGCCAAGGATATCAATGAACCTAGATTATCAAAATCTTGTACGTCTACCGTACTATACATTTACAACTTATTCATGCTCAAGAGATAAGAAAGTTCCACATACCTCTTCGGTTTAATCCACTTGCTAAGTCCAATTCGTCATACGTAGTATGTCAACCTATAATGACCATAGTACGTCTATTAACTTCTTACTTCAAACGTAGAATATTCCAAGTGCAAAGTCACTAAATTCTACGGAAAATCGGACAGCACTTCTTTTGTTTCTACATACTTTGCCACCTTTTTCAAGGCCGAATTCAATAACCAAACACGCCACATTTAAGGCCCAACAAAGTAGTTAACAATAGGGGATCACACGCTTAATCAAGACATGTAAAATTCCGCCCCACAATATATAACAAACTAGTCTAAACTATAATGTCAATTCGGCAATTAGGGCAACAATACCAATTCTTCTTCCAATTTCTTTTCAATCCAAGTTATTTAGTATAACATGTTATAAGGCCGCAATTGATTATAACAACTATAATCTTCAAGAAGATAACATGTGACGATTCTAGTTAACGACCAAATTGTAATTCAATTTCAAATGACTCAACATGTCATTTTCGGATTTGAGCTTCCAAATTTCCATAACACTTATCAAACTTCATAACACATATCACATGATCATTTCTAACTTATAATAACATGAAATCTTCAATTATAAAGGTAAGACGAAGATTATACCTCATTTAGCCCAAATATGATCCAAGATTGCAAGTCGATCCTTAGCAACTTTAGCTCCCCCTTTCGACGTTCCAAACCATTCCAAGCAACCTTTAGATGCCTATGAAGAACTCCTCTTCAAGTTCCAACTTCAAAGTTGAATAACTCCTTAGGTTTTTGCCTTGCGACTAATACGAAAACACCACATTTCCGGGATCTTTCTATTGAGATACACTTACAATACCCTTAGGTACCTTGGTTTAAAGTGGGGAGATTATTGGACAACAATTGAAAATTTTCCTCTTGGAAAATCTCCATTGTCGTGAGCCCTCTTAAGAGTTCTTCAAGTTTTTTTTAAAATTCTCTAAGTGTTGAGAAAGACAAAGTCTTGCACTACTAGTAAGCTTATATTACACAAGGAAGGTTTAAGATTAAAACAAATGGAAGGCTTGGATGCATTTTATTAAAATATCATGCTATGTGGGCTCATTGACTTGGTCAATGTTGTCAAGCTCTTAGTCTAGCAAGACTTTCTTCATAAATATGGTCAAATGACCATTCTACCCATGCACAATTTCGACCAAGACCACTAAGGGGGGTGACACATGTCGCCCTCTCATTCGTCGCAATATTTCGTTTTCCGACAATTCCATAATTCCGATAAATTTTTACTCGTCTCAAACCTTAACATTTTTGAGTTCTTACGTACGTTCTTATAAACATATCCTGAAATTCCGGGGTGTAACAAAGAGTCTCCAATTGTAGCCTCCTTCTTGCCTCCCAAAAGTATGATTTGTAATATGGTATAAGGTCTGGCATAATGAGCAGGGTTTTATACTTGAGAAACTTGCGCTTCAGACCATTTTAACCCTCTGAAATTCGGCCCAAAAATCAGATTTTCCGTGTCGGCGTCGTGGCCCTGCAGGCTGGCGCCACGGCGTCGAAAATACTGAAGCAAAATCAGGCGTTGCAGAATATTTAGCGGGCGGACTTCGTCATATTTCTTCTATGCTTCCCGGGACTTTTTAGGCTTAATTTCTTGGCTTTTTTAGTGTGCAATTTCATCTCAAAAGTAGTATCTTCTCCTTTATAACCGATGTGACACAAAATGAAAGAAATACACTAAATGCAAAATAAAAGAGTAAAATACTATAAAAAGGACTCAAAAGTGTATTCAAAATACACTTAACAACCCCTCTGCCCTAACCCCACCCCACCTCACCCTCACCCCATTCTCAAATTTTTATTTTATATTTTTTTACTTTTATAAATAATTTACAAAAATATGATTTTTTTCTTACCTGCACCCCAGTCCACACCTACCCCCTTCCACCCCCGCCCTATCCTCAAATTTCTATTTCATATTTTTTTGTTTTTATAAAGAATGAAAAAAATCTTTAAAATATTATTCTTATTTTAAAAATAAAATATGGAAAACTCAAATATCATACAAAATAAAATAACATCATAGAATGTAAGTTTGAAATTTGTAAAAGTAATGGGTCAAGTTGGGCAATTTGGATTATGACCCATCATTTAGCCCATGTAAGTTTTGGGCGGGTTGGGCATTGACACGTCTACAACTTCACCCCATCTTGCCCGCCAAACTTCAGCCCAAACGGCCCATTTGTCACCCCTAGTGTCAGTAAATGAAATGAATACCTTGTCATGGCGATGTACCTGAGGGAAATCTGAATGTTCCAATCCATGTCATGCCCTACTTACCCTATGATCAATGGGGCGTGATACTGAAATTAAGGGCCTCAGTGAGGTTGGAAATCTGCTCACCCCATCCTCCATTGGCAAAACCGACAATGTTCTAGTGGGTGACCCTGACCCATATGGATCCATCTCAATAGAAACCATGATCTCCGACGGGTTTGACTCAATAGTGTAACTTATGTCTCTTTTTTCAACCTCCGAAGTCCTCTAACCCGTACCAGCGGGTGGTACTTGTCTAACATCTTCCCTCACAACAATACACGCACTCTTACTAACCTGGGTCTTGCTCGTCATAGACATCGCTGCAACTTCAAATGACAAAATAATATTAGGAATAATTATTTTTACGACTCGGCTCTATCGAACGATCTGGTTATGAAAGAAAGAGACCATTCTAAGTCTTGTACCCTACTTCTTGTAAGTGTGGCGCACTACACACCCATAAATAAGACTCTACCAGACACGGCTTGTAGACATCCGTAGGACAGACCTGCTCTGATACCAAGTTTGTCACGACCCAAATCGGAGGGTCACGACAGGCACCCGACCTTACTTGTCGAGTACCACTAATCATATATTTAGCATATATCCGTAATTTCGCATGGCCTGCGAGGCCGTCATGAGATATTCTGCTGATATATGAAAATAGTAAACTGGAAAGAAGTTATGTAACATCCTGCAACCAGAATGACCCAATCAATATACATATACATACCAAGGTTGACAAGGTTATACAGGACTACTACACACGGGTAGGGATGTCAGTGGGCCAGTAAATACGGGTACCGCCCCGCACCTACTCCAGTTGGGTCGGGTATGGGGGATGGTTTGGTGGGTGGCAGGGGGGTATAGGTATCAAAAGTGCTACCCGTAATGGGTAGTGGGGCCGTGGTGGAATTCATATAAGACCGCAGTGTACCCGTACCGCATTCCCTACCCGCACCGCTCATACCCGTACCGCCTAAATAATGGGCATGCAACTTATTTTCTTAGCACAAAGTACAATTATGGTTTAAAAGTGAAAAAAATAAATAAATAAACATTCTCAGCTTATCACATACACCGTACACATATAACCCATCTTGCAACATCCCAGGAATCCCAAAACTCAAAACCAAAAGCTTTCCAGGAAGAAAGTCAAATTTCTATATTTTAGGTGAAGAAGGTTAATGTATGATAAGGATTGATTGAAGAAGCCATGGATGCAAATGTTGAATTTCAGCAGCTGAAGAGTTGTATCAATCAATGTAGAATATTTGTTTTTTTAGTTGCTTTAAAAAAACTTGTGGGGGTTGTTTTTTTAGTTGCTTTGTTAAATGAACTTTGGTACATTATGGTAGAAATCAGTGTAGAATGTTGTAATCAAATGTTGTGTTCTAGTCTTGGTACGATATTTTGCATATGGAGTGCTCCAATATCAGCTGAACTGGCAACCTACTGGTGCGGACCGTCGCCCTATCTACCTGAACATGCGTGCATGAAATGTATCATCCCCGACAAAAGGAACGTCAATACGACTGATGTACCGAGTATGTCAGACATGATAAATAGCATAATGGAGACATGAAAGTAATCTGAGACAAGAAACAACCAACCAGTAGAGAATGTATTTGAGGGCTATAATATGCATAAGTATCATGTCTGTGTAGAATGCCTCTGAGGGCCATAATATGCCTAAGTGTCATGCATAATGCGGTCTTATATATATATATATATATGCGTATATAACATTGTATCTCTTTAGCCTCTGTGGGCATCATATCATCATCATATATATTTGTACCAGCTTCAGGTGGTGACGTATCCCATTTCCATCCTCATGCATTTGAGGTCAAGGTATATACATGAATATACTGCATGAATGATGTTAAGACACTTGAGTTTATCGGAATGACGCAAGGTCGTTGCACCCCCGATTAACATTATGAACATTAACATCTTTCCATATACCTCAATAGAGATTTAGGAACATATTTAGACATTTTTTGACAATAGGAATGAATAACATGAACATCCTTAACTACTAAGAGTAGAATCATTTATGGAAGAGGCAAACATTGCACTAAACTACTTCTGTCTATCCTTTCAGTTCTTCCATCCCTGTTAACACACATAAATTTACTACAGTTTAAGGCAAAATTATATATTGTGAAGAACTAAAGATGGTGAATGGAAGAGATCCAGTCTCTGCTTCTACTCTTGCCACTTCCTCTGGCACTGCTACTCTAGGCAACGCTAATGCCCCAGTCGCTGGTTTCAATTTTGGAACCATTAGAAATGCCATGATTCCTCCTAACTTTCAAGCTGAATGTCCCAAGAAGTTTTTGGGTGAGTGTTGGGTATGGATAGATACCTAACTGAAGATACTCCTGCTAATGGAGATAAGATGGACACTCAAGCTGATAACACGGGTTGAGGTGGGCCAAGGTACTCAGGCTATCAATGGACTGATGATGAAGTTTGACACTTGGAGTCAAAATGACTTCAATGTGTAGGAATTACATCCTGAATTATCTATGTGATCCGCTCTGTGTTCAAAACACGACGAGAAAGGTACTGCAAGGAGATTCGCGTGTCAGACTACGACTACATATTTCTAGGCTACAGATCCAGAAGATTTGGAATATGATGGGCTGGAATAAACAATGATGTATTAAGGTGAGCATTTTTTCTTTGTCAATTATGAAGTTAAAAAGTTTCTGATTAAAGGCAAGAAATGGAATATGAAAAAGTTTCTTAAAAATCGTATTCCATAAGTCTTTGAAATCAGAATTTTAACTTCACACCCTTCCCACCTAGTGATTGAATCATAGAAATCAATTCTATATGATCCGATCTAATAGTATAAGGGGAAGAAGAGTATAAACGAGTTAAACATGTCACCGTTTCAGATAGAAGATCTTTTGTTTGATAGGATGGTAAGAGATGAACATGTTACACTATCGGCAGAAGATCCTTCATATGATAGAATTGGACACCAGATGAGGTGGACCAAAATAGACACTCAGTCATACAAAACCTACGGGCGACTGGAGTGGGCTAGAATAGTCAAGTCTTAGATGATCAGAAAGTTAAGGCTATCGTTGGGCAAGAAAAGGATAAAACCTTCGGATCTTGATAACAAGGTTGTGGATAAAAGGATCCAATACATCGGCGTGTAAAACTTCCAAAAATGGGCTGATTTTGAGAAGGGGTCGCGAAGCTCACCGACCATTGGGGTAGCCGAAGCTACTGCCACCTTAGTGCCGCGGCGCTATGGTGGCATAGCCGCGGTGCCACTTCTGACAGTGTGGAGCCGTGGCGCTAAGTCCCATAATCAGCAGAAAACCTAGAGTTTCGGTTTTGAGATCCAAGAGTCTTGTGACTTTTGAGATGGCTTTGGGTGAGTTGAACCAGCATTCAATCTCCATTACACAACCACAAGTTAGAGTACCAACTCTCCATTAACCGGAAGCATTCTCCGATTGCGCCCTATTCACTAGCAAGAAACTGTTCATGTGAACTTACGTAGTGTATTATACACTTATAATCTGTATGTTATTGTTATCATAGATCAAGACACAATTGATCAAATTGATATTGTTACCGTTTGTCAACATAAACCCTCAGAAGAAATGTGAGGTAGTCGAAGAGGCAAAATCGTCTTTCCATTCCGTCAACGGAATAGCGAAAGAAGAACATCTCTTATAGACCTTGGCCACAACTGCGTGGTTGGTATAGAGTTGTACAAACTAGAGGGGGAAGACGATTGCGCATGACTTTGTAACATTACGAAGCAAATATGAACTCGTTAAAACGGATAAGTGCTACTAAGCATACAGATTGAGGAATTTGTAGAGATAGAGGGGAAAAAAGTGGAGCATCGTTAAATAAACTTCCACTCCGTACTTACCTTAGTATGAATGGTATTTTCAAGAGCAAAGCAATCCTTACCGCAAATGTGATTCTTGATGAGAACTCCACATAATGATAAGGTTCACATTGTAAGTGAAGAAGCACATTCACATTACAAGTGAAGAGTCATGCAAGTGAAGAGGCATGTTCCCACTACAAGTGAAGAGGCACATTTACATTGTACGTGAAGAAGCACATTCACATTACAAGTAAAAAGTCATGCAAGTAAAGAGGCATGTTCCCACTACAAGTGAAGAGACACATTCATATTGTAAGTGAAGAAGTACATTCACATTGCAAGTGAAGAGGCACATTGCAATAGAAGAGTCACGCTCAATATTGACTAGAGGTTGAACCGAAACGGGTCAAGTTGGACCTAAGACTGTAGATTGCATATCCACCGGATCTGTAAATAACAGTAGTGATTATCGCCTCTTGGTATCAAAGAATTCTGAATTCTTTGAAGGTATCTTCCCTTGAGAAGGGAAAAAAAGTATTTGCTCGAGGTTAACAAGAACCCGTGAGGGTCTGATAATCCAGAACTAGTGTTCCAAATCCACAGGACTCGGGGCTCTAAAGTTGAACTGATACAGAGCAAAGAGGGGGCTGAACTTGGCCTAGGCCTTCTAGCATGTTTGGTTAAGAATTTGTCTACTCCAGAAGAACAACTCTGGAAAGGAAAAGAATAGAATCCATCTTATAGAACCATACTAATGGTTGACCTTCCTCCGGGAAACGAACATTTGGGTTGTAAAAGTGGATACTCAAACAGAGTACAAAGTGGATGGATTTTATTACACCCCGTAGTTCCAGGATATGTGTTTATGAGAATAGACGTGAGAGCACAAGACTTATAATTTTGAACGAAAGAAAGAGTTGTAAATTCTAAGGAAAATCTTCCGAACCCCGGGAAGGAAAATTATTCGTTAATGAGAATTGAGTTCTAAAAATTGTTATTTGAGACGCTTAGAATTTATCGAGATTATGGAAGTTTATTTTCAGGGTTGGATATGTGGGGCCCACCCGAGAGATTTTACGTTTTTATGGGGCCCACGAGGTTTCCGATATTTTGACCAATTATGGAAATTTCGGGAAATGAAATTTTATGGCGAATGGGAGGGTGACACGTGTCCCCCCCCCCTCACATGGTCTTGTTGGCCGAATTAATGGACAAGTCAAGGGTCAAACTTGGCTTGACATTCTTGACTCAATCCTAGCCCTTCAAGTGTATTAATCTTGGCCCTTAGATGTGTTATATATTATACTAGTAGCAAGGATGAACTTCACACTTAGAAAAATTAGAAAAACTTGGAGACTTGTAGTAAAGCTCTCGGGTTAGGCTTCAAGAGGAAGAGAAAAAATTTCGTTTGTGGTTCATAATTCACAATACTTCAATCCAAGGTTCCTAAGGGTATTACAAGGATATCTCAATAGAAAAATTCCGGAAAAACTACGTTTTTACGTTAGTCGCAACATGAAAACCTAAGGGGTGTTTCATAGTTGGAGTTGGAACTTGAAGAGGAGTTCTTCATAAGCGTCTAAGGGTTTCTTGGAGTGGATTGGAACGTCAAGAAGAGGAACTAAAGTTGCTAAGGATTGACTTGAAATCTTGGATAATATTTGGGCTTATTGAGGTAAAAATCTTCGTCTTACTATTGTAATTGAAGATTCCATGTTATGATAAGTTAGAAATGATCATGTGATATATGTTATGAAGATTTATAAGTGTTATGGAATATTTTGGAAGAAATCTGAAACTAACACGATTTAGCCTTTAAGATTGTAATTCAATTTAGTTACTAGTTTAATCGTCGCATGTTAAGGAAGAAATGATTTATAGTTGTTGTAATTGTTATTATGTATATAACATGTTGGAATAACAATTTGGATTACAAAGGAATCGAACGGAAATTGACATTGTTGTAGACATTGATTATAGCCGTGAATTTCCCTAATTATTGGACAGTTTTATATTAATGGTGGGGCAGAATTTTACACGTCCTGTTAGGCGTGTAATCTCCTTTGAATTGCTGAATTGTTGAGCCTTAAATGTGGCATTTGGTTATTGATTTTTGGGCCTTGAAAAAGGTGGAAAAGTACGTAGAAACAAAGGAAGTGTTGCCCGATTTTTCGTAGAATTAAGAGTCCTTATACTTAGAAATATTCTACGTTGAAAGCTAGTAGTTGATAGACGTATTATGGTCATTATATGTTGACATTCTACGTGCGGCGTATTCAACTTGGCAAGTGGGTTAAGTCGAAGAGGTATGTGAAACTTTTCTTATCTCTTGAGCATGAGTAGCTATAAATGTATAGTACGGTAGACGTATGAGATTTAAATGAATTTAGTTTCATTTGATGTCCTTGACTTGTTTAAGAATTTCCAAGTTGGTTGAGTTAGAGAATTAACTCACTTGTTGTAAAGGTTAAAGATGTCTTAGTTTCTAAAGCATAAAGTTAGTATAACGGTTTTATGGGAAGTTGGTTATAACAACTTTATGGGAAGTTAAAAAAATGGTTTATTATAATAAGGTAAACAAAGATTTCTTGACTTGAAAATGTATAAAATACTTGATTTGGAAAGTATTGATTACTTGAACTATTCTAAAGTTAAGAAACTTGATTTCTAAAGTTAAGAGACTTGAAGTATTCTGAAAGTTATGTAACTTTATTTGAAAGTATATGATACTTGGTTTTTGAAAGTATAAGTCTCTTGGTTATAAAAAGAATGTAACTGTTTAAAACATAAAGAGTTATAACGGCTTTATGGGAAGTTAGTTATAACGACTTTATGGAAAGTTAAGAGAGTGTCTACTTGATTTATAGGCACGAGTTGCCTAGGTTGTGAAAGTAGAAGTTACTTGGTTTTAAAGCCTTGAAATGAATTTCTAAAGGTGTAGTAACTTGATTTGAAAAATAGACATGCCTTGATACTACGGGTGATAGTATCTTGGGGTTTTTATATAAAAAGGGTTCTTTTGAAGGAACGGAAGTACATAGTACTTTAAGTTAAATTCTCGTATTTTTAATGACATGATAGTGCCTTAAGTTAAATGAAATGAGAGTGCATGCTAATTAAGTACAACGAGAAGTTAAGGGATTTCTTAACTTGCTTATGTTATTTATGGTAGCCGGTTGTGCTTGTGATATATAGTGTTCATTACGGGGTCATTCCCCGGGCTTGTGGCATTTGCATATTCCGTGGATTTGCTCCCCACGATGCGAGAAATACCTCATGTGAGTCCGTAGGGCTCATGCGGGTGAAATAGTCCTATGCGGGGCGGACCAGTCCTATGCGAGGAAATTACCTCATGCGGGTCCACTCGGCCTATACGGGTGAAATAGTTCCAGGAGTAGGATTGTGTGATAATACTACGGGCGGATGGTCCTAGGTTAATCACAGGCTTCCTATTTTAAGAACCGAAAATGTTTATTTTGTTACTCTCATTGTTAGTAAGGCACGGTATACTGTTAATTTGATTATCATATGTGTCTCCAGCTTTATTTTAGACTATATGATTTCATTACAGTACTTTCAGTTTCACATACTTGGTACCTGTTGTACTGACCTCCTTCGGGGGGCTGCGTTCATGCCGCAGGTAGAGTTATACAGGTTGTTGATCCTCACTCTTAGGATCACTGTTCAGCTGTTGAGAAGCTCCATTACTCCGGAGGCTTATCTTTGGTTCAGATCTCTGGTATTGTCGGTTGTTGTACATTCAGGGGTATGGCGGGGCCCTGTCCCATCACAGTTGTTTTGTCAAAACTCTTAGAGGTATGTAGTCATATCTTGTGGGTCGGTTTGTAAGAAAAAAAGGGAAGAGGTAACTGCTTTTGACTTTACATATATATTCAGGGAGGTAGCCTTATCGGCTAGCCTGTTATTTATTTCTTATTGAGTTTATGTATGTTCCGCTGATTTTCTCTGATGTGTACCTGTAAGGGTGCCCAGGTAGGGCACCAGTCGCGGGCCCGGGGTCGGGTCGTGACAGATTTGTTAACAAGTATAAAGCCTCTGTTACTTGGACATGCGCTCATATGTGAGTAGCTTAACCTCCAAGGTCACCATAGCATTGTGTGACATGGATGTTGAGACAGCCTTCCTAACCGGAGAGTTGGTTTTTGTAGAACTGTTGGGCTCTTTCCTAAACTTCCTTACAGTCCCTGGAATGTTTACATTTTTGTCATGGAAGTTTCAGATAAAACAGAAACAATGAATCTGACTACAGAAACATTAACTCTGAAGCTAGAAAGCCAATAGTTGGAAAACCCAAAGTCCAAAAGTGGAAGAAGAAAGTAATACGGAATAACCCGAGGGGTATGTGGTTCCAGGAAAGAGAAGAAATTATGTCTACTTGTCAAATCTCTGTGCGGGCTAAAACAAGCCCTGAAGCAATGGTGCAAAAACTTTGATAGTACTCAATTATCGAAGGGTTTCTCCATTAATGAGTATGACAAATGTGTCTACATGAAAGGTAATTTTGACTCGATGTTGAAACGATGTTTCAATATGAAGGATATGGGTATTACAGATGACTTCTTAGGAATTGGGATTTCTAAGACATCTAACGGACTGGTCTAATTTCAAACTCATCAGTGAGGTGTTTGGTAGTCTCGTTGAAGTCTCTAATGGATAGAAGTCATAAAATTGACTAGAATCATGGTGCACCCATATACCAGAAGTGATATGCGCAGGTCTCGGGTAGTTCAAAGTATACTACACACTACAACCGACCTGATATCGTTTTCCAAATCAACCAGTTGAACCAGGTTCATTCGAGATCTTGGAAACAATCACTGGATGTCACTAAGACAGATATGACGATATCTGAGATGTTCAATAATCTACGGATTAAGGTATTCCGGATGTCTGGCTGTTCTGGGAAAACACATCGATGCAAACTGGACATCGGATTTAAAGAACGTCATAGCCACAAGAGAATGTGTATGGTGTATCTTATACAAACCTCTAAGAAAACTTGCATCAGTCGATTCGTGAGGGGATCGAAGTCTTCCTCTTTATACAAAGCGTGAAAAGAAGTTGAGTAACTTCACTACATCTTAGAGGAAGTCTCTTATCTGGAGAAACCCGTGCATTCGGCAGTTTCACACTGTGGCTAGCCAGTCAGCTTCTGGAAGGGCACGGATGACGGCATCTCGACTTAATCGTCAGAGACATAAGACCGTTAGGCAGTTGATCACCACGGGTATCATCTCCATCGATTGCGCAAAATCAAAGGAGAATATAACGAACCCGCGGCCTACCCAAAAGATCAATGAGCTGCCTGTCTAGGGGAATATGCTGAAAAGCCAATACATACGACATTTTGTAGTGGTAACCCCACCATACTGACTGGAGATTCCAAAAATTTGATTCAATGGAAAAACTAAGTTGTAAGGGTTCAGTTGAGCGCTTCGATGAAAGTAAGAGTACTTCAGATTATAATTCCTACACGGAAATATATATCTGAAGCCTTTCCACGATAGACATTAAAGTGCTACATGCATGATGGGTACAGGTTAAGTATCAAAGTCTTGACATAATGTCACGACCCGTTCCGGGGCCCGTGACTGGTGCCTTACCAGGGCACCCAAGTAGACATACATCAGAGTAATCAGCGGAATATAAAAACAAGACATGAAACAAATGTAAATTGAGACACAATTTATCTGAGAAAAGTCGCCTTTCGGCATATATATATAAAGAGTGAACAGTTACATCCCAACTTTACAACATGACTACAGACCTCTAGGAATATAAACAACTATGGCGGGACAGGGCCCCGCCATACCCTGAATGTACATATATCTACAACATCAGGGAGAACCATACCAAAAGTCGAGCCTCCGGAGAAGATGGAGCTCCTGACACCAAAGCAAAGATCCTAAGGATGCGGATCTAGCACCTGCTTGCCCTTACCTGCGGCATGAACGCAGCCCCCCGAAGGAGGTCAGTACAACAGGTACCAAGTATGTGAAACTGTAAAGTACTGAAGTAAAATCAAAGTATTTAAAACCATTTGCAAATACAACCAGTTCAACTGCACATAGTGCCACAACATAAATAAGAGCAAAATAGAAATAATGTAACTGGTCTTATCTAGGCCGCGAATGATCGAAGCAAGGCCAATCACCCATAGTCTCATTATGCGTGCCTAATCTTGGACTTCCCGCAGTCCGCATAGGTCACACACAGACCCGCATGAGGTATTCCTCGCGCGTCGGGTAGCTAACCCCGTACCCTCCCGACTCGCGATCCGCATAGTCTCATAGACCGCATAGTCACACAGACCGCATAGGGCATCCCCCGCAACGGGCTAAAACACGCGAAATGATCAATCCTGGAACTCCGCGACTCGCGTAGTCACATAGATCGCATAGGCGTATAGCCGCGATCAAGGGTGGCAAGCCTCGGTATAACAAGTCAAGGGGTAGGTGATATAATAACGATAACGGACTTACCGTTTAACAACGTAAGCACAACAAGAATAACAATATCACAAGACACTAACACACGTAGCATCCTAACATGTTACTTATCAAACCATCTTACTACACTGCGAAATCAATACGATTTTCATAAACAAATAAGTAAAACCGTTCCTTTTATCTTCCTTAAGTCGTTATACCTAACTTCCCATAAAGCTAGTATAACTCTTAAGCTGTTTAAAAATCAAGTATTACTCTTCTTTCAAAAATGATTATAATTCTTTTGAAATACTTCGTGTTTTATTATTTAGACTCAAGTCAAGTAAGACCATGTTCGGTTAACACACGACGTCGTCTACCGTACTATATATATACTTTAAAATATCATGCTCAAGAGGATAGGAAGAATCACATACCTTCTCGTGAAAACCACCGCCAAGTCGAATATGTCGCGCGAGTATCGACTATACGATCAAATACGTCTATCGCGTCTAGACTATCTTGTATAAAGTTCTAAGCGAGAGGGTTCTCTATTCTACGGAAAATTGGGCAGCACTTCCCTACCCGTCAAGCTACCCAAGTCTCAGTAAATACGATCGTATGTAAATCTGATTTAATTCTTCTTCATTATACCCTTCTACAGTGATTTCAGTTCAATTCTCTTCTGTAATATCCTTCAGTGTAATTACAGTTCAATTCTATTCTTTAATATCCTTTTAAGTATCTTATACTCAAGTCTTAACTATTCTTATATGTAATATCTAATTACAATAGAAGGACAAGAGTATTTACCTCGATAAGCCCAAAATTATCCAAGTTAGATGTCGATCTGAACAAGGTTTAGCTCTAAGTTGCACGCTCGATAGCTCAAGAAGCCCTTAGAAGTTTCTAAACACCTTCTACTTAATACTATCCGTGATTTGGGCGAGGGTAGTTGGACTAGTCACAATACTTGGACGACAACTTTCTACTGAGGGGTTCGGCTAGAGCTACTAGGCTAGAGGGGAAAGATGTTTCGGCCAAGGGCCTTCACAAGGGGGAGGGGGAGTGTTGGACGAAACACTACAAGAGAGGGGGAAGGATTTTCAAAACTTGGAGAAATGATTTGTGGATGAGGAAAACCTTCAAGTTAGGGGGGTATTTATAGGCCAACCAATGGCCAAGATGATGGCAAGTGGAGGGCAAGTGGAGGGTGGGGATTCACCCAAGTGTCCTTATCCATCTACTACACAAAAATATCCTACCTAACCTTGACTAATGCAAGGCCACAAAAATCGTCCAACTTGCCCAAGTTGCCGTCCATATGAGGGTGACAAGTGTCACCCTCCCGTTGGTCCAAAATATTTCGTCTCTCGGAAAAATCCGCAAAAATAATAAATGACATAGCCGTAATTTTCCCTACGCAAGTTTTGCAAAATGTTTCGTCGGAAAACGATTCTTTTAGAGGGTTGTGTACAAATTCGTCCTATGCCTAACTTTAAGGCTCAAACTTTTGTACGTACGCCCTTACGTACATACTCTGGAAATACGGGGTATAACATTCTCCCCTCCTTAGAAACATTCGTCCCGAATGTTCCTTTCCAAGACAGATAATGATAAAGTTCCTCATAACTTAAACAGTTTGCAAATGCCTCACATGGCCACAAAACAACACTTAGGCATATATGACAATGAAAATTTACAAGTAGGAAAGTGAGTTACCTGGAGGTGTGGGGAATAGGTGAGGATACTTACGCCTCATGTCCTCCCGACTTCCCATGTCATCTCTCCCTGAGCTCGTTCGCCACAAGACTTTGTGGAAGCGTGTCCTTGGTCGCAGACGCCTAACGACGATCGATTATCGCTATGGGAATCTCCTCATACGATAAACCCCCGGTCACTGGACATCGTCAATCGGGTGTACCACTAGATGGATCCCCGATACATCTCTCAAGATAGAAACGTGAAAAACCGGATGCACTGGCTCCAGATCGGACGGCAGATCCAACTCGTAGGCAACCTTGCCTACCCTGCGGACAATCTGATAGGGCCCAATGTACCTTGGGCTGAGTTTCCCCTTCTTCACGAACCTCATTACACCCTTCATGGGTGACACCTTCAGGAAAACCCAATCATCAACCTCAAACTCTAGATGCCGACGACGATGATCTGCATATGACTTACGCCGACTCGGTTTGTCGAGAATCGCTCTTGGATAAGCTTCACCTTCCACTGCCTGCTGCACCAAATCTGGTCCCACTAACTGCACCTCGCCCACATCAAACCAACCTATCGGCGATCTGCACTTCCTCCTATACAAGGCCTCATAAGGCGTCATCTGAATGCTGGAGTGGTAGCTATTATTATACGCAAACTCAACTAGAGGCAAATGATCCTCCCAGCTACCCCTGAAGTCAATAACACAGGCTCGCAGCATATCCTCAAGAGTCTGGATAGTGCGCTCAGCATGTCCGTCTGTCTTGGGATGGAATGTAGTACTCAGGCTCACCTGTGTCCCTAGGCCCTTCTGGAAAGACCTCCAGAAGTTAGCTATAAACTGGGCTCCTCGGTCAGATATGATAGAAATAGGGACTCCATGCAGTCTGACGATCTCTCGGATGTAAAGTCTGGTATAATCCTCAGCCGAAAAAGTCGTCCTGACGGGAAGAAAGTGGGCTGATTTCGTCAGCCTGTCGACGATAACCCAGATAGAATTATGCTTTCTCTGAGTGCGAGGTAATCCTGTGATAAAGTCCATGTTGATCACCTCCCACTTCCAGGTCGGGATCTCTATCGTCTGCAACAAACCACCAGGCCTGCGGTGCTCTTCACCTGCCGACAACACGGGCGAGCCACAAACTGCAACGTCCTCTTCGCCATCCCACCAATACACGGATCCGAGGTCGTGGTACATCTTGGTCGACCGGATGGATAGAGTAACGTCGCGTGTGCTTCCCTAGAACTCCTGCCGAAGTCTGCAATATCCGGAACACACAACTGCCCTCGAACCTTAGCACCCCATGGTGCTACCTCAAAGACCCTTCCTCACGAAGAGCGTATCGCGATGCAGCGTCAAAACCGGATCCTCAAATTGCCTCTTCACCTCGCCGACGATGGAAGACTCGGCAACCTCTCGAACTCGAACCCATCGCTATCGAGAATCAATCAAGCGGACACGAGGCTCGCTGGCGATGCAAATCACGAACCATGCCCCTCTCTCCGGTTGCACATCCGATAGGCTACCCATCGACCTACGACTAAGGGCATCGCCTGACATTGGCCTTCCCCGGGTGGTACAGGATATCGACATCATAATCCTTAAGCAACTCTAACCATCGTCTCTGTCTTAAGTTCAGCTCCCTCTGGCTGAAGATATACTGGAGGCTCTTGTGGTATGTATAAATATCCACATGAACCCCATACAAATAGTGCCTCCAGATCTTCAAGGCGTGAATCACCGCTGCCAACTCCAAATCATGGGTGGGGTAGTTCCTCTCATGCTTCTTAAGCTGTCGGGATGCGTACGCTATAACCTTGCCTTGCTGCATCAACACACATCCCAACCCGATGCCTGACGCATCACAATACACGACATAGCCGTCTGGACCCTCTGGAAGAGTAAGAACGGGGGCGGTCGTCAGTCTCTCCTTGATAACGAAACCCCGCTCACGCGCATCAGTCCATCGAAACTTAGCGCCTTACGAGTCGGCTAGTCAATGGTGCGAGAGATAGAAGCAAACTTATCTACGAACCGCCAATAATAACTGCAGGCGGAAAAGCTGCGAACCTCTGCCGGAGTAGTAGGTCTAGGCCAACTCGATCGCCTCGATCTTGGCGTATCCACCGAATACCATCGGCCCGACTATATGCCCAAGAAAAGCCACGAAGTCAACGGAACTCACATTTGAAAACTTGGCGTATAAGCTGCTGGTCTGGAGAACTCGGCCAAGATCCTCAAATGCTCGCATGCTCTCGCTCTGGCGAGAATAAACCAAGATATCATCAATGAACACTATCACAAGCGTGTCCAAAATGGCTTGAACACTCGGTTCATCAAATCCATGAATACTGCGGAGCATTGGTCAACCGAAAGACATGACCACGAACTCATAATGCGTCTGGGTCCGGAATGCGATCCTAGGGACATCCGCCTCTCGACACGTGCACTGATGATAGCCCGATCGCAGATCAATCTTGGAGAAACATCTCGCACCACTGCGGTGGTCGAACAAATCATCAATCACGGAAGGGGTATCATTCTTAATAGTCACCTTGTTCACCGTAATCAACACACGTGCGCGGCGTCCCATCCTTCTTCTTCACGAACAATACGGCGCTCCCGGGAGAAACACTAGGCACGATGAAGCCGCTTCTCGGCCAAATCTCTCGGTGGTCCTTCAACTCTCTCAACTCGGCGGGTGCCATTACGTATGGCGGAATGGAAATAGGCCGAGTGTGCAGCATGTCGATACAAAACTCTATCTCCTCGGGAGGATACGGGAGGTCGTCTGGAAACACGTGGGAACTCTCGACTCGGGCCCGGTGAAAATCGCGCTGCGACCTCGATATCAAACACGAACGAGATGGTAGATGTACCTTCGCACCATCTTCCTAGCCTTGAGGTAGGAAATAAACCTACCACCGGCGTCTGATGTTCCTCCCACTCAATAACCGGCTCCAGAAGCTGGAACCGTACCACTCTCTCCTGCAGTCTACATTGGCGTAGCAAGAAGCTAACCAATCCATGCCCGTGATCACATCGAAATCGGTCATGTCCAACTCTATCAAGTCGGCTGGTCGGCGATGCATAAAGTCATCGGGCAAGCCCTATATACCCGTCGAGCTACCACCGAATCGCCATCTGGCGTAGCTACCTCAAAGGGTCTATGGATACGGGCTCATCCCTATCTTACTAGCAATAAGGGAGATATATGGGGCAGTAGAACCGGATCTATCAAGGCATACACATCATAACCGGCCCGATAAGGTACGCAGCGGCGTCGGCGACGCCTCGGTCTGCCCGGTGGACAAGGCATAAATGCGGTTCTGAGGACCGCTAAAACTGGGACCCGCGCCACGACCTCTGCCGCGACCTGCTGGTCCATGAGTACCACGCCCTCGGGCGAGTGGCGAAGGGGATGAAGACCGACAGACCTGCGGTGACCCTACCATCACGCTGCCCTGAGTGGACAGGCTCTAGCATAATGACCCTGCTGGCCACAAGTGTAGCAAGCTCCCAAAGTAGTACCACAACCTCCTGAATGGAATCTACCACATCGGACACACTGAGCGGACCTCGATCGGTTAGCACCCTTGCTACCCTGGAAATCCGAAGTCCTGGGGCCCTGACCTGCCCCCGAATACTCTGGCTGTACCGAAAATGATGTAGGAGTGCTCTGAGATGAATGTGGTGCAAATCTAGACGTCTGCTGAGGCCGTCCACCCCGAGAGCTACCAAAAGATTCGGCCGTCTTGGCCTTCTTCTGCTGCTGATATCTGTTGACCCGTCGGTCTCTACGCTCCTCGCATCCAAGTGCATGAGCCTTCATGCGGGTAATGTCCATACCCGGCTGAAGAGCAACACCCGCACAAGACTCGGCCATATAATCATCTAGCCCGGTGACGTAGCGGTGCACCACTCCTCCATATCGCTACCAGCGAGGGACATATCGAGCCAACGAATCGAACTCAACGTTGTACTCCTGGCGTGCGCCTCTGCTCGGCAACAAAAACTTGTCGGCCGTGCCCTCCTCATGCGGAGGCAAGAAGTGAGTGAGAAAGCCTCGAGAACTCGTCCCATCTTCTTTGGAGGTGCATACTCTCCCGGAAAGCTCGCGAATCAAACCAATCATGCGGTATCACGCGGCCGCGAACCGAGATCACGGACTCGGTCTCTGAAGCCTTGATCACCCGCATGATCCTCTATAACTGACGGATGAACTCCTACGGATCTTCCTCAGGCCTCGACCCGTAGAACTCTGGCGGGCTACAACTCAGAAAATCCCGTAGCCTCAAGTATGCGATCTCGGGTGAACCACGTGCCTTCTTTGGGCTGAGGCTGCTGCATCGGCCTATCCTCATGCGGCCCACAATCACGGCCAATAATCTGGTCATCTCCTTGTACCTAACTCCTGCCCGGTGTGGGGCGGGAGGTGCGGTGCGTGGTCTCTCTTTGGGGCGGCGGCGTCATGGAACTCGTCGTCTCGGTATAGGCGGGCACGAGCCCTCGTGACTCTCGGTGTCCTACTAGCGGCTCCGCCATTTGCCTTGCCCTTCGGGCGGGTTGCCTTACGTGGGCATAAGCGTTCTGAGAAAGGAATACGTTAGAGGGTCCAACTTATAACACGGCTCTAAGGCACGATCTCGAATGAGAAGAATGGAAACCAATCCTAAATATCCTATAGCCTCACGATTATTGGTGTGGTGCACAACACACGATAATCAAGACTTACTAGATACGGTGCGTAGACACTTTCCGAGGATTAATCGCTCGATACCACTTTTGTCACGACCCGTTCGGGGCGTGATCGTGCTCAGGGGCACCCAAGTAGACATACATCGAGTAATCGTGGAATATAAAAACAAGACATGAAACAAATGTAAATTGAGACACAATTTATCGAGAAAAGTCGCCTTTCGGCATATATATATAAAGAGTGAACGATTACATCCCAATTTTACAACATGACTACTGCACCTCAGGAATGTAAACAACTATGGCGGGACGGGGCCCGCCATACCTGAATGTACATATATCTACAACATCAGGGAGAACCATACCAAAAGTCGAGCCTCCGGAGAAGATGGAGCTCCTGACACCAAAGCAAAGATCCTAAGGATGCGGATCTAGCACCTGCGGCATGAACGCAGCCCCCCGAATGAGGTCAGTACAACAGGTACCAAGTATGTGAAACTGTAAAGTACTGAAGTAAAATCAAAGTATTTAAAACCATTTGCAAATACAACCAGTTCAACTGCACATAGTGCCAACATAAATAAGAGCAAAATAGAAATAATGTAACAGGTCTTTTCTAGGCCGCGAATGATCGAAGCAAGGCCAATCGCCCATAGTATCATTCTGCGTGCCTAATCCTGGACTTCCGCAGTGCGCATAGGTCACACACAGACCCGCATGAGTTATTCCTCGCATCGGGGGTAGCTAACCCCGGTACCCGCCTGGACTCCGCGATCGCATAGTCTCATAGACCGCATAGTCACACTGCACCGCATAGGGCATCCCCGCGTCGGGCTAAAGCATCCACGACCGAACCGGGCGTGGTAGTGCCTACCGGGCACCTAGTGATACAACATCAGTAATCGTGGAATATAAAACAATACATGACATAGTATGAAATATGAAACGATTCATATGAGAAAACTTGTCTTCGGCATATATATAAATAACAACTAGACGATTACATCCCTTTTTACAACTCTGCCAGCGGTACTACAAGACCTGCACTTAAGAATGATAACAACAATGGCGGGGCGGGGCCCCGCCATACCACGAATGTAAATACCTACAACGACAGTGTGTATCGATAAGCCTCGGAGAAACGGAGCTTCCCAAAGCAGCTGTGATCCTAAGAGCGAGGATCGACGGCGGTGTACTTCTACTGCGGCATGAACGCAGCCGAAGGAGGTCGATACAAGTACCAAGTATGTGGCGAAAAATCGTAAATGAAATCATATTAGTCTATAAAGTAGGAGACATGTATGATAACCAAACTACGATTCCTGATAAATAAGCGATCATGTCAAGTCGTGGACTCACACCTCAAAGTCATCACTCAAATATAACTATGGGTCTCGCCCACTGTGTCATAATAGAACCGTGCGGGGTAAATGCGAAGGCATAGCCGACTACTAAGACCAGCGCACAACAATGTCATAAAGCGTATCACAAGGTCTTTCTAGCCGCACCACATGATCGGGCGGCCACTCGCCCTCGGTATCAATGTGCGCGTCTAGTACTGGAGCATACCGCTGCTCCGCATAGACCACCTAGGCCCGCATGAGGTATTCCTCGCATCGGGGGCAGCTAACCCCCGGTACCCTCCTGGACTCCCGCAGTCCGCATAGTCTCATAGACCGCATAGTCACACAGACCGCATAGGGCATCCCCCGCATCGGGATAAAACACCCGGAATGATCAATCCTGGAGCATACCGCTGCTCCGCATAGTCACGCAGACCGCATAGGCCGTATAGACCCGCATCAAGGGTGGCAAGCCCTCGGTATAACAAGTCAAGGGGGTATGTGATATAATAACAGTACAACGGGCTTAACGCTTAACAACGTAAGCACAACAAGAATAACCCCCTTACACAACATCACGAGATACTAACACACGTAGCATCCTAACATGTTTACTTATCAAATCAACAAGAAAGTATTACAAGGCTATCACAAACCAACACAATCAAGTTAATCACACAAGGTACTTTCTACTTTATGTTAACAAGTTCGGGTTTTTATCCCCAAAGTACTTCATACATTAACTTTTTAAAAGATCCGTTTCTTTCACAAAAGTCACACAATACCCGTAGTATAAAAATAGAGTGACTATCTTTTTTTTAAGCAAACCAAAACACTTCTCTTTGTAAAATCAAGTAACAACATTATTTTCCAAACGTTCAAGTTTGCCTAATTTCAAATGCTCAAGTTTATCATTTTCGAAAGGTGTTATGCCCCGTATTTCCAGAGTATGTACGTAAGGACGTACGTAGAAAATTTGAAACATTTAATTAGGCTTGGCCGAATTATTTTTGTGCACAACACCCGATTAGAGTCGTTTTTCGACGAAACGTTTCCACAGCTTTCGTAGGGGAATTTCCGGCTATGTCATTTTTAATTTTTACGGATTTTTCCGAGGCGAAGCGTGTTGGGCCAACAAGAGGGCGCCACTTGGCACCCTCTCATTGGCGGACGTGAGTGGGCGGTAAAGGGAGGGTTGGACGATTGGCCTTGTTGGTCAAGGGGAGTTGGTAGGATATTTTTGTGTGTTAGTTGGCTAGGGTGCACTTGGCAAGATCTTGGCCCTACACTTGCCTTGCACTTGGCAAGATCTTGGCCATTGGTTGGCCATTGGTTGGCCTATAAATACCACCCTATGTTGAAGACTTTCTTCATCCTAAAATCTTCTAAGTGTTAAAATCCCTCCTTCTTCCTTCTTGTGGTTCTCGTCCAAGAGCCTTCCCTCCCCTTGGTGAGAGCCCTCACCTCTCCTAGTAGTGTGGCGGTGGGTACCCCTAGCCTAGTTGTCTCGTCTAATACACCCCCCCTCTTGGTAGAAATACTCTCAAAAGTATTGTTATAATGCCCAAATTACCTTAGCCATATACCTTGTAGTATTCTAAGGTTATACCTATCTGAAAAACCAGAAATACTATTATACTTCCTTAGTCACAAAACCGAAACCCTAAGGAAAATCTCCATGGTTAGTTGGAGTAATAAGTAGAAGTTGGTTAGAACTTCTAAGGGTTGTTTGGAGGCGGGTCGGAGCGCAGAGTAGGAGCTAAACCTTGCTCAGGATCGACATTTAAACTCGAATAATTATGGGCTTATCGAGGTAAATATCTTGTCCCTCTATTGTAATTGGAAATTACATGATTGTTAGACTATATAGTTGAAGTATACTATATATAGAACTGAGCGTTGTTATCGGCAATGTCGTTGGACTTAAGCCTGAATAATAAGAAACTTTTTCGAAAGAAGAGTGCTGAACTGCAATTACATAGGACTGTATTACAGTAGACTTGTGTAGTTTTTCTGTGAGGTAGAATTGTGCACGTCCAGTTAGATGTATGAACCCCCCCCCCTGGTTAGCTTGATAGCCGACCTCGATAGAGGAGGAGATTTACGCGGTTGCGGGGGGGAGGTGCTGCTGAATTTTCGGTAGAATGTTCTACGATGAGGTCTAAATGTTAATAAGCGCCTTGTGGCCTTATAGGTTGAAGTACTACGTGTGGCGCGATCTACTTGACTTAAGGAGTAGCCGACGGTTGGAGGTACTTGGAGCGTTTTGCTATTAGTCGATACTCGTCGCGAGGTATGTGAACCTCTTCCTATCTCTTCTAGCATGATATGTGTGAACTATGTAGTACGGTAGACGTACAAGTGCTAAATGTATTTGATTGGTTTAAAACATAAAGTGTTATAACGGCTTTATGGGAAGTTGGTTATAACAGCTTTATGTTGGTAAGAAAATACTTGTGGTTTTGAAAAGGTAACTGATTTGAACTATAACTGGCTTGTTATGTGTTAATAAAGAACTTGAAGTATTTCAAAAGATTTTTGAATCATTTCGAAAGAAGAAGTAATACTTGGTTTTGAAAACTTAAGAGTTATACTAGCTTTATGGGAAGTTGGGTAATAACGGCTTAGAATGTTTCTTGATTTGAAATCGAATGTGTATCGACAAACCAACTGCGGCGTTAATAAAAGGAAATGTTTTGTGATTAAGTATTATTAAAACCAGTAGAAACTTCCATCTGCATAGAAGCTAAGATGAGACAAAATGACATTTCCTAGATCATGGATGCTTAATAAGATTGATTATAAACAAGAATAACCTACTCACTTATAAGACATAGGTTTCTCAAAACGTTTAAAGGAGAATTATGTTTTAAAGGATTTAAAACTATGAACTACGAAACCCTTTCTAAAATGAGAAACTTGAGCATTTGAAATTAGGCAAACTTGAACGTTTGGAAAATAAGGTTGTTACTTGATTTTACAAAGGAAAACATTTTGGTTTACTTAACAATGTTAGTCTCTCTAATTTTATACTACGGGTATCGGGTGACCTTTGTAAAAGAAATGGATCTTAAAAGGAATTTAACGTACGTAGTACTTTAGGGTTAAAATCCAGACTTTGACATAAAATGAAAGTTCCTTGAGTTGTGTATAACTTGCCTATGCTTGTCGTTATGAAACTTGACCATGTTACGTGTGATAGCCTTGTTGTGCAAATATTGTGTTCTACTCGACTACCGGTTCATCCGGGAATGTATTTCACTTGATTACCGGTTCATCCGGGAATGTATTTCACTTGATTACCGGTTCATCCGGGAATGTATTTCACTTGATTACCGGTTCATCCGGGAATGTATTTCACTCGACTACCGGTTCATCCGGGAATGTATTTCACTCGACTACCGGTTCATCCGGGAATGTATTTCACTCGACTACCGGTTCATCCGGGAATGTATTTCACTCGACTACCGATTCATCCGGGAATGTATTTCACTTGACTACCGGTTCATCCGGGAATGTATTTCACTGACTACCGGTTCATCCGGGAATGTATTCCACACGTTTCTATATTGGGTCCATAAGATGGGCCGAGACCTGTTATACGTATCACATGATTTGTACCTAGACTGCCGGCAGTGAGGAAGGAGCTCCACGGGCATTAGGGATGACTTTGAGGGCGTGAGTCCCTGACTTGACATGACTGTTTATTTATTGTGAACTGTAGTTTGGTTATCATACATGTCTCCTGCTTTATATAGACTACTATGATTTCATTTACAGTATTTATTTCAGTTTCACATACTTTACTGTTATCGACCTCTTCGGGGCTGCGTTCATGCCGCAGGTAAAGTTACATCAGTCGTGATCCTCGCTCTTAGGGTCACAGTTCAGCATTTGGGAAAGCTCCGTTTCTCCGGAGGCTTATCTTGGTATAGTCCCCTGTTGATTGTAGGTGCTTACATTCAGGGGTATGACGGGGCCCTGTCCCGTCGTTGTTGTCATATTATTCGTAGAAGTGCAGTAATCTTGTTGTGGGCAGAATTTGTAAGAGGTTATGGCATTCAAATTGCTATTTATATATATACTGAAGGTAACCGTTTTTGGTTAGCCTGTCTTCTTATTTCACTGTCATATTACATTGGTTTCATGTATTGGCTTTATGTTCCGCTGATTACTCTGATGTTGTGTCACTAGGGTGCCCGGGGTAAGGCACCAGTCGCGGGCCCGGATTCGGGTCGTGACAAAAGGTTTCGTAGTTCATAGCCTTAATCACTTAATAATATAATTCTCTTTTAAAACCGTTTGAGAAACATATGCCTTATGTGTGAGTAGGTTATTCTTGTTTATAACAATCTTATTAAAGCAGCCATGATCTAGGAAATGTAATATCATTTTGTCTCATCTTAGCTTCTATGCAGATGGAGATTTCTACTGGTTTTAATAATACTTTATTAGTCAATACATTTCCCTTTATTAGCGCTGCTGTGGTTTGTTCAATACTTATTCTCATTTCCGAAATCAATATAAGGCTTTCATAAATAATTAAGTAAACCGTTCCTTTTATCTCTCTTAAGTCGTTATACCTAACTTCCCATAAAGCTAGTATAACTCTTAAGCTTTTTAAAACCAAGTATTACTCTTCTTTCAAAAAGGTTTCTTAATTCTTTTGAAATACTTCAAGATTCTTATTATTCAGGCTTAAGTCAAAAGACATTGCCGTAAAACTACGTTCAGTTAACACACGTACGTCTACCGTACTATATATATATTCTTTTAAAATATCATGCTCAAGAGGATAGGAAGAATCACATACCTCGCGATGATTATCGACTATTAGCAAAACGCTCCACGGCTATAACAAGGCTAGACTTGTCCACCTTTCAAGTAGAACACGCTACTCGCGATTTCAACCTATAATGGCCATATCGTCTATCAACGTCTAGACTACTCGAAGAATATTTTAAGCGGAGGTTCTTTATTCTACGGAAATTCGGGCACTTCCCTACCGTTAATCTACACAAGTCTCTGCAAATACGATCCCATGTAAATGCAGTTTAATCTTCTTCTCTAATATTCTTACGATGTGATTTGATTCAATTCTCTTACGTAATATCCTTCCATTCTGATTCAATTCTCTTCTATGTATCTTATATACATTTCTATACTACTACAGTATGTAATTTCCAATTACAATATAAGGACAAGAGTATTTACCTCGATAAGCCCAAAATTATCCAAGTTCTAATGTCGATCCTGAGCAACGTTTAGCTCCTACTCTGGGCGCTCCAACCCGCTCCAAACAACCCTTAGAAGTTCTATGGAACTTCTTCTTAATACTTCAACCGGCTATGAAGATTTTCCTTAGGGTTTCGTTTTTGTGACTGAAGAGAAGTATAATAGTATTTCTGGGCTTTCAGTATAGGTGTAACCTTGGAATACTACAAAGTATTTGGGCCAAGGTATTTTGGAATAGTAACAATACTTGGAGAAAACTTTTCTACCAAGGGGGGGTGTATTCTACGAGAACAACTAGGCAAGGATACTTTCGGCGAGGGAGGGTGCTCTCGGCGAGGGGCCTCACAAAGGGGAGGGTAGGCTTGGGCGAAAACACTACACTAAGGGTGTCACGACCCGGGCTCGCGGACCGTGCCCTACACAGGCACCCTACAGTATACATCGAGAGATAATCGTGGGCTGTTATACCGTATTTCCAGAGTATGTGCGCGGGGCGTCGTAGAAATTTTGAACTTCAAATAGGCTTGGCGATTTAATTTTGTGCACAACACGGTTAAGTCGTTTTTAGTGAAACGTTTTCTGACTTTCGTAGGGAATTTCGGCTATGTCCTTTCTAATTTTTGCGGATTTTTCCGAGAGGCGAAGCGTGTTGGACCAACAAGAGGCACCACTTGGCACCCTCTCATTGGTGGACTTCAATCGTCCATTTGGACGAAATGGATAAACAAAGGCACGTTTTGTTGCCTTGACAAAGTCAAGGTAGGTAGGATATTTGTGTTTGGTAAATCCTAGCCCTACACTTGCCTAACACATGGATTGATCTTGGCCATTGGTTGGCTTTCACTTGGCCTATAAATACCCACTTTGATGAACTTATTCATCCACAAATTTGCCTAAGTCTTGAAAGCTCTCCTCCTCCCTCCCCTTTGTGTTGAGTTCGGCCAAGAGGCCTCCCCCGCTCCTAGAGGCCGTGGCCGAGGGTACACCCCCTCTAGTTGTGTGGCGTAGGGTACCCCACAGCCTAGTTGCTTTAGTATAATACCCCACTCTTTTGGTAGAATACTCTCAAAAGTATTGTTATAATGCCCAAATTACCTTAGCCTATACCTTGTAGTATTCTAAGGTTATACTTGTACAAAAAGCCAGAAATACTATTATACTTCCCGTCAGTCACAAAACCGAAACCCTAGGAAATCTCCATAGTCCGTTGGAGTATTGTGTAGAAGTTGGTTAGAACTTCTAAGGGTGGTTTAGAGCGGGTTGGGCGCTCGGAGTTGGAGCTAAACGATTGCCGGGATCGACTTTAAGCTAGGATAATTATGGGCTTATCGAGGTAATTATCTTGTCCTCTATTGTAATTGGAAATTACATAATTGCTTGAATATATAGTTGAAGTATACTATATAATGGAATCGAACGTAGTTATCGGCAATGTCTTTTGACTTAAGCTTTGAATAATACTTACTGTGATGTCTTGCGACATAAGCACGAATTTAAAGAAAATCTTGAATTGTAATTACATAGGGTTGTAATACAGTCGACTTGTGTCTTAGTACCGTGGAGTATAAATGTACCCGTTTGGGTTAGATATATAACCCCACCTGGTTGGCTTGGTATCCGGCCTCGATAGAGGAGGAGATTTCTGTTGTTGCGGGGAGAGTCTTTGCCGAATTTTCTGTAGAATGTTCTACGAAGAGACCTAATGTTAATAAGCGCCTTGTGGCCTTATAGGTTGAAGTACTTCGTGTGGTGCGATCTATGTGGCGTAAGGAGTCGCAGACAGTTGTAAGTCCTTGGAGCGTTTTGCTATTAGTCGATACTCGTCGCGAGGTATGTGAACCTCTTCCTATCTCTTCTAGCATGATATGTGTGAACTATGTAGTACGGTGAGCGTACATGTGCTAAATGTATTTGATTGGTGTAAACATAAAGTGTTATAACGGCTTTATGGGAAGTTGGTTATAACGACTTTATGTTGGTTAGAAAATACATGTGGTTTTAAAAGGTAGCGATTTGAACTATAAGCGGTTTGTTATGTGTTAATAAAGAACTTGAAGTATTTCAAAGATTTTTGAATCATTTTGAAAGAAGAAGTAATATTTGGTTTTGAAAACTTAAGAGTTATACTAGCTTTATGGGAAGTTAGGTATAACGGCTTAAGAATGTTTCTTCGATTTGAAATCGGAATGTGTATCGACAAACCATCTGCAGCGTTAATAAAAGGAAATGTTTTGACTAATTAAGCATTATTAAAACCGTAGAAACTTCCATCTGCATAGAAACTAAGATGAGACAAAATGATATTTCCTAGATCATGGTTTCTTTGTAATAAGATTGTTATAAACAAGAATATCCTACTCACATATAAGGCTTAGGTTTCTCAGTTGTTTAAAGGAGAATTATATTCTTAAATGAATAAGACTATGAACTCTGAAACCTTTCTAAAATGAGAAACTTGAACATTGGAAATTAGGCAAACTTGAACATTGGAAAGAATGTTGCTACTTGATTTTACAAAGAGAAGTAATTGATTTACTTTAAAAGATAATCACTCTATGTTCATATACTACGGGTATTGTGTGGTTTTTTGGGAAGTAACGTATCTTTTAAAGATTTAATGTATGAAGTACTTTGGGGATAGGTACGAACTTGTTAGTAGAAAGTACCTTGTGTGAATAACTTGATTGTATTGGTTTGTGATAGCCTTGTAATACTTTCTTGTTGACTTGATAAGTAAGCATGTTAGGATCTACGTGTGTTAGTATCTTGTGATTATTATGTGAGGGTCACTCGCTTGTGCTTACGTTGTTAAGCGTTAAGCGGTTGTACTATTATTGTATCACATACCCTTGACTTATTATACAGGGCTTGCCACCCTTGATGCGGGTCTTTACGGCTATGCGGTCCTCGTGACTATGCAGTCGCGGTAGCTCGAGGATTTGATCATTCGGGTGTTTAGCACGATGCGGGGATTCCTATGCGATGCTGTTGAGACTATGCGGTCTTTTGAGACTATGCGGGTTGCGGGAGCCTGGCAGATACCGAGGTTGGCTGCGCCGATGCGGGGTATACCTCGGTGATGCAGGACCATGATTCGAGAATACCTCATGCGGGTCCGTGTGTGACCTATGCGGGGCTGCGAGAGTTCGAGGAATAGACGCGACATTGATATTGCGGGCGGTGGCGGCCGATCATGGTGCGGTCTAGAAAGACCTCGGGATACGGTTTGTGGTATTTTTGATGCGTGGGTCTTAGTAGTCGGCTATGCCTTCGCACTTGCCGTGCGGGTTTATTGTGATAACTTTGAGGCGTGAGTCACGACTTGACATATTCGCTTATTTGTTGTGGTATGGTTGCTTATCATACATGTCTCTGCTTTATAGACTATTATGATTTCATTTGCGGTATTTTTAGTTTCACATACTCGGTACTTTTGTTATCGACCTCTTGCTGCGGCTGCGTTACCGCGAGGTTGGTACACGATCGTTGATCCTAGCTCTCGAGTCACGATTCAGCGTATGGAAACTCCGTTTCTCGGAGGCTTATCGATGGTAAAGTCCTGTCGTATAGGTGTTTACATTCGGGGTTTGGCGGGGCCACTGTCCGCCATTGTTGTCGTATCATTCTTAGAAGTGCATGTAATCTTGTTGTGGCGGGGTTTGTAAAAAGGATTAAAGCTGTTCATTTGTAATGTTGTTATTTATATATCGAAAGCGAGTTTTCTCGATTCTTGTTTTATATACTGTCATTTCATGTATGTGTTTTATGTTCGTGATTACTCGATGTTGTGTCACTAGGGTGCGGGGTAAGGCACGATCCACGGGCCGATTTGGGTCGTGACAAAAGTGGTATCGAAGCGATTAATCCTCGGAAAGTGTCTACGCACCGTATCGATGAAGTCTTGATTATCGGTGTGTTGTGCACCACACGATAATCGTGAGGCTATAGGATATTTAGGAGTGGTTTCTATTCTTCTCACTCGAGATCGTGCCTTAGAGGCGTGTTGTAAGTTGGACCCTCGGCGAAATTCTTTCCTTATCGTTATGCCTCGCGTAGGCAACCGAGCCGGGAGGGCAAGGCGGCGAGGAGGCGAGTAGAGTTCGGAGGGTGGCGAGGCGTGCCCAATCATTACCTAGGGTAGTGCTTCATTCGGGAGTTCTGCGACATCACTAGCCCCATGAGTTTAGCGGCGGCGATTCCTCTGCGGCCATGACATTTGAACGCGATTCCACGGCCAGAGCAGAGAATTTAGATTGCAAAGGCGACCTGTTACTAGCTATAGATTTGGCTACCGAGAGTATACCGATGTCCGCGAATCTTGAGGACTATCTAAAGAGGTTGTGCGAGTAATTCTTGATTGGGCTTGAGCATGGCACGTATGCGGGCTTATGCGCGTGGCCGAAAACATAGAGATCGGCGGGTTAACGAAGGACAGCGAAGAGGGCGAGCGGCAAGGTCGCTTTAGTAACTTTCGGCGAGTCGCCTCGCGGCCAATTTGATATGCACCTCGCCCGGTCTGAGTGGTCTTCCACGGGGTTGGGGCGTTCGGAGTATGCGGGAGTTGGTCGAACTCGGGGCTTAGGTTCGCGGTGTAATGAGCGTCATCCCGGGGAATGTCGTCTTTTAGTTGGTACCGTCAGGGTCTGATGTCGATAGAGTGTCCTTGTAGGAGGACTTAGCCTTCAGGATCGGTGGGTAGTTCGTCATCTTCCCTAGCTATGCGCCTACAGGCGGGTTTGATTAGACGACTAAGGGAGTGAAGCGGTGGGTATAGATATATCTTTAACCCTCAGAGATCGGTATGTGTGATAAGGTGAGTATACCTTAGGTGCTATGTTCCGATAGCGGTGTGTTAGTTGTGTTTAGAAATCATGGTTGTTTAGCAGAGTAAGATTTTGGGGATAGATAAGGTGTGAACCTTAGAATGTTTTACGTTGAGACCTTAGAGGTGAGGCCGTCGAGAAAGGTGTAGTGTTATGTTTGACCCTTATCGGAAGTGCATAGTGCGTGAGTTATGTTTGGGATAGGTCCTGGTAGTGTGGAATGAAGGGGTAGT
The DNA here is from genome assembly GCA_029844215.1 of Przewalskia tangutica. Lineage (NCBI taxonomy): Eukaryota > Viridiplantae > Streptophyta > Magnoliopsida > Solanales > Solanaceae > Przewalskia > Przewalskia tangutica. The sequence continues at coordinate 49,478,757 of CM056725.1, forward strand.
TGAGCTAAGAAGACCGCTAGGTTTTGAAACATGATTAGTGAGATTGTTCGGATCGGGAGCTAGTATTGTGCGGCGTTGCGGGTCGGGTTGAGGCCTCGTTGCGGGTCAACCAGCGGTAGATTTGGTGGTGGGGTCAGGTTGTGGTGGTCGCCTTGTGTTAGGGTTGTGAGGGTGTTAGGCCCAGTTTAGTTAACGGCACGAGTTTGTGGATACGTTCGACCGGTGGTCGGGCGATGAGCAGCCATCCGTGTTCTTCGTTCGGGACCGTTCACTCGGCGGTGTTGAATTATCGAAAGGTTGTAAGGCTGCAGGGTGCCTACCTTCACCTTATGACACAGTGGAGCCGGTAGAAGTGTTGTTGTTCGGAAGTTTTGCCAAGCATGTGTTAAGAACTGGTGAGTCTCGAGTCGCGTTCGCCACGGGCGAGTGTGGATTTGGGGTAGTTGTGGAGATTGTTGTCTCTGTGGAGAAGTGTTTAAGCTACCATTTCGGTGTTCGGGACGTCACCTTTTGAAGCCTTGTAGGGGCGGAAGTGTAAGTCGCCGATCGATTGGTTCGATGTTGGCAAGATTCGGATAGTTGGTTGAGCTTGTTCCGGTGACGTGGATAGTCGAAGCTTGTCTAGAAGAAGTTACGGCGGCTCGGAGGAATTGTGCGGATAATCGGCGGCGCTTAGAGTTCGAGGTTGACGGTCGGTCTTCTTGAAAGTACCACCCGGGGTGGGTGTGGCGAGTTTTGGAATCTGAGAGGAACTTAGCGAGTTACTTTGGGCCGCACGAGTTCATGTGCGAATAGGTCGGGTTGCCTATATGTTAGCATTTGCCGTCCGACCTAGGAGGCGACGTCCGTCTTCGTATTGTTATGATCGGGAAAGTATCGGAGAATCCATCCAGAGTGTTCCCGATTAATGATGACCAAGTTGAAGATGATAACCAGAGTTTTGGAGGCGACGATGCTCGAAATGTGGTAAGAGTTCGAGTGTCTGACAGCCTCGGGGATCGCATGTAGTCCGGTACCATTTGTTGGGTCGCGGAGTGACACTAGAACTTCGCGGCAAGGTGACAAAAGTGGTGTCGGGAAGAAGCGAGCATGTATGGCGAGCATAGATGTGACCATTTCTTTTGTTTGGAAAAAGTGTGGAGGAGTATATTTTAGACCGGAGAGAGGTGTTTGTGGTGATGTTAGAGGTGATTCCTCGTGGACTTGGATGTAAGTATTTTGCTTGATTGTTTACGTGGCCATTGTGGCGAGGATTGTTTCGTAAGTATGGTAGTAAAGACTATCTTGGCGGTTGTTTGAGACTTGAAGGAACATTCGGACGAATGTTTCTAAGGAGGAGAATGTTATACCCCGTATTTCCGGAGTATGCGAGGGCGTGCGTAGGAAATTTTGAACTTCAAATAGGCTTGGCGATTTAATTTTGTGCACAACACGGTTAGAGAGTCGTTTTTAGTGAAAGCGTTTTCCACGACTTTCGTAGGGAATTTCGGCTATGTCCTTTCTAATTTTTGCGGATTTTTAGAGGCGAAGCGTGTTGGACCAACAAGAGGCGCCACTTGGCACCCTCATTGGTGGACTTCAATCGTCCATTTGGACGAAATGGATAGCAAAGGCACGTTTTTGTTGCCTTGACAAAGTCAAGGGTAGGTAGGATATTTGTGTTTGGTAAATCCTAGCCTACACTTGCCTAACACGTGGATTGATCTTGGCCATTGGTTGGCTTTCACTTGGCCTATAAATACCACCCTTTGATGAACTTATTCATCCACAAATTTGCCTAAGTCTTGAAAGCTCTCCTCCTCCCTCCCCTTTGTGTTGAGTTCGGCAAGAGGCCTCCCTCTCTAGAGGCCTTGGCAGAGGTACACCCCTCCTAGTTGTGTGGCCGTGGGGTACCCACAGCCTAGTTGCTTTGTATAATACCCCTCTTTTGGTAGAATACTCTCAAAGTATTGTTATAATGCCCAAATTACCTTAGCCTATACCTTGTAGTATTCTAAGGTTATACTTGTACAAAAAGCCGAAATACTATTATACTTCCGTCGGTCACAAAACCGAAACCACAGGGAAATCTCCATAGTCCGTTGGAGTATTGTGTAGAAGTTGGTTAGAACTTCTAAGGGTGGTTTAGAGCGGGTTGGGCGCTCGGAGTTGGAGCTAAGCGATTGCCTGGATCGACTTTAAGCTAGGATAATTATGGGCTTATCGAGGTAATTATCTTGTCCTCTATTGTAATTGGAAATTACATAATTGCTTGAATATATAGTTGAAGTATACTATATAATGGGCTGAACGTAGTTATCGGCAATGTCTTTTGACTTAAGCTGAATAATACTTACAGCAATGTCTTGCGACAAGCTTTGAATTTAAAGAAAATCTTGTTGTAATTAGATAGGGTTGTATTACAGTAGACTTGTGTAGTAGTACAGTGGAGTAGAATTGTACACGTTCGGGTTAGATTAATAACCCCCCCTGGTTGGATTGGTAGCCGGCCTCGATAGAGGAGGAGATTTCTGTTTGCGGGAGGTCTGCCTAGAATTTTACGTAGAATGTTCTACGAAGAGACCTAATGTTAATAAGCGCCTTGTGGCCTTATAGGTTGAAGTACTACGTGTGGTGCGATCTACGTGGCTTAAGGAGTAGCCGACGGTTGGAAGTACTTTGAGCGTTTTGCTATTAGTCGATACTCGTCGCGAGGTATGTGAACCTATTCCTATCTCTTCTAGCATGATATGTGTGAACTATGTAGTTCGGTAGACGTACATGTGCTAAATGTATTTGATTGGTGTACACATAAAGTGTTATAACGGCTTTATGGGAAGTTGGTTATAACGACTTTATGTTGGTTAGAAAATACATGTGGTTTTAAAAGGTAGCGATTTGAACTATAAGCGGTTTGTTATGTGTTAATAAAGAACTTGAAGTATTTCAAAAGATTTTGAATCATTTTGAAAGAAGAAGTAATATTTGGTTTTGAAAACTTAAGAGTTATACTAGCTTTATGGGAAGTTAGGTATAACGGCTTAAGAATGTTTCTTGATTTGAATCGGAATGTGTATCGACAAACCACTGCAGCGTTAATAAAAGGAAATGTTTTGACTAATTAAGCATTATTAAAACCAGTAGAAACTTCCATCTGCATAGAAACTAAGATGAGACAAAATGATATTTCCTAGATCATGGCTGCTGTAATAAGATTGTTATAAACAAGAATATCCTACTCACATATAAGGCTTAGGTTTCTCAGATTGTTTAAAGGAGAATTATATTCTTAAATGAATAAGACTATGAACTACGAAACCTTTCTAAAATGAGAAACTTGAACATTGGAAATTAGGCAAACTTGAACATTGGAAAAGAATGTTGCTACTTGATTTTACAAAGAGAAGTAATTGATTTACTTTAAAAAGATAATCACTCTATGTTCATATACTACGGGTATTGTGTGGTTTTTTTTTTGGGAAGTAACGTATCTTTTAAAGATTTAATGTATGAAGTACTTTGGGGATAGGTACCCGAACTTGTTAGTAGAAAGTACCTTGTGTGAATAACTTGATTGTATTGGTTTGTGATAGCCTTGTAATACTTTCTTGTTGACTTGATAAGTAAGCATGTTAGGATGCTACGTGTGTTAGTATCTTGTGATTATTATGTGAGGGTCACTCTGTTGTGCTTACGTTGTTAAGCGTTAAGCGTGTACTATTATTGTATCACATACCCTCGACTTATTATCCGAGGGCTTGCCACCCTTGACGCGGTCTTTACGGCTATCACGGTCCTCGTGACTACGCGAGTCGCGGTAGCTCGGATTTGATCATTCGGGTGTTTAGCACGACGCGGGGATTCCTATGCGATGCAGTGAGACTATGCGGTCTTTTGAGACTATGCGGGTTGCGGGAGCCTAGGCGAATACCGAGGTTGGCTGCGCCGATGCGGGGTATACCTCGGTGATGCAGGACCATGATTCGAGAATACCTCATGCGGTCGTGTGTGACCTATGCGAGTGCGAGAGTTCGAGGAATAGACGCGCATTGATATTGCGGGCGGTGGCGGCCGATCATGTAGTGCGGTCTAGAAAGACCTCGGGATCTGATTTGTGGTATTTTTGGTGCGTGGGTCTTAGTAGTCGGCTATGCCTTCGTACTTGCCGTCTGGGTTTATTGTGATAACTTTGAGGCGTGAGTCACGACTTGACATATTGCTTATTTGTTGTGGGTGGTTGCTTATCATACATGTCTCTGCTTTATAGACTATTATGATTTCATTTGCGGTATTTTTAGTTTCACATACTAAATTTTGTTATCGACCTCCTTGGGTGCGTTCATGCCGCGAGTTGAGTACACGATCGTTGATCCTAGCTCTCGGTCACGATTCAGCGTATGGAAACTCCGTTTCTCGGAGGCTTATCGATGGTAAAGTCCACTGTCGTATAGGTGTTTACATTCGGGGGTTTGGCGGGCCATCCGCCATTGTTGTCGTATCATTCTTAAGTGCGTAATCTTGTTGTGGCGGGGTTTGTAAAAAGATTAAACTGTTCATTTGTAATGTTGTTATTTATATATCGAAAAGCGAGTTTTCTCAATTCTTGTTTTATATACATCATTTCATGTATGTGTTTTATGTTCCGCTGATTACTCTGATGTTGTGTCACTAGGGTGCCCGGGGTAAGGCACCAGTCACGGGCCCAGTTTCGGGTCGTGACAGGAACATACATGGAACTTATAAAATAAACAACAGAAATAAAACAACAGGTTAGCCGATAGGGCTACCTTCCTGGACATATATATATATAAAAACAACCGAAGCAGTTGCCTCCTTTTCTTTACAAACTGACCCACAATATGTGACTACAGACCTCTAAGGATTTTTAACATAACAACTATGGCGGGACAGGGCCCCGCCATACCCCTGAATATACATGAACTACTACCTCAGGGAAAACCGTACCAAGGGATAAGCCTCCGGAGCAAATGGAGCTTTCTCCCAAAACTGAACCGAGATCCTAAGAGCAAGGATCACCAACCTGGGTACCTAGAACCTGCGGGCATGAACGCAGCCCCCCGAAGGGGGTCAGTACAACAGGTACCGAATATGGAACGAAAATAAGGTACAACAATTAAAACATATCTGTATAAAAGCATGGCAGGGGTAAGTGTAAAAGAAGTAAATACCTGAGCCTACCACGTCATTACCCCCTCGTGAACTTAATCGTACCTTATTATCTTTTCCCCTTTCTCAATAAAGGGTATAGTCACTTCCTTACGAACTTACTTCGGAAAATCATCAAGTTCACTACCATATAACCTACTTACCTTACACAACCTAGTCAGGCCGCTGCGGAGGACACTATCTTGCCGACCAACGGGACGCGATAAGGTCACATAGTGCGCCACAAAGGTATCTTTATGCGGCCCGTCTCTGGGGGCGATAATGTCCTATAGTGCGCCCATAAAGGTATCTTGCCCGGCCCATCTGCGGGTCGATAATGTCATGTAGTTCGCCCGTAGGGTATCTTGCCCGGCCCGTCTACGGGTGGATAATGTCATATAGTCTGCAGTAAAGGTATCTTGCGGCCCGTCTGCGGGTCGATAATGTCATATAGTGCGCGTAAAGGTATCTTGCCGGCCCATCTGCGGGCGATAATGTCATATAGTGCGCGTAAGGTATCTTGCGGCCCGTCTACGGGTCGATAATGTCATATAGTGCGCGTAAGGTATCACGCCCATCTCTGGGTCGATAATGTCATATAGAAATCCGGGAATTTATCCCAACGTACTACGCACCTCTACTTCTTTAGAAAGACTCTTTTTCAAATAAAACTTCCCAGATACTAACAACTATAGTACCAAGTCCTATCCACCTTTCAAGACAAGTCACAATACCTTTTTAGAAATACAATTACCGGCTTCTAAATCAAGTGACTTCTTTATTAAAAACCTTAAGCAATTGGTACCTTTAAAACAATTTGCCCTTCCTTAAAACAAGTTATTCCTTTGATTACTTTATTAGAGAAAACCCTTCTCTTAACCTTCCATAAAGCCGTCATAACCAACTTCCCATAAAGCCGTTATAACCCTTTATGGTTTTAGACAAAACTCATTCCTTTTAACCAAGAGACTTCTACTTTTTGAAACCAAGTATTAAATACTTTCAAATCAATTCACTTAACTTTCAAAAATACAATTAGTCTCTTAACCTTTAGAAATCAAGTGACTCCTTTTATTATACAACCTTAGGCAATTGATGCCTTAAAAAATCAAGTTGCCTTTTTCACTAAAAACAAGTCATTTATCTTTCCATAAAGCAATTATAACCAACTCCCCATAAAGTCGTTATATTCACTTTATGCCTTAGCTAAATACAATTTCCTATCCAAGGGACTTATACGTTTAAAACGAAACAAGTATCAAATACTTTAAAACTCTTTAAGTCCCTTAACTTTAATAAAACATTAGACATCCTTTATTCTTTCAAAGAAATGAGTTAATCTCCTAACTCACCCGACTTGGCTATTCAAAAAACTAGTAAAGGATATCAAGGTGTTGTTCGTCTACCGTACTACATACGTGCAACTAGTCATGCTCAAAAGATAGGAAAAGTTCTACATAGAGTAAATCACACCACTACCTCTTAACTTCTAAGAGTAGAAGGAAACATGAAATGATACCATAAGTATATTCCATACATAGAATCATGCCAAAGGAAGGAAGAGGTTCACATACCTCGCGACGATTGTCGACAAGTAGCAAAATGCTCCAAAGTACTTCAACCTTGAGCTATTCCATTCTTCAAGTAGGATACGCTATACTTAGTTCTTCAACCTATCATGGTCACAATACGTCCATTAACCTCTTACTTCAAACGTAGAATATTCTAAGTGCTAAGTCGCCAAATTCTACGAAAAATCGGACAAAGACCTCCTTTGTTTCTACTACTATGCCACCTTTTTCAAGGCCGAATACAATAACCAAACACGCCACATTTAAGGCCCAAACAATGCAATCAACAATAGGGGATTACACGCCTACTAGACGTGTAAAATTCCGCCCCACAAACGATATAACTCAATACAACATACTTGGCCAATTCGGCTACATAGAGGTACTACAACATTAATTCTTATCCAATTTCCAATTCAATCCAAGTTGTTAGCATAACGTGATATCAAGTCGCAACCAATTATAACTACTATAATCTTCAAGTCAATAACATGTGACGATTCTAATAACGACCAAATTGTAATCTAACTTACATGGCTCACATTACAATTCGGATTTCCAAGGCCACAATCAATCCATAATCCTTACAAACTTCAACACATATACTTCATGCTAGCAACAAGTATATCTAACAACAATATAAATAATCTTGTAACACTTTCAAAGAACAAGATTTATACCTCAACGAATCTTAATCCAAATCTTCAAATCCGAAGTCGCTCCTTAGCAATCTAGAGCCTCTTCAAGATACTTCAATCCGCTACTTGAGACCCTTAGAACAACACCAACAATTTTCCTTCAACTTCCAATCCAAAACCTAGAAAGCCACTAGGTTTTCGGTTCTGACTAACCGTAAACTCTTTTTCCAAGATTTTTCTATTGAGATATGCTTACACTACCCTCAAGAACCTTGGTTTAAAGTGTGGAGTTAAATGGACAAGAAACAATTTTTTTTCTTCTTTCCCTATAGTGAACCCGAGAGCTCTTGCTCATGTTCTTCCAATTTTTGTGAAAATGTGGCTAAGTGTTGGCTCTCTTTTGCTACTAGTAGTAATAATAAAGGGACATGGAGGGTTAAGATGTAACCAAATGGGTGGTTTAGATGAAGTCTTACAAAATATCAAGACTAATTGACCTTTGACTTAGTCAATATTCTCATGCTCACAAGTTGCAAGACTTAGTCAATACAAGACTATGGTCAATGACCATTTTAGCCATGCTATTTCGTCCAAGGCACATTAAGGGGGGGTGACACATGTCGCCCTCCCATTCGTCACAATAATACATTTTCCGACAATTTCATAATTCCGATAAATTTTTACAAGTCTCACATCTTAGCACTTGTGAGTTCTTACGTACGTTCTTAAAACATGTCTTGTAAATATGGGGTGTAACATTCTTCCCCCCTTAGAAACATTCGTCCCCGAATGTTCTTTCGGAGTCAAACTTACCATTAGCGACATAGTTTCCTTTCACAACCCCGACATACCAAAAATGCCACACATGGCCCTAATGCCTCGGACACGCATATCTGTCCATCATAAGCCCAAAAGAGATTATCTTTTCGTACTTTCAACTCCTTCTAATATATACATAGTCTCAATATAACCTGTTCATAAACTTAAACATACCACAACTTTATCATGCATACAAGTTTCTACAGGGCCAAAGACATACCTGAAATCATATAGGCGGTTCAAAGGACCGCTAATACTGGGAACTTCCACCACGACCTCTGCCACGGCCTGTCGGTGCATGAACATCCTGCCTAGCTATTGAAGGCGAAGAACCCGCAACTGATCCAGTAGACTGTGTTGTCCCACCAGGACCCCCTCTATAAGGACACTCTCTTAACATATGGCCTAAACGACCACAAGAAAAACAAACAGCCGTACTGGCGCGACATACCCCAGAATGTAACCTACCACACTGGGCGCATTGAGGCACAGGTGGCCTCGACTGACTGGAACCTCCATCTCCCTGAGACTCTGAAGCTCTAGAGACTGACCGCCCTGCATTCCCGGGTTGTAAAAACCCTCATTGGAAAAGCGTGAGAAGCACTCGGTTGGCCGCATCAGACCTAGTCTGCCTTGAGGTTGTCCGCCTCGAAGCGCCTCGAGACCACGATGTCACCGCCCTTTTGGGCTGGCACGAATCAACTGGTTCTCCTCTCTCTATCCTCTATCCTCGCATGATAGGCTGCGTCTGGCGATGTCCATACCGGGCTGAAGAGCCACACCCAAGCATGCGGTAATCATATGACGGTCAAGCCCCATCACATAACGATGAACCCTATCCGTCATGTCAGCTACAATAGTATGTGCATGTCTGGCCAAGGAGTCAAACTCCAAGCTATACTCCCTGACAGTCCTCCCGTTCTGCCTCAAGGTCAAGAATCTGTCTACCCGGGCTCTCCTCATCTCAGGAGGCAAAAAGTGATCCATGAAGGCCTCTGTTGTCACGACCCGTTCCGGGGCTCGTGACTGGTGCCTTACCCGGGCACCCAAGCAGTCATACATCAGAGAAAATCAGCGGAAATATAAAACAAGATATGAATCAATGAAAATTGAGACACAGTTTATGTGAGAAAATGTCGCCTTTCGGCATATATAAATAAACATAGTTTTGCAGTTACATCCCAACTGTACAATAGACTACTGCACCTCTAAGAAGATAAACAACTATGGCGGGACAGGGGCCCGCCATACCTGAATGTACAAAACTATCTACAATACAGGAGATCATACCCAAAAAGTAGAGCCTCGGAGAAGATGGAGCTCGACACCAAAGCAAAGATCCTAAGGATGTGGATCTAGCACTGCCACCTTACCGCGGCATGAACGCAGCCCAAGGAGGTCAAGACAACAGTACTAAGTATGTGAAATCAGAAAGTACTTAAATGAAATCATATCATTTTAAAACCAATTTTATAAATATGCACGAAACAACCAATGTAAATCGCATAGTGCCACATCATAAACAAGAGCAACAATAGGTAAATCAGAATGTGTCTTTTCTAGGTGCGAATGATCAAGCGGGCCAATCGCCAAGAAGTATCACTATGCAAGCCTAATCACGGACTCGTAGTCCGCATAGGCCACTCACATAGGCCCGCATAGGGTATAACCTCGCGTCGAGGGTAGCTACTCCTCGGCATCGCCCCGACTCGTAGTCCGCATGGCCACATAGATCGCATGAGGTATAACCCCGCACACTAACACGGAACTCGTAGCTCGCATAGGTCCCCGGACCCGCATGAGGTATTCTCGAATCATGGTCCTGCATCACCGAGTCTACCCCGACGGAGGCGACTTAACCCGTATCATGTCAAGAGGTGAGTGATATTATACTAACATAACAGCTTATCGTTAAACAACATAAGCACAACAAGAATACTCTCTTATACAAACGTTACAAGACACTAACACTCATAGCATCATATTATGTCTACTTTTCAAACCATCTTACTACACCTTACAGAAATCAATACAAGATTGTTATAAACAAATAAGTAAACAGTTCCTTTTATCTTTCTTAAGTGGTTATACCTAACTTCCCATAAAGCTAGTATAACTCTTAAGCTTTTTGTTTAAAAACCAAACATTTCTCTTCTGTTAGAAAATGATTCAGTATTCTTTTGAAATGCTTTAAGATCCTTATTATTCAGGCTTAAGTCGCAAGACATTGCCGTAAGTATTATTCAGGCTTAATTCGCAAGACATTGCCGTAAGTATTATTCAGTTAACACACGTACGTCTACCGTACTATATATTTATTTAAAATATCATGCTCAAGAGTATAGGAAGAATCACATACCTTCTCGGCGAAAACCACCTGCCAAGTTGAATATGTCGCGCGCAGAGAATCAACCTATAATAGTCAGACACGTCTATCAACGTCTAGACTACTCAGAAACAGATTCTAAGCAGAGGTCCTTTATTCTACGGAAAATCGGGCAAAGACTTCCCTACGGGTGAGCTACTCAAGTCATCGTGAAAACAGTCTAAGTAAGTATAGTTCAATTATTCTTCTTTAAACCCTTCTACCGTGATAACTCAATTCTATTCTGTAATATCCTTCTAAGTATTTAATACTTATTTCTATACTTCTACAGTATGTATTCTCTAATTACAAAAGAAGGACAAGTTTATTTACCTCGATAAGCCCAATAATATCCTAGATATAAGTCAATCCCGAGCAAGGTTTAGCTCTAATTTATGCGCTCAGATAGCTCGAGGAACCCTTAGAAGTTCTTCACAACTTCTACTAAGTACTAAGGGATTTGGGCTAGGTATTTAGAATAGTAACTACACTTGGAAGACAACATTGCTACCAAGGGAGGGGTATTTGGCTAGGGCTTCTTTTAGAGGGGGGGGGGGTATTCGGCCAAGGGCCTTCACAAGGGGGGGGGGGAGTGGAGGCTTGGACGAAAAAGGCTTACAAGGGAGAGGGGAGGATTTTCAAGACTTGGAGAAAGATTTGTGGATGAAGAACTCTTCATCTTAAGGGGGGTATTTATAGGTCAAGAGGTGGCCAACCAATGGCCAAGATTAAGCCATGTGCTAGGCAAGTGTAAGGTCAAGATTAGGGCAAGTGTACCTTATCCAACTTGCACACAAAATATCCTACCAACTCCATGACAAAATTGCCAATCTATTCGGCCCTATTGTCGTCCCACATCCATCAATGAGAGGGTGACAAGTGTCGCCCTCTCGTTGGTCCAAAGTGTTACGTCTCTCGGAAAAATCCGCAAAAATTAGAAATGACATAGCCGGAATTTACCCTACGCGAGTCTTGTAAAACGTTTCGTCGGAAAACAATTCTTTGTGTGAGTTGTGCCTAAAAAAAAACGTCCCATGCCTAAACTTTAAGGCTAAACTTTCGTACGTACGCCCTCACGTACATACTCTGGAAATACGGGGTATAACATTCTCCCCTCCTTAGAAACATTCGTCCCGAATGTTCCTTCTCAAGACCGTTAACGTTAAGGTTCCTTATAACTTAAACAATTTGCAAATGCCACACACGGCCACAAAACCACACTTAGGCATAAACGATAATGAAAATTTACAAGTAGGAAAGTGAATTACCTGGAGGTGTGGGGAATAGGTGAGGATAATTCTGCCTCATGTCCTCCTCAGCTTCCCACGTCATCTCCTCCCTGAGCTCGTTCTGCCACAAGACTTTGACGGAAGCCACGTCCTTGGTCCGCAGACGCCTAACCTGACGATCGACTATCGCTATGGGAATCTCCTCATACGATAACTCCTCGGTCACCTGGACATCGTCAATCGGGTGTACCCTAGATTGATCCCCGATACATCTCCTCAGCATAGAAACATGAAACACCGGATGCACTGCCTCCAGATCGGACGGTAGATCCAACTCATAGGCAACTTTGCCTACCCTGCGGACAATCTGATACGGCCCAATGTACCTTGGGATGAGTGTCACGACCGCTCGGTTCGTGGATCGTGCCTAGGCACCCAAGTAGTCATACATCGAGTAATCTGGAAATATAAAGCAAGACATGAAACAGATTTATAAAATAAGACACGCTTTATGTGAGAAATCATCGCTTTCGATATATATATAAACATGGTTTAGCGATTACATCCGACATCGCATAACATGACTACTGCACCTCTAAGGAAATATACAACTATATGGACAGGCCCCGCCATACCCCGAGTGTACAAAACTATCTACAACAGTGAGATCATACCCAAAAGTAGAGCCTCGGAAAAGATGGAGCTCAGACACCAACGTAGATCCTAAGAATGTGGATCTAGCACTGCTTGCCCTTACCGCGGCATGAACGCAACCCGGGAGAGGTCGAGACAACAGTACTAAGTATATGAAATCAGAAATACTTAAATGAAACATATCATTTTAAAAAGTTTTGCAAGTATGTATAAAACAACGAAGGAAACCGCACAGTGCCACATCACAAACAAGAGCAAAGAATAGGTAAATCAGAATGTGTCTTTTCTAGGCTGCGAATGATCAAGCAGGCCAATTGCGTAGTATCACCATGCAAGCCTAATCACGGACTCCGTAGTCCGCATAGGCCAATCACATAGCCCGCATAGGTATATAACCCCGCATCGAGGGTAGCTACTCCGGCATCGCCCCGACTCGTCGTCCGCATGGACACATAGACCGCATGAGGTATAACCCCGCACACTAACTGGAACTCCGTAGCTCGCATAGGTCCCTTGGACCCGCATGAGGTATTCTCGAATCATGGTCCTGCATCACCGAGTCTACCCCGCATCGGAGGGCAGCTTAACCCCCGGTAATATGTCAAGAGGTGAGTGATGTTACACTAACCTAACAGCTTATCGTTAACAACATAAGAACAACAAGAATATTCTTTTACACAAACGTTACAAGACACTAACACACATAGCATCATATCATGTCTACTTATCAAACCATCTTATTATTCTTTTTCACAATTCAATATAAGTCTGTTATAAACACATAGGCAAACTGTTTCTTTTATCAATCTTAAGTGGTTATACTTAACTTCCCATAAAGCTAGTATAACTCTTAAGCTTCTGTTTAAAAACCAATTAGTTCTCTTCTGTTAAAAATGATTCAGTATTCTTATGAAATGCTTTCAGATCTTTATTATTCAAAGCTAGTGAGGCATCGCCATAAGTGTTATTCAGCTTAAGCCGAGGCATCGCGTAAGTATTATTCAGCTTAAGTCAAAGACATTGCCGTAGTTATTATTCGTTAACACATGTACGCTTCACCGTACTATATATATTGTAAAATATCATGCTTTAGGAAGAATCACATACCTTCTCAAATAAAACCACCGCCAAGTCAATATGTCGCGCAGAGTCACCTATAATAGTCACGGATATCTATCAAAGACTACTCAAGGTCATTCTAAACAGAGGGTTCACAATTCTATGGAAAGTTGGGCAAAGACTTCCCTACCCTGAGCTATATAAGTTCATCAGAAAACAAATCTATGTAAGTACAGCTTTGATTATTCTTCTTTAAACCCTTCTACTGTGGTAACAGCTCAATTCTATTCGTGATATTCTTCTAAGTATTTAATACTTATTCTAATACTACAACAAAGAAGTATTCTCTAATTCAAAAGAGGTTAGGATTAGTTACCTCAAGAAGCCCAATAATATCCTAGATAAAGTCGCGCTGAGCAAGGTTTAGCTCCTAAGTTATGCGCTCCCAGAGCTCCAAGAAACCTTAGAAGTTCTTCTCAACTTCTACTAAGTACTAAGGGATTTGGGCTAGGTATTTTGGGCATTATAACAATACTAGAAGACAACTTTTCTACCAGGAGGGGTAGATTTTTGGCTAGGCTAGTGGGGCCTCGCCAAACTACTAGGCTAGAGGGGGTATTCGCCAAGGGCCTTCACAAGGGAGGGGAGGTGTTGGACGAAAAGGCTACAAAGGGAGAGGAGAGGATTTTCAAGACTTGAAAGATTTGTGGATGAAGAACTCTTCATCTCTAAGCGGGTATTTATAGGTCAGAAGTGGCCAACCAATGGCCAAGATTAAGACAAGTGCAAGGCAAGTGTAGGGTGAGGATTAACTATACACAAATATCCTACCAACTCCTCGACTTGTGCACAAGGCACAAAAACGTGCTCACCATTGTCCAAATCGTCCAAATGGACGATTTCAAGTCCATCAATGGAGGGTGACAAGTGTCGCCTCCCGCTGGTCCAAAATGTTTCGCCTCTCGGAAAAATCCGCAAAATTAGAAATGGCATAGCCGAATTTACCCTACGAAAGTCGTGGAAACGCTTCGTCGGAAAACTATTCGTTTTGTGAGTTGTGCCCAAAAACGCTTTGCCTAAACTTTAAGGCTAGACTTTTGACGTATTCCCTTACGCATATACTGCGGAAATACGGGTATAACATTCTCCTCCTTAGAAACATTCGTCCCGAATGTTCCTTCCTAAGACGATTAACGATAAGATTCTTCATAACTAAAACGATTGCAAATGCCACACACGCCACGTAACAACACTTAGGCGTAAACGATAACGAAAATTTACAAGTAGGAAAGTGAATTACCCGAGGTGTGGGAATAGGTGAGGATACTTCGCCTCATGTCCTCCTCGGCTTCCCACGTCATCTCCTCCCCGAGCTCGTTCCGCCACAAGACTTTGACGGAAGCCACGCCTCGTCCGCAGACGCCTAACTCCGACGATCGACTATCGCTATGGGAATCTCCTCATACGATAACCCCTCACACCGACATCGTCAATCGGTGTACCTAGATGGATCCCGATACATCTCTCAAAGATAGATACGTGAAAAACCGGATGCACCGCCTCCGGATCGGACGGCAGATCCAACTCATAGGCAACCTTGCCTACCTGCGACAATCAAACGCCCAATGTACCTAGGGTCGAGTTTCCTTCTTCCCGAATCTCATCACACCCTTCATGGGTGACACCTTTAGAAAACCCAATCATGAACCTCGAACTCAAGATGCCGACGACGATGATCTGCATACGACTTGCCGACTACGAGTATTAATAGCCGCTCGGATAAGCTTCACCTTATCCATCGCCACTGTACCAAATCTGGTCCCACTAGCCGCACCTCGCCCACATCGAACCAACCTATAGGCGACCGCACTTCCTCCCATACAAGGCCTCATAAGGCGCCATCGAATACCGGAGTGGTAGCTATTATTATACGCGAACTCAACTAGAGGCAAATGATCCTCCCAACTACCATCGGTCAATAACACAGCTCGCAGATATCCTCAAGAGTGCGGATAGTGCGCTCGCCTGTCCGTCACTGCGTGGATGAAATGCGACTCGCTCACTGCGTCCCTAAACCCTCTGGAAGGACCTCCAAGTTAGCCAAACCGATCCCCATCGATATGATCAAGTAGGGACTCCATGCGATCGACGATCTCGGATGTAAAGTCCGCATAATCCTCACCAAAAGTCGCCCCGACGGGAAGAAAGTGGGCTGATTTCACACCGCCGACGATAACCCATATAGAATCATGTCTCTCCGAGTGCGAGGTAATCCCGTGATGAAGTCCATGTTGATTACCTCCCACTTCCGTGTCGGGATCTCAATCGTCAGAATAAAACCACCGTGCCTCGTGCTCTACCTTCACTGGCCGACAACACGCACCGAGCTACGAACTCGCAACGCCCTCTTCAAGCCATCCCACCAATACACGGATCTAAGGTCGTGGTACATCTTGGTCGACCGATGGATAGAGTAACGCGTACCTGGTGCTTCCCAAGAACTGCGCCAAGTCCTCAAACATCCGAACACACACCGCTTCAAACCTTAGCACCCCATCGTGCTACCTCAAAAGGATCCTTGCCTCACGAAGAGTTGTATCACGATATCGAATCAAAGCCGATCCCAATCGTTGCTCTTCACCTCTCGACGATGGAAGACTCGCAACCTCACGAACTCTAACCCCACCGCTTCGAATCAATCAAACGGACACCAAGGCTCGCTAATCGATGCAAATCACGAACCATGTCCTCCTCTCTAGCACATCCGATAGGCTCCCATCGACCTACGACTAAGAGCATACGCCACAATATTGGCCTTCCCGTGGTACAGATATCAACATCGTAATCCTTAAGCAACTCTAACCACCGCTCGCCGTAAGTTCAGCTCCTCCGTGAAGATATACCGAGGCTCTTGTGGTCCGTAAAAATATCCACGTGAACCCCATACAAATAGTGCCTCCAGATCTTCAAGGCGTGAATCACACCGCCAACTCCAAATCACGCGTGGGGTAGTTCTCTCGTTTTCACCGTCGATGCATATGCTATAACACCGCCATGCTGCATCAACACACATCCCAACCCGATGCTCGACGATCACAATACATGACATAACCATCCGACCTCCGAAGAGTAAGAACGGGCGGCTGCGCTTCTTTTCAAAGAATCGAAACCCCGCCACAAGCATCACCATCAAACTTGGCCGCTTCGAGTCACCTAGTCAATGGTGCGCAGATAGAAGCAAACTTCTACGAACCGATAATATCTCGCAAGGCCTAAAATCGCGAACCTCGTCGAGTAGTAGGTTCAGGCCAAGTCCCGATCGCCGATCTTGGCCGATTCACTCGAATGCCATCACCGACAATATGCCCAAGAAACGCCATCAAGTCAACCAAAACTCACATTTGGAAAACTTGGCGCATAATCGCTGGTCTCCGAGAATCACAAGACAGCCTCGTTGCTCGCATGCTCCTCGCCTGAGCGAATAAACCAAGATATCATCAATGAACACTATCACAAACGTGTCCAAAAATGGTTTGAACACTCGTTCATCAAATCCATGAATACCACGAGCATCGGTCAACCCAAAAGACATGACTCGAACTCATAATGCCCGCACGTCCGAATGCGATCCTAGGGACATCCACCTCTCTCGACTCGCACTGATGATAGCTCGATCGCAGATCAATCTTGAGAAACATCTCGCACTCGCAATCGGTCGAACAAATCATCAATCCCGGGAAGGGTATTCGTTTAATGGTCACCTTGTTCACCGTCAGATCAACACACATGCGCAGCCCCGCCCTTCTTCTTCACGAACAATACCGCGCTCCCGTGGAGAAACACTAGGCGATGAAGCCCTTCTCCAAAGAAATCCTCACCGGTCCTTCAACTCTCTCAACTCGCAGTGCCATTCAAGATGGCGAATGGAAATAGGCCGAGTATCCGCAACACATCTATACAAAACTCGATCTCCTCTCGTGAGGATACCCGGAGGTCATCCGAAACACGCCTGGGAACTCACGACTATCGAATCGATCAAAATCTGGTACCGCAGCCTTCAAGATCAAACACCAACGAGATGGTAGATATACCCTTCGCACCATCTTCCTAGCCTCGAGGTAGGAAATAAACCTACCTCTCGGCGATACCGCGCTCCTCCCACTCAACAACCGGCCTCAGAAATCGAACTGCATTACTCTCTCTGCGGCTACATTGGCGAAAGAAGCTAGCCAATCCATCCCCATGATCACGCCAAGTCAATCATCTCTAACTCTATCAAGTCGGCAGGGTCCGACGATCAGAACGGTCACAGACAAGCTCTATATACCCGCCGAGCTACCACCGAATCACCCATCGCGTAGCTACCTCGAAAGGGTCTATGGACTCGTGCTCTATCCCTATCCTACTAGCAACAAGGGAGATATATAGGACAGAGTAACCCGATCTATCAACGCATACACATCAAACCCGTGAACCGATAAAATACCGCGACGACATCGGTGAGGCCTCCCGATCTGTCGGCCGGACAAAGCATAAATGCGTTCTCGAGGACCGCTAGAATCGGGACCCGAGCCACGACCTCCGCACTGCCGACCCATGAGTACCACGCCCGGCGAGTAAATCAGAGGAGATGAAGACCGGCGAAAGAACTCGTAGTCGACTTCTACCATCAAGATCGCCTCGCCTGACAGTTCCGCGATATAGTGACCTCGGCCGCTACAATCAAACAAACTCGTAGCACCACAACTCCCGTGGGATCTACCGTGACGCCACACCGGCGGGTGGTCCCGATCGCCGCACTCGCCGCTCGACGCTCAAGTCCGGGCCCCGTCCGCCGAATATCTCGGCTGCGGCCGAGGACGGCAGAGTGCTCGGGCTGGCCGTGCACCCAGATCGCCGGCCGAGGCCGCCACCACGATAGCCACCAAAAGACTTCGCCGCCCCGGTCTTCTTCGCCGCCGTCACAACCCGCGTCTCTACGCCTCACATCCAAGAGCATGAGCTCGCATGCGGTAATGTCCATATCCTACCGAGAGAAACACCCGCACATGACTCGCCATATAGTCGTTTCAGCCGGTGACATAGCGGCACCCTATCCTCCATATTCGCTACCAACGCCGGGACATATCGAGCCAATGAATCAAACTCGACATTGTACTTCGACAAGGCCCTCTCGCTCGCAGAGTAAAAATCTATCACCGCGCCTCTCATCCGTGGAGGCAAGAAGTGAGTGAGGAAAGCCTCCGAGAACTCATCCCAAGTCGGGGACGCGTGCTCTCCCGACAACTCCCATGATCAAACCAATCGATCGCGGATCACGCACCGACGCGAACCAAAGGTCACAGACTGCGTCTCCGAGGCCTTGATCACCCTCATGATTCTTCAGAATGACGGATGAACTCCCGCGATCATCCTCCGCCTCGACCGTAAAAACTCGCGGGCTACAACTCAAGAAATCTCGTAGTCTCAAACTATTCGCTCGTGCACCACGCGCGCGATCGAGCCGAGCTGAATCGAACCGCCAGATCCAGCCTCTCTCAGACGGGCCACAACTTTAGCCAATAGTTGGGCCATCTCCTTGTACCTAACCTCCGCCTGTGCCGCGGGACGAGGTGTGGTACTGTGGTCTCGCTGGCCAAGGCTGCCATAACTCGCCGCCTCGTATAGATCGGGCTCGAGCCTCGTGACTGGGTGTCTCGCTAGCGCTCGTATACCTCGTATTTGCAGTATGTACGAGGGCGCACGATAATAATTTGAGCCTTAAAGTTGGCTAGTTTCAAATTTGTGCACAAGTGCCGAAAAGAGTCGTCGACTAAACGCTTCCAGCTTTTGTAGGGAAAATTCGGCTATGTCATTTTTAATTTTATGATTTTTCCGAGAGACGAACATTTTGGACCAACGGGAGGGTGACAAGTGTCACCTCACATTGGCCTTGAGTGGACGCAAAAGGGACGAACAAGGTGGCTTGTTTTGTCTTGAGTTGGTAGGATATTTTGTGTGCAAGTTGGCTTAGGACTCTTGCCCAAATCTTGGCCTTACACTTGCCTTGCACTTGGCATAATCTTGGCCATTGGTTGGCCATCCCTTGACCTATAAATACCCTCTCTTATGTTGATGAACTTCTTCATCCAAAAATCCTTTCTAAGTGTTAAAATCTCTCCCCTTATGTAGTTCTCGCCCAAATCACCTCCTCATGAGCCCTGGCCGAGAGCCACCCCCTCCCCTTTGTGGCCTGGGTACCCCTAGCCTAGTTGTTTTCAGATAATACCCCCTTTTGTGGTATATAAATACTCTCCTAGTATTGTTATAATGCCCAAAATACTCAAGCCCATATACATTATAGTACTTCAAAAGTTATCTCTATACGTAGATCCCGTAAAATACTATTATACTTACCTGAGTCAAAAACTAAACCCTAAGTAAATCTTCACCCGTAGTTGAAGTTATAAGTAGAAGTTGGTTAGAACTTCTAAGGTTGTTTGGAGCGGATCGAGCGCCTGAGTAGAGCTAAACCTTGCTCAGATCGACATATAAACTCCTGATAATTTTGGGCTTATCGAGGTAAACACTCTTGACCTTCTATTGTAATTGGGAATTACATGTTGTAGGAATATATAGTTGATGATACTATATATAGAATGAATAATACTTACGGCAATGTCTTGCGACTTAAGCCCAATTTAAAGAAGAGAATCGAATCAGAATTACATAGATCAGACATGAGACTTGTGTAACATTACTTGTAGTAGAATTGTACACGCCCGTTAGACGTGTTAACCTCGGTTGGCTTGCAGCCTACCGATAGAGGAGAGATTTACGCTGCCATGTGGAGGTATGCCAATTTTCTCGTAATATGGAACGATGAGATCTAGATGTTAATGCGCTGTGGCCTTATAGGTCAAGTACTACGGTGGTGCGATCACGTGGCTTAAGGAGTAGCCGACGCTTTGAAGTACTTGGAGCGCTTTTGCTATTAGTCAAGACTCGTCGCGAGGTATGCGAACCTCTTCCTATCTCTTCTAGCATGATATGTGTGAACTATGTAGTACGGTAGACGCATACGTGTTAATCGTGTTTGATTGTTTTAAACATAAAGTGTTATAACGCTTTATGGGAAGTCAAGTTATAACACTTTATGTAAATAAGAAAATACTTTGTGGTTTTAAAAGGTAATCGATGTGAATTATAATCGCTAGTTATAATAAAGAACTTGATGTATTTCAAAAGATTTATAAATCGCTTTGAAGGAGAGTAACACTTGGTTTTAAAGGTTTTAAAAGAGTTATACTAGCATGGGAAGTTAGGTATAATGTCTTAAGAAAGGTAAAGAAAATGGTTTATCGATGTTAGAAGTTAAAAGACTTGATCTTATAAGATAAGAGACTTAACTTATTTGTTTTAATGTGGATGTTGTGTGAAACCTCATTCGTGAGTAATGAGTACTTGGTTTTATTTAATGGGATAAGGTTTTACCGATTTCTAAATCGAATGTGTATCGACTGCACCACCGCAGCGTTAATAAAGGAAAATGTATTGAATAATGAAGTATTGTATTAAAACCAGAGAAACCTCCATCCGCATAAGCTAAGACGAGACAAAATGATATTAAATACCCTAGATCATGGCCGCTTAATAAGATCGATTATAAACAAGAATAAACTACTCACATATAAGGCATATGTTTCTCAAATCATTAAAGGAGAATTATGTTTTAAAGGATTAAAACTATGAACTACTAAACCTTTTCTAAAAATGAGAAACTTGAGCATTTGAAATTAGGCAAACTTGAACGCTTGGAAAATAAGGTTGTTACTTGATTTTACAAAGGAAAGCATTTTGTTTATTTAACAATGCTCGCCACTCTATCTTTTATACTACGGACATCGGGTGACTTTTATAAAAGGAATGGATCTCTTTAAAAGGAATTTAACGACGAGTACTTTAGGTTAAAACCCGACTTTGGCATAAAATGAAAGTAACTCGAGTTGTGTAACTTGCCTATGCTTGGTTGTGTAACTTGCCTATACCGTTGTCAGGTAACTTTCCTATGCTTGTGTTGTGTAACTTGCCTATGCTTGTTGTCACAGAACTTGCTTATGCTTGGTGATAGCCTTGTCAGTGCAAGAATGGTTATTTTATGGACTAGCTCCCATGAGGTTTCTTCGCTCGCCTTGGTCCCCGTGGTGGCCTCGCATCGCCTGCCTCATGGCCGATTCGCTGGTACCCGTGAGTCACCGCACTTGCCCCGCTCAGTAGTGATGAAGTCTCGTGATACGCCTTGGTCCCCGGTGGTCAGCCTCGACTTGCCCCGGCCACCACGTGACCGCCTTGGTATCCTGAGTCGGCTCTCGACTTGCCCCGTGACGGCCGTGTTTTGTTGCATTATATTATTGGTACGGTCGGATCTCGTAGTTATACTTGTCCTATACGGCTTTTATGACACAGTGGGACTCGTGTTCATGCATACTTGGTATTGTCATATCATAAACCGCCAAATGAGGAAGAAATTCCACGCACGAGTGATAATTGAGGCGTGAGTCCCCGACTTGACGTAATTAGTTATATGTTATGCATCGTAGTTTGGTCATCATACATGTCTCCCGCTTTATATAGACTATTATGATTTCATTTACAGATTTACGCCACATACTTGGTACCGTCAGATCGACCTCTCGGGCCGCGTCACGCCGCAGTAAATACATCGTCGCCGATCCCCGCTATTAGATCACCTTTCAACAGGGAAGCTCCGCTCCTTCTGAGGCTTATCTTTTGCATGTGTTCCCGAGTTGTAGGTTCTGTACATTCGTGGTATGGCGGCCCCGTCCCGCCATAGTTGTTGTAAATCTTAGAGGTCCAGAGTAATCGCACAAGGTGGTTTTGTAAAAAGGATTAAACTGCTCGCTTTGAAAGAGTTGTTTATATATATTTTAATGGAAGGTAACCGCTTGGTCCTGCTTTATTATCTTGTCTCATGTTCATGTTTATGTTTTTATTTCACGGTTTTCTCGATGTTGTATCACTAGGTGCCCGGTAAGGCACCACCACGCCCGGATCGGTCGTGACAAGCTCCTACCGCTTTCCCTTACGGGCCCTGCCTTTACGCGAGGCATAATCGCATAGAAAGGAATACGTTAGAGGGGTCCAACCTATAACACAACTTCTAAAGCACGATCTCGTAATGAGAAGAATGGAAACCAATCCTAAATATCCTATAGCCTCCTCGATTATTGCGCGCACAACACACCGATAATCAAGACTTACTAGATACGGTCAGAGACACTTTCCGAGGATTAATCGCTCGATACCACTTTTGTCACGACTGCTCGGCCCGTGGATCGTGCCTCACCGGCACCCAAGTAGTCATACATCGAGTAATCGGAAATATAAAGCAAGACATGAAACAGCTTTATAAAATAAGACACGCTTTATGTGAGAAATCATCGCTTTTAAGATATATATATAAACATGGTTTAGCGCTACATCCGACAATCGCATAAATACATGACTATGCACTTAAGGAAATATACAACTATGGCGGACAGGGCCCCGCCATACCCGATCGCATAAAACTATCTACAACAGGAGATCATACCCAAAAGTAGAGCCTCCAAAAGATGGAGCTCCCACACCAACGTAGATCCTAAGAACGTGGATCTAGCACTGCCGCTCTTACCGCGGCATGAACGCAGCCTTCAAGGAGGTCAAGACAACAGTACTAAGTATATGAAATCAGAAATACTTAAATGAAACATATCATTTTTAAAAATGGTGCAAGTATGTATAAAACAACCATGAAACCGCACATAGTGCCACATCACAAACAAGAGCAAAGAATAGGTAAATCAGTAATGTGTCTTTTCTAGGTCGCGAATGATCGGGCAGGCCAATGCCCGTAGTATCACCATGCAAGCCTAACTCGACTTCAGAGTCCGCATAGGCCAATCACATAGGCCCGCATAGTATATAACCCCGCATCGAGGGTAGCTACTCCTCGCATCGCCCCGACTCGCCGTCCGCACGGCCACATGCATCGCATGAGGTATAACCCCGCACACTAACTCGAACTCCCGTAGCTCGCATAGGTCCCTTGACCCGCATGAGGTATTCTCGAATCACGGTCCTGCATCACCGAGTCTACCCCAGCATCGGAGGCACTTAACCCCTGTGAATATGTCAAGAGGCGAGTGATGTTACACTAACCTAACAAATTTTATCGTTAACAACATAAGAACAACAAGAATATTCTTTTACACAAACGTTACAAGACACTAACACACATAGCATCATATCATGTCTACTTATCAAACCATCTTATTATTCTTTTCACAATTCAATATAAGTCCGTTATAAACACATAGGCAAACTGCTTTCTTTTATCAATCTTAAGTGGTTATACTTAACTTCCCATAAAGCTAGTATAACTCTTAAGCTTCGCTTAAAAACCAATTAGTTCTCTTCTCTAAAAATGATTCAAGATTCTTATGAAATGCTTTCGATCTTTATTATTCGTGCTTAAGCCGTGAGGCATTGCCATAAGTGTTATTCAGCTTAAGCCGAGGCATTGCCAGAAGTATTATTCAGCTTAAGTCAAAGACATTGCCGTAGTTATTATTCGCTTAACACATGTACGCCTACCGCATCATATATTGTAAAATATCATGCTTTAGGAAGAATCACATACCTTCTCAAATAAAACCACCGCCAAGTCAATATGTCGCAGCAGAGTCACCATAATAGTCACAGATATCTATCAAAGACTACTCAAGGTCATTCTAAACAGAGGGTTCACAATTCTATGGAAAGTCAAGATTTCCCTACCCTGAGCTATATAAGCTCATCGTGAAAACATTCCTATGTAAGTACGCTTGATTATTCTTCTTTAAACCCTTCATCGTGGTAATAGCTCAATTCTATTCGTGATATTCTTCTAAGTATTTAATACTTATTCTAATACTACAACAAGAAGTATTCTCTAATTCAAAAGAGGTTAGGATTAGTTACCTCAAGTAGCCCAATAATATCCTAGATAAAGTCGCACTGAGCAAGGTTTAGCTCCTAAGTTGTACGCTCCAGAGTCTAAGAAACCTTAGAAGTTCTTCACAACTTCTACTAAGTACTAAGGGATTTGGGCTAGGTATTTTGGGCATTATAACAATACTAGAAGACAACTTTTCTACCAAGGAGGAGTAGATTTTTGGCTAGGCTGGTGGGGCCTCGCCAAACTACTAGGCTAGAGGGGGGGTATTCGCCAAGGGCCTTCACAAGGGAGGGGAGGTGTTGACTAAAAGGCTACAAAGGGAGAGGAGAGGATTTTCAAGACTTGAAAGATTTGTGGACGAAGAACTCTTCATCTCTAAAGGGTATTTATAGGTCAAGTGGCCAACCAATGGCCAAGATTAAGACAAGTGCAAGGCAAGTTTAGGTGAGGATTAACTATACACAAATATCCTACTAACTCCTTGACTTGTGCACAAGGCACAAAAACGTGCTCACCATTGTCCAAATCGTCCAAATGGACGATTTCAAGTCCATCAATCGGAGGGTGACAAGTGTCGCCTCCCGCTGGTCCAAAATGTTTCGCCTCTAAAAATCCGCAAAATTAGAAATGGCATAGCCGAATTTACCCTACGAAAGCCGTGGAAACGCTTCGCCGGAAAAACTATTCGCTTTGTGAGTTGTGCCCAAAAAAACGCTTTGCCTAAACTTTAAGGCTAGATTTTTGCACGTATTCCTCACGCATATACGGAAATACGGGTATAACAATGAGTTTCCTTTCTTCCCGAATCTCATCACACCCTTCATGGGTGACACCTTTAGAAAACCCAATCATCAACCTCAAACCTGCATGCCGACGACGATGATCCGCATATGACTTCGCCGACTCAGCCGCCAAGAACCTCTCTCGATAAGCTTCACCTTATCCATCGCTCATTGCATCAACCGTCCCACTAATCGCACTCGCCACATCGAACCAGCCTTATCGCGACCGCACTTCCTCCCATACAAGGCCTCATAAGGCGCCATCCAATACCGGAGTGGTAGCTATTATTATACGCAAACTCAACTAGAGGCAAATGATCCTCCCATTTACCCTCGGTCAATAACACAGCTCGCAGATATCCTCAAGAGTCCGATAAGGCGCCGCCGTCCGTCTGTCGTGGATGGAATGCAAGATTCAAGGCTCACCGGTTCTCAAACCCTTCTCGAAAGACCTCCGTTAGCCGTAAATCGGGCTCTCGTCTCGATATGATCGAAATAGGACCCCATGCACCGACGATCTCTCTGATGTAAAGTCCGCATAATCCTCACCTAAAAGTCGCCCCGACGGAAAAAGTGGGCTGATTTCACACCGCCGACGATAACCCAAATAGAATCATGCCTCCTCCGAGCGCGAGGTAATCCCGTGATAAAATCCATGTTGATCACCTCCCACTTCCGTGCCCGGGATCTCTATCGTCGCAACAAACCACCGTGCCTCGTGCTCTACCTTCACCGCCGACAACACGACATCGAGCTACGAACTCGCAACGCCCTCTTCAAGCCATCCCACCAATACACGATCTGGGCGTCGCGGTACATCTTGGTCGCACTCGACGGATAGAGTAACGCCGCCGCAGGCTTCCCTAGAACTCCGCCAAGTCCTCAAACATCCGGAACACACAACTCGCCAAACCTTAGCACCCCATCAGTGCTACCTCAAAAGCGACCTTTGCCCTCACGTAAGAGTTGTATCACGATACCGAATCAAAATCGGATCTCGAATCGTTGCCTCTTCACCGCCGACGATGGAAGACTCGCAACCTCACGAACTCAACTCCATCGCTATCGTAATCAATCAAACGGACACCAAGGCTCGCTAATCGATGCAAATCACGAACCATGCCCTCCTCTCTAGTCAGACATCCGATAGGCTCCCATCGACCTACGACTAAGAGCATCCGCCACAACATCGCCTTCCCCGGGTGGTACAGATATCAACATCGTAATCCTTAAGCAACTCTAACCACCGTCTCGCCGCAAGTTCACTCTCCTCCGTCAAGATATACCTGAGGCTCTGTGGTCAGATAAATATCCACATGAACCCCATACAAATAGTGCCTCCAGATCTTCAAGGCGTGAATCACCGCTAACTCCAAATCACGCGGTAGTTCTCTCGTGTTTCTTCACCGCTTGACGATATGCTATAACTTGCTCACAGATCAACACACATCCCAACCCGAAACTTAGCTGCCTTCTGAGTTGTTATACCCCGTAGTTCCAGGGTATGTATGCAAGGACGTACGTACGAGAATACGATATTAAAATTGGAAAGGAAGGAAGAGGTGATTTTTCCACGGAAAAGTTTCCGGTTTTTGTGAAGGAAAAAGGTTCGTTAATGGGAATTGGATTCCCAGATTTGGTATTCGGACTTCTTGAAATATTAGAGAAATATGGAATTTTATTTTCTGAATGGTCACGCTGGGCCCACGGAGAAAATTTACTGCCAAGTGGGCCCACTTTTTTTTCAAGATTTTGGCCATTGTGGAAATTTTAGGAAGATTAAATATTTTGGACGAGTAGGAGAGCGACACGTGTCACCCCCCCCCCCCTAGGTGGCTTGGCCGAATTGCACTTTGTGCACAACACCCGACAGAGTCGCTTCGACTAAACGCTTTACTAAACTCGCAGAGGATAAATTCCGCCATGTCATTTCTAATTTTTGCGATTTTTCCGAGAGACGCAACACGTTGATCAACGGCAGGCGACACTTGTCACCCTCTCATCACGGATGTTACACTCGCAATGGGCGAATGGACGGCTATCCTTGTCACGTAGCTGGTAGGATATTTTGTGTGCAAGTTGGCCAAGCGACACTTGCCTAAATCCTCACTCTACACTTGCCTTGCACTTGGCATCATCTTGGCTATTGGTTGGTCATTTCGACCTATAAATACCCCTCACAAGAGTTATTTCATCCTAAATTGAGCAATCTTTCTAAGTCTCAAATCCCTCCCTCTCCCTCTTGTTGTTTTCGCCCACCACACCCTCCCTTTGAGAATACTCCAGCCGAGAGCAACCCCTAGCCTAGCTCGAAACCTACCCTCCCTCGCTTGAAAAGTTGTCTTCTAGTATTGTTATAATGCCCAAAATACCCTAGCCCAAATCCCTTAGTCCTTAGTAGGTTGTGAAGAACTTCTAAGGTTTTCGAGCTACCTGAGCGCACAACTTAGAGCTAAACCTTGCTCAGCGCGACTTTTATCTAGGATATTATTGGGCTTACTGAGGTAAATAACCTTATCCTCCTTTGTAAATAGAAAATACATACCGTAGAAGTATAGGAATAAGTATAAATACTTAGAAGGATATTAAGAATAATTGAACCGATATCACAAGTAGGCGGTTTAAAAGATGAATAATAGAATCTGCATTTACATGTGATCGCTTTCACAATAGACTCGAGTAGCTCACCGGCAGTAAGGTCGCCCAAATGTCCATGTAATAACGAACCTCCGCTAGAGCTTTGTACAAGATACCTAGACGCTGATAGACGATTTAATCATTATAGTCGATTCTCTCGCACTACATATTCAACTCGCGTGGATTTCACGAGAAGGTATGTGATTTTTCCTATCCTCGAGCATGATATTTTAAAGAATATGTATATAGTACTAGACGACGTGTGTTGATCGAATAATAATTACGGCAATGTCTTCTGACTTAAGCCCGAATAATAATTACGAATGTCTTCTGACTTAAGCCCGACAATAATTACGCAATGTCTTCCGACTTAAGCCCAATAAAAAGAATCAAGTAGTTCAAAAGAATTAAGAAACCTTTTGAAAGAAGAGTAACACTTGGTTTTAAAAGCTTAAGAGTTATACTAGCTTTACGGGAAGTTAGGTATAACGGCAAGAGTGATAAAAGAACGATTTATTGATTTAAGGAAATAAGAGACTTGACTTATTATACTAATATGAATTTTGTTAAAAGTGTGAAACCTCATTCGTGAGTAAATAGTATTTTTTGGTTTTCAAAAGGAATGATGTTTTACCGATCAGAATGAATGTCGAACAAACCACAAAGAAATAGCTTAATAAAGGGAAATGTTTTGACTAATAAAGTATTATTAAAACCAGAGAAACTTCCATCCGTGATAGAACTAAGACAGACAAAATGATATTACATTTCCTAGATCACGGTCATTGTAATAAGATTGTTATGAACAATAATAACCTACTCACACATAAGGTATATGTTTCTCAAATTGTTTTAAATGATTAAAACTATGAACTACTAAACCTTTCAAAATGAGAAACTTGGGTAATTGAAATTAGGCAAACTTGAGGCTGGGAAAAGAATGTTGTTACTTGATTTTACAAAGAGAAGTGTTCTGATTTACTTCAAAAGATAATCACTCTATTTTTTATATATACTACTGTATCAGGTGACTTTGTAAAGAAACTGATCTTTAAAAGAGTAATACATGAAGTACTTTGGGGCTAAACCCAACTTGTTAACATAATGTAGAAAGTACCTTGTGTGAATAACTTGATTGTATTGATTTGTGATAGTCTTGTAATACTTTCTTGTCGACTTGATAAGTAAACATGTTAGATGCTACGCGAGTTAGTATCTTCGTGATGTTGCAGGTAGGGTTTTCCTTATCAGGCTTAGGTTGTTTAAACGATAAACCGCATGTTGATATTATATCACCATGATTCCGGGTTGCCGCCTCCACGCGCGGGTAGACTCAAAGTGTCTAGTGACCTATGATTCGAGAATACCTTACGCAGTCAGATGGCCTACGCGAGCTACGGAGTTCCGTGTTAGTACGCGCCCTTGTGGTCACGCGGTTCAGGGCCATACGGACGGCGAGTCCAGACGCCGGGGAGAAGCTACCGATGCGCGGAATACCTCACGCGGCCATCGGAGTGGCCCACGCGAGCTACGGAAGTTCCGTGGCTAGACGCGACATTAGATATCGCGCGAGCGCCGCCTTTGATCATGCGACGGCCCAGACAGCATCTCATGATACGCTTTACGACCTTGTTTGTACCGTGGGTTTTAGTAGTCGCTATGCCTTCGCATTTACCCCGCACGGTTTTATGATGACTTTGAGGGCGCGAGTCCTCGACTTGACACGCATCGCTATTTATCAGGAATCGTAGTTTTGGTTTTCATACATGTCTCTCGCTTTATATAGACTACTATGATTTCATTTTCGATTTTCGCCACATACTTGGTACTGCCAGATCGACTCTCTTCTGGGCCGCATTCATGCCGCAGTAAAGGTACTCCTACCGCTGATCCTCGCTCTAGGATCACCGCTTTCATATTGGAAAGCTCCGCTTCTCCGAGGCTTAGCATTTTGGTACGGTCCTCGTCGTTGTAGATATTTGTATTCAGGTACGGCGGCCCCGTCCCGCCATTGTTGTTTTAAACTCTGCAGGTCTGAGACTGCTGTAAGGTTGGGATGAATCGCTCATTTTGGGGTACTTATATACATATATGCCTAAAGGCAACTTTTTCAAAGAAACTGTGTCTTATTTATACTGCTTCATATTTTGTTGTTTTATTTTCCGCCGATTTCTCCGATGATGACTACTGGGCGCCGTAGGCACTACCACGCCCCGAACGGGTCGTGACAAAGTGGTATCGAGCGCTTAATCTCTGAAAGTGTCTACGCACCGTATCTAGTAGAGTTCTGACATCGCTGTCGCACCACACCAATAATCGTGAGGCTATAGGATATTTAGGATCGTTTCATTCTTCTCACTCGAGATCGTGCTTTAGAGTCGTGGTTATAAGTTGACCCTCTAACGTATTCCTTTCCTTACCAGTGATGCCTCCGCCAGCAACTCGCCCGTATGGCGGCAAGGCAAATGGCGGAGCCGCGAGGAGTTCGTAGAGTTGGCGGCACAGCCCAATCATCACCCTGGTGATGCTTCACGCGGAGTTCTGGATGTCGCCAAAGAAGCAGAGTTTGGCACACGCAGCTTCCATCGCGCCATGACATCCGACCTTCGCCACTACGGAGCGTAAAATATGGATCGAAGGAGACGCCATGTTACTAGCAAGTGGATTTGGCAGCCAGGAGTATTTTATGTACGCAGATACCAAGGATATTGATGATTATCTAAAGCGGTTGTAAGAAGTAGCTCTTCAATGAACGAGCCAAAGCCATGCTCAGATTATGTGCAATGGCCGAGATATGTAGAGATCGATGCATTAAACAAGATCGCAAGAGGGCCCGATTGGCGTGATCATTTGGTAACTCTCGAGGCGAACCGCCGCAGCAGACAGACATACGCCTCCGCCAAAGGAAGAGTGTCCTCCACAGGTTCGCTTTTTCTCGTTGTTCACAGCGGGCGCGCCATCCCGGAAGTGCCGCTTTTTTATCGGTGCTTGTTTTTTTGCGCCGTGGCCATATGGCGAGGGAATGTTCTATGAGGAAGGATGCAAGTAGGAAGACTCACCTACCAGATTAGTCATGATTCGCAGCGGAGAGGAAGGGTGTTAGCTGAGAGGCCACCCCACCTCGCGCCGCTGGGTCGATGTCATTTTGGGAGTGTCGTGCTTCGCGGTAGCTTGTTATGTTTCATGACGCAGGCCATTTTATGAGAGATTGTCCAACCGAGTTGGCGAGGTAGGACTCGCCTTTCTGGATCGGATAGTTCATCACCTTCCCAATGGCCTACACAGGCGTAATTGACTAGAACGACCTGGGAAGTGCCGTCACAGATATTGTATATATCCTTAACCCTTTAGAGATTTATATGTAGCTTAATATCTTAAGTGTTATTTTCAGATAGCATTGTGTTAATCGTGATTAGGAATCATGATTAGTTAACCGAAAGATTGGGGATAGAAAAAGTGAGCCTTAGAATATATACGTAGGGACCATAGAGGCAGGCCATCTTTGGTAAAAGAATTATTTCATGTTTGACCCTTATCGAGGTGCCTAGTATACGGAGATATTTTTGTGGATGAACTCGAGTGACGTGGAAATGAAAGAGGGTAGTTGAGCTAGAAGACCGCCAGGTTTTCGTAACGGATCGTGAGATTGTTCCGGACGGAGCTAGTGTTTCGCGCGTCACGCCGGGCCGAGGCCGTGTTATGGTCGACCACGACCTGCTTGGGCGACGGGTCATTTGGGTGATCCCGCTTGTGTTAGGATCACGAGTGTGTTAGGCCCAGTTTAGTTAACCATTGTACGAGTTCGGACGTGTTCGACCAAAGAGTCGCCGACGGGTCAACCCGCCTTATCTTTTAGTCAAACCGTACTGTAGTAAGTTGCGTAGATGATTATTTCGTAAGGTTGTAAGGCTGCACGGTGCCTACCTTCACCTTACGGCCGATGCGGAGTCCAAGTCATACTGCTTTTCTCGAAGAGTTACTGTGCAAGGTTAGAACTCAGTGAATCTCGTTGTCGATTCACCCTGCCGTTGTTTGGATTTCGAGTAGTCAGAAGACTCTTATCCTCTTGTTGAGTATGTATTTTATAGCTACCGCTTCAGATTCGTGTCGCCGCTTGGAGCCTTTTTATAAGCGCTAGTGTAAGATTGCCGATCGATTGATTCGATGTAAGCGAGGTGCAGATAATTGGTTCGCACTTGTTCAACAGTAGGCGTGAATAGTGCTTATCCGTAAGAGGTCATTGGCAGCTCGTAGTCGAGGAAGCGCACCGAAACACGGTAAGTTATGAGAAAGAGTTCGAGTGCAGATAGCGGTACGACGAGAAAGTGGAAGAAGCGAGCACGTATTACATGCATGTGTGATCATTTCGCTTGTAAAGAGTAAAGCGGGCGGAGTATCTTTTAGACCTCGAGTAGAGTTTCTTTGTGATTGAGGTGATTCCTCGTGACTTCGAGATAAGTATGCGCGCTTGTCGTGTGGCCAAAGCGTGGTACGGTTGTTTCCGTAAGCATATAGCAAGGACTATACCGGCGCCGCTTGTTTGAGACTGTATGAACATTCGACGAATGTTTCTACGAGGAGAATGTTATACCGTAGTTCCGTGGTATGTATGCGAGGACGACGCATTTGAGAATACGCATATCAAATTGGAAAGCGAAGAGGTGATTTTTCCACTAAAAGTTTCCGCTTTTGAAGGAAAAGGTTCGTTAACGGGAATTGATTCCCGATTTGGTATTCTGACTTCTTGAAATATTAGAGAAATATGGAATTTTATTTTCTGAAATGGTCACGCTGGGCCCACGGAGAAAATTTACTGGCTTTGGCCCACTTTGTTTTCAAGATTTTGGCCATTGTGGATATTTTAGGAAGATGAAATATTTTGGACGAGTAGAGAGCGACACGTGTCACCCCTGCGTGGCTTGGCCGACTGCACTTTGTGCACAACACCCGACAGAGTCGCTTTTCGACTAAACGCTTTACTAAACTCGCAGAGGATAAATTCCGCCATGTCATTTCTAATTTTTATGCGGATTTTTCCGAGAGACGCAACACGTTGGACCAACGAGAGGCTTACACTTTTCACCCTCTCATTGACGGATGTTACACTAATGTGGCCGAATGGACGGACATCCTCACGTAGTTGGTAGATATTTTGTGTGCAAGTCGCCAAGGACACTTGCCTAAATCCTCACCCTACACTTGCCTTGCACTTGGCATCATTCGCCATTGTGGTCATTTCTTGACCTATAAATACCCCCTTGTCAAGAGTTATTTCATCCTAAATCGAGCAATCTTTCTAAGTCTCAAATCCCTCCCTCTCCTCTTGTTGTTTTCGGCCCACCACACCCTCCCCTTGAGTAACTCTAGCCGAGAGCAACCCCTAGCCTAGCCAAACCTACCCTCCCTTGGTTGAAAAGTTGTCTTCTAGTATTGTTATAATGCCCAAAATACCCTAGCCCAAATCCCTTAGTCCTTAGTAGGTCAAGTTAACTTCTAAGGTTTTCGAGCTATCTGAGCGCACAACTTAGAGCTAAACCTTGCTCAGCGAATTTTATCTAGGATATTATTGGGCTTACCGAGGTAAATAACCTTATCCTCCTTTTGTAAATAGAAAATACATACCGTAGAAGTATAGAATAAGTATAAATACTTAGAAGGATATTAAGAATAGAATTGAATCGATATCACAAAGTAGGCGGTTTAAAAGATGAATAATAGAATCAGATTTACATGTGACTGCTTTCACAGAGACTCGAGTAGCTCACCGGTAAAGTTGTCGCCCAAATGTCCATAGAATAACGAACCTCTCGCTAGAGTTAGACAAGATGCTTCAGACGCTGATAGACGATTTGATCGTTATAGTCGATTCTCTCACGCACGACATATTCAACTCGCGTGGATTTCACGAGAAGGTATGTGATTCTTCCTATCCTCTCGAGCATGATATTTTAAAGAATATGTATATAGTACTGTAGACGACGTGTTAATCGAATAATAATTACGGCAATGTCTTCTGACTTAAGCCCAATAATAATTACGCAATGTCTTCTGACTTAAGCCCGACAATAATTACGCAATGTCTTCCGACTTAAGCCCGAATAAAAAGAATCAAGAGTTCAAAAGAATTAAGAAACATTTTGAAAGAAGAGTAACACTTGTTTTAAAGCTAAGAGTTATACTAGCTTTACGGGAAGTTAGGTATAACGCCAAGAGTGATAAAAGAACGATTTATTGATTTAAGGAAATAAGAGACTTGACTTATTATACTAATATGAATTTTGTTAAAAGTGTGAAACCTCATTCGTGAGTAAATAGTATTTTTGGTTTTCAAAAGGAATGATGTTTTACCGATTAGAATGAATGTCGAACAAACCACAAAGAATACTTAATAAAGGGAAATGTTTTGACTAATAAAGTATTATTAAAACCAGAGAAACTTCCATCCGTGATAGAACTAAGATGAGACAAAATGATATTACATTTCCTAGATCACGGTCGTCAGAATAAGATTGTTATGAACAATAATAACCTACTCACACATAATGTATATGCTTCTCAAATTGTTTTAAATGATTAAAACTATGAACTACTAAACCTTTCAAAATGAGAAACTTGAGTAATTGAAATTAGGCAAACTTGAAAGGCTGGGAAAAGAATGTTGTTACTTGATTTTACAAAGAGAAGTGTTCGATTTACTTCAAAAGATAATCACTCATTTTTTATATATACTACGTATCAGGTGACTTTTGTGAAAGAAACTGATCTTTAAAAGAGTAATACATGAAGTACTTTGGGGCTAAACCCAACTTGTTAACATAATGTAGAAAGTACTCGGTGAATAACTTGATTGTATTGATTTGTGATAGTCTTGTAATACTTTCTTGTCGACTTGATAAGTAAACATGTTAGGATGCTACGAGTTAAGATTCGCGATGTTCAGGTAGGGTTTTCCTTATTGTGCTTAGGTTGTTTAAACGATAAACCGTCATGTTGATATTATATCACCATGATTCCGGGTTGCGCCTCCGACGCGGTAGACTCAAAGCGTCTAGTGACCTATGATTCGAGAATACCTTACGCAGTCCAGATGGCCTACGCGAGCTACGGAGTTCCGTGTTAGTACGCGCCCTTGTGGTCACGCGCGGCTCAGGGCTACGCGACGGGCGAGTCCAAGACGCCGCCGGAGTAGCTACCGACGCGGAATACCTCACGCGGGCTATCGAGTGGCCCACGCGAGCTACGAAGTTCTGTGGCTAGACGCGACATTAGATATCGCGCGAGCGTCACTTTGATCATGACGGCCTAGACAGATCTCATGATACGCTTTACGACCTTGTTTGTACCGTGGGTTTTAGTAGTCGGCCATGCCTTCGCATTTACCCCGCACGCTTTATGATGACTTGAGGGCGCGAGTCCCCGACTGACACGATCGCTATTTATCAGGAATCGTAGTTTTGGTTTTCATACATGTCTCGCTTTATATAGACTACTATGATTTCATTTTCGCATTTTCGCCACATACTGTACCGTTGTAGATCGACTTCCTTCGGCCGCTCATGCCGCAGTAAAGCGTACTACCGTTGATCCTCGCTCTAGATCACCGCTTTTGCTGGAAAGCCCGCTTCTCCTGAGGCTTAGCATTTCGTACGGTCCTCGCCGCTGTAGATATTTGTATTCAGGGTACGGCGGGCCCGTCCCGCCATTGTTGTTTTAAACTCTGAGGTCCTGCAGACCGCTGTAAGGTCGGGATGAATCGCTCATTTTGGGGTACTTATATACATATATGCCGAAAGGCAACTTTTTCCTAAACCGTGTCTTATTTATACTGCTTCATATTTTGGTTGTTTTATTTTCCACGATTTCTCCGATGTATGACTACTGGGTGCCCGTAAGGCACTACCACGCCCCGAACGTCGTGATACGAGTCATCCTAGTCAACGGTGCAGATAGAAGCAAACTTCTACGAACCGCCGATAATAACTCGCAAGGCCCGTAAAATCGCGAACCTCTGTCGAGTAAGAGTTCAGGCTAAGTCTCGATCGCCGATTCGCCAGATCCACCGAATACCATCACCCACAATATGCCCAAGAAAAGCCACCGGCTTAACCAAAACTCACATTTGGAAAACTTGGCGATAATCGCTGGTCCCGAGAATCACAAGACAAATTCTCAAATACTCCGACGCTTCTCGCCTCGAGCGAGAATAAACCAAGATATCATCGATGAACACTATCACAAACGTGTCCAAAATGGTTTGAACACTCGTTCATCGATCCATGAATATCGCCGAGCATCGTCAACCCAAAAGACATGACCGAACTCATAATGCTCGCACGTCCAAATGCACCCTAGTGACATCCGCCTCGACTGCACTGATGATAGCCCGATCGCAGATCAATCTTGAGAAACATCTCGCACTCGCAATCGGTCGAACAAATCATCAATCTCGGGAAGCGGGGTATTCGTTTAATGGTCACCTTGTTCACCTGCTCAGAATCAACACATGCGCAGCTGGCCCCGCCCTTCTTCTTCACGAACACACAAGGCCCTAAGGAGAAACACTAGGCCCGATGAAGCCCTTCTCCAAAGAAATCTCTAAGCCGATCCTTCAACTCTCTCAACTCGGCAGTGCCATTCGTATGGCGGAATGGAATAGGCCGAGTGTCCGCAACACATCTATACAAAACTCGATCTCTCTCGTGAGGATACCCGGAGGTCGCCCGAAACACGCCTGGGAACTCTCGACATCGAATCGATCAAAATCTGCACCGCACCTCGTGATCAAACACCAACGAGATGGTAGATGTATTCTTCGCACCATCTTCCTAGCCTTGAGGTAGGAAATAAACCTACCCTCGGCGATACAAAGGCTCCTCCCACTTAACAACCGGCCTCAGAAACCGGAACTGCACTTTCTCCTCAGCCTACATTGGCGAGAAGAAGCTAGCCAATCCATACCCATGATCACGCCGAATCACCATATCCAACTCTATCAAGTCCGGCCAGGTCCGACGATCAGAATGGTCATCGGACAAGCCCTATATACCCGCCGAGCTACCACCGAATCACCCATCGCGTAGCTACCAAAGCGGTCCATGGACTCGTGCTCTATCCATATCCTACTAGCAATAAGGGAGATATATAGATGCAGTAGAACCCTGATCTATCAAGGCATACACATCAAATCCAGAACTGATAAGGTACCGCGACGACATCGCGAGGCCTCCCGATCCCGCCTACCGACAAGGCATAAATGCGTTCGGGACCGCTAGAATCGACCGCGCCACGACTCGCCACGACTGGTCCATGAGTACCACTTTCGGGCGAGTAAATCAGAGAGATGAAGAAGACCGGCGAAAGAACTCGTAGTCGACTTCTACCATCAAGACGCTTCGCTCTGACAAGCCGCAGTGACTCGCCGCCACAATCAGAATAAACTCCCGTAGCGCACTCACAATTCCCGGCGGATCTACCGTGACGGCCACACCGGCGGGTGGTCCCGGACGCCGCACTCACGCTCGACGCTCAAGTCTCGGGCCCCGGTTCGCCGAATATCCCCGCCCCGAGGACGGCAGAGTGCTCGAGCCGCCGTGGTGCAAATTCGATCGCCGAGGCCGCCACCACGATAGCCACCAAAAGACCTCGCTGCCCGGCCTTCGCCGCTCACAACCCGCCGCCTCCGCCTCCGCATCCAAGCGTATGAGCTCGCACGCTGGTAATGTCCATACCCACGAAGAGAAACACCCGCACAAGACTCGCCATATAATCATCTAGCCCGACGTAGCTGCACCCTATCCTTCATATCGCTACCAACGCTGGGACATATCGAGTTAATGAATCAAACTCGACATTGTACTCCCTAAATGTGCGCTCCTCTCGCCTCGCACAAAAATTGCTTACCGCGCCTCTCATCCGCGAGGCAAGAATGAGCGAGGAAAGCCTCCGAGAACTCATCCTAAGTAGCTGGGACGCGGTTTCCCGATAACTCCCATGAATCAAACCAATCGATCGCGTATCACGAGCCGATGCGAACCGGCGTCACGGACGGTCTTCAAGCTCGATCACTGTGATGATCCTTCAGAATCGACGGATGAACTCGCGATCATCCTTCCGCCTCGACCGTAGAACTCAAGCGGCTACAACTCAGAAATCCCGTAGCCTCGCATCGCTCGCTTCGCGAACCACGGTGCTATCGGGCCGAATCGAATCGCAGATTCACTGCCTCACGTTCGCCACGATCCCGCCAAGAATCGCCATCTTCAGAATCTATCTCATCCGCTTCCAGCCGCGTGGATCGAGGCGAGGTATTGTGGCCTCATCACCGCCGCGCCCTAAACCTCTCGGTCGGGCGGCGCCGTAGAACTCGCCGCTCTGTATCGACCGGCTCGAGCCTCGTGACTCTGCGTGTCCCACTAGCAGCCTCCTCGGCCGCTTGCCCTTCGGGCCCGGCTGCTTTACGCGAGGCATAATCACATAAAAGAAATACGTTAGAGGAGTCCAACTTATAACACAAATTTCTAAAGCACGATCTCAGAGTGAGAAGAATGGAAACCAATCCTAAATATCCTATAGCCTCTCGATTATTGGTGCACAACACACCGATAATCAAGACTTACTAGATACGGTTCAGAGACACTTTCCGAGGATTAATCGCTCGATATCACTTTTGTCACGACTGCTCCGGCCGTGGATCGTGCCTTACCCGCACCCAAGCACCATACATCGTAGAAAATCAGCGGAAATATAAACAAGATATGAATCAATGAAAATTGAGACACGCTTTATGTGAGAAAATGTCGCCTTTCTAAGATATATATAAATAAACATAGTTTTACGCCATACATCCCAACTGCATAATAGACTGCACTTAAGAAGATAACAACTATGGCGGACAGGCCCGCCATACTCGAATGTACAAAACTATCTACAATACAGGAGATCATACCCAAAAAGTAGAGCCTCCTATAAGACGGAGCTCCCGACACCAAAGCAAAGATCCTAAGGACGTGGATCTAGCACTGCCGCCTCTTACTCGCGCAGATGAACGCAGCCAAGGCGAGGTCAAGATAATGTACTAAGTATGTGAAATCAGAAAGTACTTAAATGAAATCATATCATTTTAAAACCAATTTTATAAATACGCACTAAACAACTAATGTAATCGCATAAGGCTACATCATAAACAAGAGCAACAATAGGTAAATCAGAATGTGTCTTTTCTAGGTTGCGAATGATCGCAGGCCAATCGCCTGTAGTATCACTATGCAAGCCTAATCGACTCCCGAGTCCGCATAGGCCACTCACATAGGCCCGCATAGGTATAACCCCGCATCGAGGGTAGCTACTCCTGCAGATCGCCCCGACTCGTAGTCCGCACGGCCACATGCATCGCATGAGGTATAACCCCGCACACTAACTCGAACTCTCGTAGAGTTCGCATAGGTCCCCGACCCGCATGAGGTATTCTCGAATCACGGTCCTGCATCACCGAGTCTACCCCAGACGGAGGCGCTTTAACCCCTGTGATCATGTCAAGAGCGAGTGATATTATACTAACATAACAAATTATCGTTAAACAACATAAGCACAACAAGAATACTCTCTTATACAAACGTTACAAGACACTAACACTCATAGCATCATATTATGTCTACTTTTCAAACCATCTTACTACACCTACGTAAATCAATACAAGATTGTTATAAACAAATAAGTAAATAGCCTTTTATCTTTCTTAAGTGGTTATACCTAACTTCCCATAAAGCTAGTATAACTCTTAAGCTTTTGTTTAAAACCAAACATTTCTCTTCATAGAAAATGATTCAAGATTCTTTGAAATGCTTTAAGATCCTTATTATTCAGTGCTTAAGTCGCAAGACATTGCCGTAAGTATTATTCAGCTTAAGTCGCAAGACATTGCCGTAAGTATTATTCGCTTAACACACGACGCCTACCGCACTATATATATATTTAAAATATCATGCTCAAGAGTATAGAAGAATCACATACCTTCTCGAAAACCACCGCCAAGTTGAATATGTCGCAAGCAGAATCAACCTATAATAGTCGACACGCCTATCAACGCCAGACTACTCAGAAATGCTTCTAAGCAGAGGGTCCTTTATTCTACGGAAAATCGGGCAAAGACTTCCT
This sequence comes from Przewalskia tangutica, assembly GCA_029844215.1. Classification (NCBI taxonomy): domain Eukaryota; kingdom Viridiplantae; phylum Streptophyta; class Magnoliopsida; order Solanales; family Solanaceae; genus Przewalskia; species Przewalskia tangutica. The sequence continues at coordinate 49,518,787 of CM056725.1, forward strand.
ACCCGAGCTACTCAAGCTCATCGTGGAAAACAAATTCTAAGTAAGTATAGTTCAATTATTCTTCTTTAAACCCTTCTATTGTGATAATACCAATTATATTCAGAATATCCTTCTAAGTATTTAATACTTATTTCTATACTTCTACAAAGATGTATTCTCTAATTACAAAAGAAGGACAAGTTTATTTACCTCGATAAGCCCAATAATATCCTAGATATAAGTCGATCCTGAGCAAGGTTTAGCTCCTAATTTGTACGCTCCGATAGCTCCAAGGAACCCTTAGAAGTTCTTCACAATTTCTACTAAGTACTAAGGGATTTGGGCTAGGTATTTAGAATAGTAACTACACTGAAGACAACATCATACGCTTAGGGGGTATTTGCCAGGCTTCTTTTATGGGGGGTATTCGCCATGGCCTTCACAAGTTATGGGATGAGGCTTGACTAAAAAGGCTTACAAGGAGAGGAGGATTTTCAAGACTTGAGAAAGATTTGTGGATGAATAACTCTTCATCTTAAGTGGTATTTATAGTCAAGTGGCCAACCAATGGCCAAGATTAAGCCATGTGCAAGGCAAGTGTAAGGTCAAGATTAGGCAAGTGTACCTTATCCAACTTGCACACAAAATATCCTACCAACTCCATGACAAAATTGCCAATCCATTCGCCCTATTGCCGCCCCACATCCATCAACGCAGGTGACAAGTGTCGCCTCTCGCTGGTCCAAAGTGTTACGCCTCGAAAAATCCGCAAAAATTAGAAATGACATATCCGAATTTACCCTATGCGAGTCTTGTAAAACGCTTCGCCTGAAAACGATTCTTCGCGTGAGTCAGGCCCAAAAAAACGCCCCATGCCTAAACTTTATTAAACTTTCGACGACGCCTCACGCATATACTGAAATACGGTATAACATCCGTGAAACTCCTCCCAAACACCGGAAGAGCATCATCACCCTCGAAAGCAACCACGACTCAAACCAGCTTCAACGCAATATCGCGCAACCCAGAAGAGGCTAGCGTAATGCACTTCGCCTCGACGCCCTAAGAACTCGCACGGTCCAGAAGTTGCCGAATGAACTCTCGCGATCCTCCTCGACTTCGAATCGCTAAACTCGCCGGGGCCTCACAGCGGGAAGCGGGTAGGCTCGACGAAAACACTACACTGGCGGGTGTCACGACCCGACCTCAAGCTCGCGATCGTGCTCCTACTCGGGCACTTACTGGTATACATCGAGATAATCACGGAACATACATGGAACTTATAAAATAAACAACAGAATAAAACAACAGTTAGCCGATAGTGGCTACCTTCCCGACATATATATATAAAAACAACCGGCAGCTTGCCTTTTCTTTACAAATCGACTCCACAATATGACTACTGCACTTCTAAGGATTTTTAACATAATAACTATGGCGACAGGCCCCGCCATACCCCAATATACGAACTACTACCTCGTGGAAACTGCACTGCGGATAAGCTCCGAGCAAATGGAGCTTTCTCCAAATCAACCGAGATCCTAAGAGCAAGGATCACCAACTCGTACCTGTAACTCGCGGCATTTAACGCACTTCGGGCGGTCAGATAACAAAAATTTAATATGGAACTAAAATAAGGTACAACAATTAAAACATATCTCAGATAAAAGCACGGCAGTGGTAAGTGTAAAAGAAGTAAATACTGAGCCTACCACGCCATTACCCTCGTGAACTTAATCGCACTTATTATCTTTTCCTTTCTCAATAAAGGGTATAGTCACTTCCTTACGAACTTACTCGAAAATCATCAAGTTCACTACCATATAACCTACTTACCTTACACAACCTAGTCCGCCTTTACGAGGACACCTATATCGCCTCGCCCAACTCGGGACGCGATAAGGTCACATAGTCCGCCTTAAAGGTATATCGTCCACCCATCTCTCGACGCGATAATGTCCTATACCGCCCATAAAGGTATATCGCCCGCCCATCTCTGGTCGATAATGTCGCGTAGTCGCCCATAGAGATACCGCCCGACCCATCTCTCGGTCGATAATGTCATATAGTCTACCCGAAGCGTATACCGCCGCCCATCTCTCGGTCGATAATGTCATATAGTCCGCCCAGAAGGTATACCGCCCGCCCATCTCTCGGTCGAGCAATGCCATATAGTCCGCTTCAGAAGGTATACCGCCTTACCATCTCTCGAGTCGAGCACGCCATATAGTTCGCCAGAAGGTATACCGCCTACCCATCTCTCGGTCGATAATGTCATATAGAACCGAATTTATCCCAACGCATCACGACCTCTACTTCTTTAGAAAGACTTTTTTCAAATAAAACTTCCTGATACTAACAACTATAATACCAAGTCCTATCCATCTTTCAAGACAAGTCACAATACCTTTTAGAAATACAATACGCTTTCTAAATCAAGTGACTTCTTTATTAAAAACCTTAAGCAATCGTACCTTTAAAACAATTTGCCTTCCTTAAAACAAGTTATTCCTTTGATTACTTTATTAGAGAAAACCCTTCTCTTAACCTTCCATAAAGCCGTCATAACCAACTTCCCATAAAGCCGTTATAACCCTTTATGGTTTTAGACAAAACTCATTCCTTTTAACCAAGAGACTTCTACTTTTTGAAACCAGGTATTAAATACTTTCAAATCAATTCACTTAACTTTCAAAAATACAATTAGTCTCTTAACCTTTAGAAATCAATGACTTTTTTATTATACAACCTTAGGCAATCGATGCCTTAAAAATCAAGTTGTCTTTTCACTAAAAACAAGTCATTTATCTTTCCATAAAGCAAATATAACCAACTCCCATAAAGTCGCTATATTCACTTTATGCCTTAGCTAAATACAATTTCCTATCCAAGGGACTTATACGTTTAAAACGAAACAAGTATCAAATACTTTAAAACTCTTCAAGTCCCTTAACTTTAATAAAACATTAGACATCCTTTATTCTTTCAAAGAAATGAGTTAATCTCCTAACTCACCCGACTTGGCTATTCATAAAACTAGTAAAGGATATCAAGGTGTTGCTCGCTCACCGCACTACATACTGCAACTAGTCATGCTCAAAAGATAGGAAAAGTTCTACATAGAGTAAATCACACCACTACCTCTTAACTTCTAAGAGTAAGGAAACATGAAATGATACCATAAGTATATTCCATACATGTAATCATGCCAAATAAGGAAGAGGTTCACATACCTCGCGACGATTGTCGACAAAGAGCAAAATGCTCCAAAGTACTTCAACCTCGAGTTATTCCATTCTTCAAGTAGGATACGCTATACTTAGTTCTTCAACCTATCATGGTCACAATACGCCCATTAACCTCTTACTTCAAACGAGAATATTCTAAGTGCTAAGTCGCCAAATTCTACGAAAATCTGACAAAGACCTCCTTTGTTTCTACTACTATGCCACCTTTTTCAAGGCCGAATACAATAACCAAACACGCCACATTTAAGGCCCAAACAATGCAATCAGCAATAGGGGATTACACGCCTACTAGACGTGTAAAATTCCGCCCCACAAACGATATAACTCAATACAACATACTTGACCAATTCGGCTACATAGAGGTACTACAACATTAATTCTTATCCAATTTCCAATTCAATCCAAGTTGTTAGCATAACGTGATATCAAGTCGCAACCAATTATAACTACTATAATCTTCAAGTCAATAACATGCGATTTATTCTAATAACGCATCAAATTGTAATCTAACTTACATGGCTCACATTACAATTCGGATTTCCAAGGCCACAATCAATCCATAATCCTTACAAACTTCAACACATATACTTCATGCTAGCAACAAGTATAGCTAACAACAATATAAATAATCTTGTAACACTTTCAAAGAACAAGATTTATACCTCAACGAATCTTAATCCAAATCTTCAAATCCGAAGTCGCTCCTTAGCAATCTAGAGCCTCTTCAAGATACTTCAATCCGCTACTTGAGACCCTTAGAACAACACCAACAATTTTCCTTCAACTACCAATCCAAAACCTAGAAAGCCACTAGGTTTTCGTTTTGCGACTAACCCGTAAACTCTCTTTTTCCAAGATTTTTCTATTGAGATATGCTTACACTACCCTCAAGAACCTTGGTTTAAAGTGTGGAGTTAAATGGACAAGAAACAAATTTTTTTCTTCTTTCCCTATAGTGAACCCGAGAGCTCTTGCTCATGTTCTTCCAATTTTTGTGAAAATGTGGCTAAGTGTTGGCTCTCTCTGCTACTAGTAGTAATAATAAAGGACATGAGGGTTAAGATGTAACCAAATGGGTGGTTTAGATAAAGTCTTACAAAATATCAAGACTAATCGACCTTTGACTTAGTCAATATTCTCACGCTCACAAGGTGCAAGACTTAGTCAATACAAGACTATGGTCAATGACCATTTTAGCCATGCTATTTCGTCCAAGGCACATTAAGGGGGGTGACACATGTCGCCCTCCCATTCGTCACAATAATACATTTTCCGACAATTTCATAATTCCGATAAATTTTTTACAAGTCTCACATCTTAGCACTTGTGAGTTCTACGCACGCTCTAAAACATGTCTTGTAAATACGGTGTAATAAGGGGAGAGGGCTTTCAAGACTTAGAAATTATTTTAGTATGAAGTCTTCAACTAAGTGTGGGGTATTTATAGGACAACCAAGGGCCAAGATCAAGCCAAGTGGTAGGCAAGTGCGTAGTGAGGATTTACCCACGTGTACCTTATCCATCTACCACACCAACTATCACAAATATCCTACCTAACCCAAGACTTCAAATCGTCCCATTTGACGCCCACAACAACGCCCAATGAGCGTGTGACACACGCCACCCTCCCGCTGGTCCAAAATGTTTCATCTCTCGAAAAATCCGCAAAAATTTGAAATGACAAAGCCGTAATTTTCCCTTCGCAAGTCTTGTAAAACGCTTCGCCGAAAAACGATTCTTTTCGGTCAGGAACAAAATTTCAACCTTGCCTATCTTTAAGGATCAAACTTCTACGCACGCCCTCACGCATATACTCCGAAATACGGGGTATAACATTCTCCCCTCCTTAGAAACATTCATCCCTAATGTTCCTTCTAATTCTCAAAACAAACATGCGCCAGTATAGTCTTCACTGTTATACTTACGAAAACAATCATTCCACACCTGGCCACAGAAAACACCCGCGCAAATACTTAATCCAAGTCCATGAGGAACCATCTCCATCACTACAAAAGCTCCCACCCAAGGCTAAAAGATACTCCTTCGTGACCTTTTCTTTACAAACGAAATGATCACTTTTATGTTCTTAACACATGCTCGCTTCTTCCCTTACTGTCGTGACTCTTCTCGCACACTCGAACTCTTTCTCATAACTTACCACATTTCATATCGCCGCTTTCCAAATCTCCGGGTTACTATCTCCAACTTGGTCATCATTAATCGATCACTTTGACGGATCTCCGATACTTTTCCGAACATAACAACATGAAAGACCGGCGACGCTTCCTAAGTCGGACGACAATGCTAACCTATAGGCGACCGCCTACTCTTCAAATGATCCAGTGGCCCAAAGTACATCGCTAAGTTTCTATTTTCCAAAACTCGCCACACCCTTTCCGGTGGTACCTTCAAGAAGACTCCACCGCCAACCTCAACTCGTGTTGTCGCAGACATCCGCACGACTTCGCTGACTCGAGTCGCTAATAACCTCTTCTGGATAAGCTTCACCCTATCCCCATCCTACCGAAACAAGTATGAACCAACTATCTGAACCATGCCGACATCGAACCAATCGACCGACAACTTACACTTCCGCCCCTACAAGGCGTCATAAAAGCGACATTCGACATCAAATGGTAGCTATTAAAACACTCCTCAACAGAGGCAACCATCCTCCCGCACCCTCGAAATTCAAACACCGCCCGAGGCGAACGCGAGCATCGAGACTCACCGAGATCCTAACCCACCGTAAAACTTCCGTAAAAGAAATAGCCGTGAACTGGCTCCATCGTCACATAGGTGAAAGTAGGCACCTCGCAGCCTTACAACCTTTCCGACATAACATCAAGAATAACCTCTACCGAGTAAACGATCTTGACCGAAAGACAAGAGGATCGATTTCATCGCCCGACCATCGGTCGAACGCATCCACGAATTGCACGATGACGGTTAACTAAACTGGGCCTAACACCCTCGTGACCCTAACACAAAGCGACCACCCCAAATGCACCCCACCACCATACAAAGCCGCTGGTTGACTCCGCACCGGTCTCGCAACCCACCCACTATCGCCAAACACTTGCTTCCCGAATCCGAACAATCCCACAATCAAGTCACGAAACCTAGTGGTCTTCTTAGATCAATCGCCTCTTTCATTTCACACTACCCAGTGACTTATTACACAAATATATCCCACTTATACTATGCACTGATAAGTGGTCAAACATAAAAATATAGATCTCTTTACTCAAGATGGCCTTGCCTCTAATGTCTCCACGTATAAAACTCTAAGGCTCACACTTTCCTTATCCCCAATCTTACCCTGCTAACTAACCATGATTTCTAATCACAATTAACATAACATTTAAGGCATACTCATCTTATCATGCGCATAAATCTCTGTAGGGTTAAGGATCTACCAGATATACGCCTTCACTCCCTTTGCCGCTCTAATCAATCTCGCCTCTGGGCGATAATGGCGGCGTGATTTAACTAGCCACCGATCCCGGCGTCGAGTCTCTATATCCGCGCCACCTGACGGACAAATTTCTCGCAAATGGCCCCGCTGGCCGCAAGTAAAACAAGCCGGGTTAAGTACAACACTTCACAACGACATTTACCACAACGCCACACCGGCGCGGGTGGCCTCTCGCTAACACCCTTCTTTCAACCATCAATCCGGCCGCTAGAACCTACATATAGCCGCGGAACTAAGCCCCGAGCTCGCCAACTCCGTGATACCCCGAACGCCCCGAACCCCGCGAGACCACTGCGATCGGGCGAGGCGCATATTCATTCTCGCCGACGATTCGCTCGAAAGTTACCAAAGGACCTCGTTGTTCGCCCTCTCTCGCCGATTCGTTAATCCGCCGATCTTACGCTTTCTACCGCGGCATAAGCCCGCACGCAGCCATGCCAAGCTCGATCAAGAGCTACTTCGCACAACCTCTCTTAGATAGTCATCAAGACCCGTGATATATCCTAAAGGCACTCTATATTCTCTCGTTGCTAAAATCCTAGCTAGTAATGTGTCCATTCCTTTGTAATCCATATTCTTGTTCTGGCCGCGAATCAAGGCTCATATATCACGGCCGCAGAGGAATCGCCGCCGCGGTTAAACTCGGGTCGCGACGAATGTAACTCCCGAACGGCGCCACCAGTGATGATTGGCATGTGCCTGAACCCTCTCAGATTTAATCGCAGCCTCCTCGGCCGCTTTGCCCTTCTGGGCCCGGTTGCTTACACGAGGCATAACAAGAAGTGGAAAGAAATACGTTAGAGGGTCCAACTTATAACACGCCTCTAAGGCACGATCTCGCAGTGAGAAGAATGGAAACCAACTTAAATATCCTATAGCCTCGACATCAGGTGGTGCACAACACACCGATAATCAAGACTTACTAGATACGGCTCAGACACTTTCCGAGGATTAATCGCCTGATACCACTTTTGTCACGACTAACTCGTCCGTGATCGTGCCTTACCCCGGAACTCCTAGTGATACAACATCGAGTAATCACGAATATAAAACAATACATGACATAGTATGAAATATGAAATATCATATGATAAAACTTGCCTTTCTAAGATATATATAAATAACAACTAGAATAGCTTATATCCCTTTTACAACTCGCCACAACAGCATTTCATGCACTTCTAAGAATGATAATAACAATGGCGATGACAGCCCCGCCATACCCCGAATGTAAATACCTACAACGACAGGATCAGACATCAAAAGCTCCGAGAAACGGAGTTTCCATAACGCCGAATCGTGATCCTAAGAGCGAGGATCGACGATCGTGCATTTCTACCGCGCAGATGAACGCAGCTTCAAGGAGGTCAAGATAACAGTACCAAGCATGTGAAATCAAAAATATCAGAAATGAAATCATAGTAGTTTATATAAAGTAGAGACATGTATGATAACCAAACTACGCTCACAATAAATAAGCGCCATGTCAAGTCGTGACTCACGCCAAAGTCATCACTCAAATATAATCTACGGGTCTCACGACCACTGTGTCATAATAGAACCGTGACGGTGGCACGGGCATAGCCGCCTACTAAGACCCACGCATCAACAATGCCATAAATCAGATCACGAGGTCTTTCTGCATCGCACTACATGATCGGCCGCCACTCGCCGCATCACGTGCGCTGCCTAGTCTCGAGCATACCGCTTCTCCGCATAAAGCCACACATAGGCTCGCACGAGGTATTCTCGATCGGGGCAGCTAACCCCTGCATTCTCCGACTCCCGCACCGCATAGTCTCATAGACCGCATAGTCACACAGATCGCATAGTGGCATCCTCGACGGATAAAACACCCTAATGATCAATCTCGAGCATACCGCCGCCCGCATAGTCACGCAGATCGCGATAGCCGATAGACCGCATCGCGGTGGCAAGCCTCAAGATAACAAGTCAGCGGGTATGTGATATAATAACAAGATAACGGCTTAACGCTTAACAACGTAAGCACAACAAGAATAACCCCTTACACAACATCACGAGATACTAACACACGTAGCATCCTAACATGTTTACTTATCAAATCAACAAGAAAGTATTACAAGGCTATCACAAACCAACACAATCAAGTTAATCACACAAGGTACTTTCTACTTTATGTTAATAAGTTCGGGTTTTTATCCCCAAAGTACTTCATACATTAATTCTTTAAAAGATACGTTTCTTTCACAAAAGTCACACAATACCCGTAGTATAAAAATAGAGTGACTATCTTTTTTTTAAGCAAACCAAAACACTTCTCTTTGTAAAATCAAGTAACAACATTATTTTCCAAACGTTCAAGTTTGCCTAATTTCAAATGCTCAAGTTTATCATTTTTGAAAGGTTTCAGAGTTCATAGCCTTAATCACTTAATAATATAATTTCTTTTAAAACCGCTTGAGAAACATATGCCTTATGTAAGTAGGTTATTCTTGTTTATAACAATCTTATTAAAGCAAATGATCTAGAAATGTAATATCATTTTGTCTCATCTTAGCTTCTATGCAGATGGAGGTTTCTACCGGTTTTAATAATACTTTATTAGTCAATACATTTCTTTATTAGCGCCAGTGGTTTGTTCGATACTTATTCTCATTTCCAAATCAATATAAGGCTTTCATAAATAATTAAGTAAATCGCCTTTTTATCTTCTTAAGTCGTTATACCTAACTTCCCATAAAGCTAGTATAACTCTTAAGCTTTTTAAAACCAAGTATTACTCTTCTTTCAAAAAAGTTAAGAAACTTTTTTGAAATACTTCAAGATTCTTATTATTCGTGCTAAGTCAAAAGACATCGCCGTAAAACTACGCTCGCTAACACACGACGCCTACCGAATATATATATATATATATATTCTTTTAAAATATCATGCTCAAGAGGATAGGAAGAATCACATACCGCGACGATTATCGACTATTAGCAAAACGCCCACGCTATAACCCGCTTAGCCTTGTCAACCTTTCAAGCAGTAACACGCCACTGGCAGATTTCAACCTATAATGGCCATATACGCCTATCAACGCCTAGACTACTCAAGAATATTTTAAGCAAGAGGTTCTTTATTCTACGGAAATTCGGCAGCACTTCCTACCCGTTAATCTACACAAGTTCATCGCAAATACTCCCATGTAAGTACGCTTAATCTTCTTCTCTAATATTCTTCTCGATGTGATTTCGCCAATTCTCTTCAGAATATCCTTCCATTACGCTCAATTCTCTTCTATGTATCTTATATACATTTCTATACTACTACAAAGATGTAATTTCCAATTACAATATAAGGACAAGAGTATTTACTCGATAAGCCCAAAATTATCCAAGTTCTAACGTCGATCCCGAGCAACGCTTAGCTCCTACTGGCGCCCAACCCGCTCCAAACAACCCTTAGAAGTTCTACGATCTTCTTCTTAATACTCCAACCGCCATGAAGATTTTCCTTAGGGTTTCGCTTTTGTGATCAAGTGGAAGTATAATAGTATTTCGGCTTTCAAGATGTGTAACCTGAATACTACAAAGCATTCGGGGCCAAGGTATTTTGAATAGTAACAATACTGAGAATACTTTTCTACCAAGGGGGTGTATTCTACGAGAACAACTAGGCAAGGAGGGGATACTTCGCCAAGAGGGAGGGCGCTCGCCGCGGCCTCACAGGAGGGTAGGCTGACGAAAACACTACACTGGGGGAGAGGCTTTCAAGACTTAGAAATTATTTTAGGATGAAGAAGTCTTCAACCAAGGGGGCATTTATAGGACAACCAAGGGCCAAGATCGCCAAGTGGCAAGTGTAGGTGAGGATTTACCCATTGTACCTTATCCATCTACCACACCAACTATCACAAATATCCTACCTAACCCAAGACTTCAAATCGTCCCATTTGACGCCACAACAACGACCAATACGAGGGTGACACATGTCACCTCCCGTTGGTTCAAAATGTCATCTTCGAAAACCGCAAAAATTTGAATGACAAAGCCGCATTTTTCCCTTCGCAGTCTTGTAACGCTTCGCCAAAAACGATTCTTTCGGGGTGGAACAAAATTTCGAACCTTGCCTATCTTTAAGGCTCAAACTTCACGCATCGCTATACCTCGTGATTTGCAGTATGACGTATGACGCACGAGAAACGCTTGGGCTTTTGCTGGCTTCGCCGATTTTATTTTTGTGCACAACACCCGCTTGAGTCGTTGACTAAACGCTTTACACAACTTCATATGGAAAATTCCGGCTATGTCATTTTTATTTTTTGCGGATTTTTCCGAGAGACTAAACATTTTGGACCAACGAGAGGCGACACTTGGCACCCTCTCATCGCGAGCGCGTAAAAGGACGAATTCCTCGCTTTTTGTCAAGTAGTTGGTAGGATATTTTGTGGTAGATGGATAAGGTGCACATGGATGAATCTTCGCCCTACACTTGCCTTGAACTTGGCATGATCTCGCCATCGGTCGCCTTTGCTTGACCTATAAATACCCCTTCAAGACTTCTTCATCCATTCCTAAACTTTCCTAAGTCTTGAAAGCTCTTCCTCCTCTAGAGTTCTCGCCCTTCCTCCCCTTGGAGGCTTTAGCCGAGAGCACCCTCCCCTTGGCCGAGTAGCACCCTCCTAATGGGCTGGCCGAGGGCATACACCCCCTCAGGTGTCAGTCTCGTATAAATACCCCTCTGGTAGAAATACTCCAAAGTATTGTTACTATACCCAAAATACTCGCCCTAATACCTTGTAATATTCCAAGGTTATACCTATACTAAAAGCCCGTAAATACTATTACACTTTCCACAAATACAAAAACGAAACCCTAAGGAAAATCTCCATAGTTAGTCGGAGTATTACGCAGGTTGGTTAGAACTTCTAAGGGTGGTTTGAGCGGTCAGAGCACCCGAGTAGAGCTAAACGTCATAAGGACCACATTTATACTTGATAATTTTGGGCTTACCGAGGTAAATATCTGTCCCCTATCAGAATTGGAAATTACATGTCAGAGGAATATATAGTTGTAGATACTATATATAGAATCAACTTAGTTTTGCGGCAATGTCTTCGACTTAAGCCCAATTTAAAGAAGAGAGAATTAGATCAGATTTACATAGATCAGACACAAAGAGACTTGGTAGTTTGACTGCAGTGGAAGTGGTCGCCAAATTTCCGTAGAATCCAGTATCTAGGTTTATTCTACCGAGTAGTCTAGACTTTGATAGACTTGTATAACCTTTATAGGTCGAATGTTCATGAGTAAAGACGTGCTACTTGAAAGTGGACTGTGCTACGTTATACCGTGAGCGATTTGCTTATAATGATAATCGTCGCGAGGTATGTGATTCTTCCTATCCTCTCGAGCATGATATTTTAAAAGAATATATATATATATAGTACGCAGACGACGCATGCTAATCGAACGTAGTCAGACGCAATGTCTTTTGACTTAAGCCCGACAATAAGAATCTCAAGATTTCAAGAGACTTAAGAACTGCAAAGCGAGAGTAATACTTGGTTTTAAAACTTAAGAGTTATACTAGCTTTATGGGAAGTTAGGTATAACGCTTAAGAGAGATAAAATGAATGATTTATTGATTTTAGAAGTTAAGAGACTTGATCTTAAAAGATAAGAGACTTGACTTAATTAAATTAATATGAATTTTGTGAAACCCGATTCATGAGTAATGAGTACTTGGTTTTTAAAAGGAATAATGTTTTATCGATTTTAAATCGAATGAAAATCACAAACCATCGCAAAATAATAAAGTGGAAATGTTTTGATTAATAAAGTATTATTAAAACCAGAAACCTCCATCCGCATGTAAGCTAAGACGAGACAAAATGATACTACATTTCCTAGATCACGGTCGCTTAATAAGATTGATTATGAACAAGAATAACCTACTCACATATAGGCATATGTTTCTCAGATTGTTTAAAAGAGAATTATATTCTTAAACTAATAAGACTATGAATTACTAAACCTTTCTAAAATAAGAAACGTGAACATTTGAAATTAGGCAAACTCGACGCTTGGAAAATAACGTTGTTACTGATTTTACAAAGAGAAGTGTTTTGGTTTACTTAAAAAGATACTACTCTATTTTATACTACGTATCAGGTGACTTCATGAAAGAAACAGATCTTTAAAAAGTTAATGATGAAGTACTTGGGGATAGATAATTCCAACTTGTTAGCATAAAGTACCTCGTGGAATAACTTGATCAGGTTGGTTTGTGATAACCTTGTAATACTTTCTTGTTGATTTGATAAGTAAACATGTTAGATGCTACGCAGTTAGTATCTTGTGATTGTTATGTGCGGGTCATTCTTGTCAGGCTTACGCTGTTAAACGTTAAGCCCGCAGATCGTATCAGATCACATACCCTTGACTTATTATACCGGTGGCTTGCCACCCTTGACGCGGTCTATACGCCTACGCGAGCACGTATGCTACGTGATTGATCATTCCGGTGTTTAGCCCGACGCGGATGCCCACGCGTCTTCGGCGGACTACGCGGTCTTCGAGGGACTACGCAGTCGCGAAGTCCAGCGGATACCGGGGTTAAGCCGCTCCGACGCGGTATACCTCAAAGCGGTCCGGGACCATGATTCGAGGAATACCTCACGCGGTTCGTGTGACCCATGCGAGTCGCGTAAGTTCCAGTGGATAGACGCGCATGCTGATATCGCGGGCGCAGTGACCACTGTTTCACGTGGCGCGTCTAGAAAGACCTCGTAATACGCTTTATGGTATTTGTGGTCGCTGGTCTTAGTAGTCGGCCATGCCTTCGCATTTACCCCGCACGGCTCTATTGTGATGACTTCGAGGCGCGAGTCCCCGACTTGACATGATCGCTATTTATCAGGAATCGTAGTTCGCTATCATACATGTCTCCCGCTTTATATAGACTACTATGATTTCATTTACGATTTATTTTCGCCACATACTCTGCACTGTCAGATCGACTTCTTCGGGCCGCTCATGCCGCAGTAAAGGTACACCGCCGCCGATCCTCGCCTTAGGTCACAGTCATTGCTTGGGAAAGCTCCGCTTCTCCGAGGCTTATTCGCATAGTCCCCTCGTTGTTGCAGTGCTACATTCGTGGTACGACGGCCCCGCCCCGCCGCTTGTCATATCATTCGTAGGTCCAGAGTAATCGCTGCAAGTGTGGTTGTAATGGGATGTAAATCGCTCAAATTGATATTTATATATACCAAGGTAACCGCTGGTTAGCCTGCCTTCTTATTTCACCGCCTTATTACATCGCTTCATGTTATTGTTTTATGTTCCGCTGATTTTCTCTCGACGATGACTACTGGTGCCCTGTAGGCACCGCCACGCCCCGAACGGTCGTGACAAAAGTGGTATCAAAGCGCTTAATCTCTGAAAGTGTCTACGCATCGTATCCAAGAGTTCGATTATCGCGTCGCGCACTACACCAATAATCGTGAGGCTATAGGATATTTAGGATTGGTTTCATTCTTCTCACTCAGATCGTGCCTTAGAACCGTGTTGTAAGTCGACCTCTAACGATTGCCCCTCACCGCTATGCTCCGCAGGCACACCCGCCCAGAGGCAAGGCGCACTGGCGGAGCCGCGAGTAGAGTTCAGAGGGTTACGAGGCACGCCCCCAATCATTACCTAGGGTAGTGCTTCATTCGGGAGTTCTCACGCCACTAGCCCCAAGCAGAGTTTTAGCACGGCGGCGTAGCCTCATCGCGCCATGATATTTGAACCTTCGCCCACGATCGGACAGAGAATATGGATCGCAGAGGCGACTGCATTAACTATGGATTTGGCTACCGAGAGTATACCGACGCATCGCGAGTCTTGACGACTATCTAAGAGAGGGTCGGCAAGAGTAGTTCTTCTGCTAAGCTTGAGCATGGCCTGTACGCCATGCCGCAGCAGCCGAGAGATGTAGAGATCGACGTTAACCGAGACAGCAGGCAGGCCGTAATAACAGGATCCTTTAGTAACTTTCGAGGCGTAATCACCTCACCAAAGAGATTGATTATGCACATCCACCAAGGCAGAGGTCCTCCACTGTGGTTCGTGACGCTCGGTACGCAGGAGTTGGTCGAGCTCCGCATCTTCCGCTCACAGCCACGCACGCCATCCCGTAATGTCGCCTTTAGTTGGGTACTTGCTTTACCGCGCCGACAGTGGCTACGCGGAAAGGATTTCCTAGTAGAAGGATGCTAGCAGGACTCACCTTCAGATCGCGGTAGTTCGTCACCTTCCTTAGCTATGCGCCCACGCAAGTGTGCGTTAGAACGACTACGGAGCAAGAAGAGATACTGTATATCCTTAACCTCTGTAGATCGTGATGTGATAAGACGGGTATATCATGTTGCATGTTCGATAGCAAATGTTAGTTGTGATTAGGAATCATGGTTAGTAACCGAGAGATCGGGATAGGAAAAGTAGCCTTAGATTGTTATACGTAGAGACCTTTGAGGTAAGGCCATCTCGAAAGAAAGATTTATTTTGGTTTGACCCTTACCGTGAGTACATAGTGCACGGGATATATCAGGTGATAAGTCCCCGAGTAGTGTGGAATGAAAGAGGGTAGTTGAGCCAAGCACCGCCAGGTTTTCATAACATGATTATGAGATTGTTCCGATCGGGAGCTAGTATTTCATGCGCGCTGCCGGTCAGGTTGAGGCCACGCTGGGTCAACCCGCGCCCGCTTGGCGCGGGTCGCTAGGTGGTCCCGCCGTGGTAGGTCACGAGGGTGTTAGGCCCAAGTTTAGTTAACCAGCAGACGCAGTTCGTGGACGCGCTCAACCAAGAGGCCCGCCGATAGTGGCAGCCCATCGTGGTTTTTGGCTCCGAACCGTACTCTGTGAGTGTTGCTAGATGATTATTTCAGAAAGGTTGTAAGGCCGCACGGGTGCCTACCTTCACCTTATGGCGATGCATGGAGCCTGTGGTACGCATGTTTTTCCGAAGTTTTACCAGCAGGTTAGAACTCGCAGTCTCCTCAGATTCCGATTCGCCCCGCCGTTGTTCGATTTGCGGTAGCGTGAGGATTGTTGTCTCCCCGCTGGGAAGTGTTTAAGCTACCATTTCTGTTCGGATGTTGCCTTACGAAGCCTCAGTAGGGCGAAGGTAAGTCACGGCCGATTGGTCTGATGTTCGCGCGTTCGATAGTGGTTCAGCTTGTTCCACAGATCGTGGTTAAAGCGGCTTGTCTGTAAGAGGTTTTGGCAAATTTCAGAAATTAGCGCGATAATCGCGACGACGCCAGAGTTCGTGCCGACGGCCGGTCTTCGAGGTACCACCTGACAGGTGCGTGACGAAGTTTTGGAAATCGGCAAAGAACGCCCCGAACGGTCGTGACACGACGCCCTCACGCATATACTGAAATACGGTATAACAAAAACACCTTAATGATCAATCTCGAACTCCCGCAGCCCGCATAGTTACGCATCGCATAGCCGTGATAGACCGCATCGGGTGGCAAGCCCTCAGATAACAAGTCGGGCGGGTAGTGATATAATAACAAGATAACTGACTTACCGCTTAACAACGTAAGCACAACAAGAATAACAATATCACAAGACACTAACACACGAGCATCCTAACACGTTACTTATCAAACCATCTTACTACACTTTGTAAATCAATACAGATTTTCATAAACAAATAAGTAAAACTGCTTTTTATCTTCCTTAAGTCGTTATACCTAACTTCCCATAAAGCTAGTATAACTCTTAAGCTTTCGCTTAAAAATCAAGTATTACTCTTCTTTCAAAAATGATTATAATTCTTTGAAATACTTCTGTGTTTTTATTATTTAGACTCAAGTCAAGTAAGACCATGTTCGCTAACACACGCACGCTCACCGCACTATATATATACTTTAAAATATCATGCTCAAGAGGATAGAAGAATCACATACCTTCTACGAAAACCACCGCCAAGTCGAATATGTCGCGCAGAGTATCGACCTATAATACCAACACGCTCATCAACGCCTAGACTATACCGTATAAAGTTCTAAGCAGAGGGTTCTCTATTCTACGGGAAAATTGGGCAGCACTTCCCTACCCGTCAAGCTACCCAAGTTCATCAGAATACAATCCCATGTAAGTACGCTTTAATTCTTCTTCTCATATACCCTTCATCGTGATTTCAGCTCAATTCTCTTCTCGTAATATCCTTCTTGTAATTACAGCTCAATTCTATTCTTTAATATCCTTTAAGTATCTTATACTCAAGTCTTAACTATTCTTATATGTAATATCTAATTACAATGTATGACAAGAGTATTTACCTCGATAAGCCCAAAATTATCCAAGTTAGACGTCGATCCCGAACAAGGTTTAGCTCCTAAGTCGCACGCCCGATAGCCCAAGAAGCCCTTAGAAGTTTCTAAACAACTTCTACTTAATACTATGTGATCTGGGCTGTGGTATTTGAATAGTAACAATACTGGAAGACAACTTTCTACAAGCATGGTGGGTCTGCCAGAGCTACTAGTTGAGGGGAAGATGTTTCACCAAGGGCCTTCACAGTGAGGGGAGTGTTGGACGAAACACTACAAGCAGAGGGAAGGATTTTCAAGACTTGAGAAATGATTTGTGGACGAAGAAAACCTTCTGTTGTGGGTATTTATAGCCAACCAACGGCCAAGATGACGGGTGCCGAGGCGTTTGAGGCGGGATTCACCTGTGTCCTTATCCATCTACTACACAAAAATATCCTACCTAACCTCGACTAACGCAAGGCCACAAAAATCGCCCAACTTGCCCAAGTTGTCGTCTCATACGAGGTGACAAGTGTCACCTCCCGCTGGTCCAAAATATTTCGCCTCTAAAAATCCGCAAAAATAATAAACGACATAGCCGTAATTTTCTCACGCAAGTTTTGCAAAATGTTTCGCTGAAACGATTCTTTTGTGGCGGTGGTGTACAAATTCGCCCCATGCCTAACTTTAAGGCTCAACCAGACGCACGCCTACGCATATACCGAAATACGGTATAATACATAACCTCGAGAGTCGAGGTTAAGATTAGATACTTTAATTATTCCTAACACTAGCGCTGGGTACCTTGTAGAGATCACCTATTTACGCGAGGATAGCCGCCAATCGCACGCACTTAAGAATCCAAGCGTCCATCGCCACAACGACAAAACAATATAGAATAAAACAAAGCGATTAGACGCTTATTTTGTCTTTATCATTGTCTCGCATATACTAAACACCGACGGCTCAAGACATCACGCTCACCGCAAAGAAATATGTCCATGGTATTCGATTAGGGCGTTCAAGGCCATCGACTATCTATCCCGACGCAATACACTTCCGCTACTAGATTGCTAAATTGGGGCACTTCGCGCACCAACAACTCTTTCAAAAGAGGATTGTTGTAAATTTACCTAGCTGGATTGAGTTTATCCCGCTCTAATGACTTGAACACACGGCCCCCGCATGCCTGAAATACGATTTCCTTACACACGCATACGCCAGACAACGCCTAGCTAAATTTCACATAGTGAAAGAGACGCTGGTACACATGTTAAGTGTTCTAAGTTCGTAAGGCGACGGACGATTAATCGCCAAATTGACGGTTCCATTTACAGATAAGAAAAAAGAAATGCGGCAAAATACGTAAACGGGAAGAGTCGCGCCACAGAATGTCGCAAAGATCGAGCCACGACGGCCAAAGATCGCGCACTATATGGCGGTCACGACGCTTGTCTTCCAAAGGACTAAGTTTGGTTCTCACTGCTTGGCGCCACGCCTTACGCTGCACAAAGGAACTAAAATTCTCCAAATCTTCTGATTCATGAACTCATTTGAAAGGACAAAGATCAGTCAACTCTTCACATGATCAAGGTGACTTTTGATGAGATCCATGCAACCCATTTAAAGCATTCACATGGCATGTGAATCACAATTTTGCAACTATAAATAGAGGTCTCAAAATTCAGATTTAGAACATCACTTACATTCCTAAATTCTGGAAATATTTTAGAGTCTTTATCCTTCTTCTAGCAATCTCTTGTTCTTGTTTCTTCTATAAGGATTCTCAAGTATTGGCTTGTGCTTGAGAAAGTATTATTGTTTTATCTCGGAGGCTATTGTCCACTTACCGTAGTTTTCATTATATACGGAGTAATTTGCCTTAAAGAGAGAGTGTCATCACTGACTCAAAGAAATATCAGATCAACTACTGCCTTCATCCTTCGCTTCTTCCATCCCTGCTCACACACACAAATTTACTACACTAACGCAACACCTCCTATATATATATTTGTATATACTTCATCTAAATATAGAAGCCAACACAAGTTGTAAAGTATTGTAAAAGAGCTCTTTCACCACTTACATATGTCATCGATTGGGTATCCATTTGTTTTATCATCACAAACCCCAAAGTACTTGTTACAAGAGGTTTGCATTAAGACAAAAAAACTACTCGCTTGAATTTTTAAACTCGCTTTAAGACTCCGACTTTTGATCAGATAGCCTAATTTTGCTACAAAATTCTGCTTTGCGAAAAAAATATTACTAGGCCGTGGTTCAACTCATGACCTGGGTATTAGGCTAAGAACAAAAATTAAAACTATCAATTTGAGGGGCAAAAATTAAAGACCAGTAATCATGCAAATGGCCCCATTTTAAATGGGTTGGTCGGATAACCATAAATTTACCCATTTCGCCACCCCTAATCGGAATTGGAAAATAAGAAATATTGTCATGAAACTGCTTGCAGAGATAATTCTGCAACTTAGTAGTAACTGCTTGAAATTTCGTAGTACTGTTCAAGAAGAGACCAGAATCTATCCACAGAGAAAAGCATGAGGGGCATAATGGGTTGTAAATCACACTAGAAAGATTCAAGGCATGAATAAGAAGGAAGATGGTATTCCAATGATCATAAGGAAACCATCAATAGAACAAATATAAAGAATTGCAAAGTGGTTCAATGTTTCACCCTACACTATCAAAGAAACTAAATACATGCTCTTTCCATGGATTGTACAAAATGATGCGGCTTCTGAAGATCAGTAACCTACTTCCTTTTCCAAAAAGGTAACTGGGATCCACGATAACTTATAGTCTCAGTTCTTGAAAAGAAACATTTGCAGGTTGCATCTTCTAAAGAATCACACTCAATCCTAGAATTCCCAGAATGATCAGTGTTGTTGAAAAGACAGTATTGTTCAAATACTGGACGGGATCCACGATAACTTATAGTCTCAGTTCTTGAAAAGAAACATTTGCAGGTTGCATCTTCTAAAGAATCACACTCAATCCTAGAATTCCCAGAATGATCAGTGTTGTTGAAAAGACAGTATTGTTCAAATACTGACGGGATAGGCTGATGAACTCATGGAATCCATAGCTGGAGCCGTGCCATTTAGGAAAGTCCTGCTGCCAAGACTGCACCAACATTCAACAAAGAGTTTAGTTGGGAACTCAAGATGGAGTGATTCAGTGAAAAATACTGCTGCAAAGAGTAGTGAGTTAACAGCTTATTTTTACTTATGGCATAATAAAACAGGTTCTCATCACTAAGGAAAGTTACCTTGAAAATACACAAGAACCATGACCTGCAATATGCAAAACATAAGAATAATTAGTCTACAAATTTTCGTTCTTTCAAATTCTAAGCATCAAATACTGCAAGAAAGTAGTAGAAAAGAAACAGATTAATTTTGGCTAGATAAACGAAATGCTTACTTGGATTAGTTGTGGTGATAGTAGCCACCCCATTGAAGTCACAAGTCCCCGGAGTCCTCCCCATCATGTGATAGTAAGCATCAAAAGCATAGGTAGTGTGTGCAGCCACATTATCCGGTTCATAACACGGTTCCCCCTGCAACAATGGTGCACAATCCACCTTACCGGGTCCACAAGCCCAATCTAAAGCAGCTTGTAGCATTTTAGAATCTGCCCTCTTTTGCAGCACAGTAAGTATTGTTTGAAGTATCATTTGCAAACATAGACCCTGATTCAGTCAACAGTAGAATATAAACTGGCGTACTCATTGTTATTAAATAATCCTCAATTTTCTCGGACAAAGGCCCTGCCTTATTGTCTTCGCTGTACAGCTCAGAGATGGGTACTAACAGCAATACCGGGATGTTTAGGAGTTCCGGTTTGTTCAGCACGTGCTTTATCAGATTGCTGTTGTAAGTGTTGGCATTGTCTACAGTAGCATCAGGTTCGCTCGATTCACCCAATGAAGGCCATCCCGATTCAGTTACCATTACCGAATATTAGTGAAATTGACATCCTCCATTGCAAAGTAAGCAGCGCGATCATTGCATCAAGACGTTAGAATAATGCAAAGCGTGTTGAGTCGATAGCTTTATTTGCAGCTAGAGGCTTGAAGAGAGCGTAATCCAGCGAATAACACCATTGGATTGCATGTAGTCGTAATAAGGATAGACGCTTAGCATGAAAACGAATTAGTGGATTGGAGGAATTTGAGGAGCGGTACTAATACCGGTTTCACAGTGTGATTGAAAAAGGCTTGAGACGGGGGGAATGAGTCGAGGATAATGGTAGAAGCTAGAGGTGTTGAAACTTTTATTTGTCTGTCCAGGTTTGATGCCACGAGGGCTGAATGAACGAACTTAAGGGCGTTTACGAGGATTGGTGCAGCATTTGGAATGGCTGATAGAACCTCGGAACCGACACATATGGTCGTGATGTTGGTAGCTGGATAATGTGAGACGACATTTTGTGCAACCCAATTAGCAGCAGTGGCGCTTGATTGGCCGACACCGAGGAGCTGTTCGCTTGGTACGGAAACAACAACATTGATGCCTGTATTTGCAAGCGAGGAGCATGCCGCGATCTGAATTGAAGAGCCGGACATGTCGGATTTGTTGGGCTTTAAGAAGTGCAACTACTTGAGTTGGGTGTGGCATGTCCGAGAGCTCTGTTCCAATGTTCACTCCAATAAAGACATCTGCATGGAAGACGAAAAAGTTGAACGTATTGTCCTCACATCACAATATCCAAGTTAAAGTAAAAGGTCATATCTACATCTAATAATCAACTATCAATTTAATTCATGCCAAGAATGAGGAAATACTATTCATATGGCTTTCATTATGTTAAGATTCAAGAAGTGGACTATATATTTCGACATGGTAGTTTGACAAGATATAAAGAAATGAGCTGAACATCTACCTCCTAACCTACTAATCAATTAACCATGATTAAATCGTATAGCAATACTTGATAATCTTGCTTTGAACCTAGACAATATGATCTTATAACAATTGTTTTCACTGTTCCTAACATCCAAACTTCTTTTTACATTTATTCACCTCTTATGTTTTGTTCCTTATCACAATTTACACTCCTCCATTTTACCATCAATTATTGAGGGCCAGAAGCAATATTCCACATCAGAATCCATAACCAAGAGGAAAATAACTTTAGAATAGAAAGCTGGGACCATGTACTTGGCCAACTTGCTGGTATTTGGGAACATATCAATGTGGCCTAGTATAAAAAAGCACATGAGATTAGTTGTAAATCAGGTTCTTCTTGATTCTTTCTCCATCTGAGATGTTTGTTCTGTTCTTTGTTCTCTGTCTCATGCATGATTATAAAGCTCAAAAATCTTGTTTTCTCCTATTTGTCTGGTTCCCTAAAAAACCAATATGCACTTATACTTGAGAAAATGCAAAACATTAACAACTTGGTGCTAATTATTAAGCTTACTAGAAACACCCTAGTAAAGTTTCTCTCTTTTTTTACAACGGTGGTGGATGGGAAAAACTAGCTATCTCCCACCAACACAGATACATCAATGCTTAGACAAATGGGAAGAACTCACCAGACTCTTTTTATCTTATGGATCTAATGTCTCCCATATTTTTCAGCCACTTCATTGACACTAGATCAGGTGACACAGTAAAAAAATTGTACATTCAGCTTTGCAGTTTTTCCACATGATTTTGTGGTTTAGGCCAACCCCAACAACCTAGTAAAAGTATCTGTTTTTCCCTCTTTATAAGAGTGGGCGGGCAAACTAGCTAACTCGCACCAATATAGGTACCAAATAACTTTGTCCGTCAATGCTTAGGCAAATGGGAAAAACTCACCTAACCCCTTTTATCTTCACTTTTTCACTCACTTCATTGACCAATAGATCGGGTGACACGCCCTATTAAAAAGTTGTACATTCAGCTCTGCAGTTTGTACATGATTTTTTGGTTTAGCCATTGTGAAGTCATTCACATTAATGGCTAAGCAACTAAACCACAGACAGAAAAGACAGGGAAAAGGAAATTTGAAACTTTACTCTTTGAACTTCTTCCTTCTCAAGAATACCTAATTCATAGGCCATCTCTTACATATTTTAACATTAAAAACCATTGCATGACCAAACCAGAGAACATAAAAATAAATAAAAACTAATACTTACCTAACCTCATTTAATGAAAGGAATTAACAAAATCTTGAATTTTCACACATGCAGAGTAAAGCACAATTTTTTACTCGTATCAATCAACTTCAGACCCCCGAAAACCGTATTAAAATAAAGACATTACCAACTAAAACAAACTTACATCACTAGTACACAAACTATAATGAACCAAAGTAACACTTTGCAACAACATTAGCCAAACCAAGAAGTTAAGTTCAAATAATAATAATAATAGTTCAAATAACAATAATAATAGTTCAAATAATAATAATAATAGTTCAATTTATCAGCAAATACTGCACAAACCACGAAAAAGCAGGAAAACCCCATTTTGATTTCATTGTTGTATATTAAAATCATAACCAACTTGCATCACTAGTAAAACAGACCATAATCAACCAAAATAACACTTAGAAACAGCACAAGCCAAAACAAGAACTTACAAAACTAATAATAATAGCTTACCTTCATCGGAAAATACAGCAGAAACAGCTAAAACAGACTTAAATCACTAGTAAACAAACCATAATCAGCCAAAGTAACCCTTTGCAACAACATTAGCCAAACTAAGAACTCACAAAACTCAAGGGATCAAACCATGTTAAAATATAGCAGGAAAAAACCCCATTTTGATTTCATTAACCATATTAAAATACAGACATTACCAACTTACATCACTAGAAAACGAACCATAATCAACCAAAATAACACTTTAAAACAGCACTAGCCAAAACAAGAACTTACAAAAACTATAATAAAAAGTGAACTTGGACTATATATACATAATAATAGCTCAAATTATCAGAAAATACTGCATAAACCACCAAAAAGAGCAGGAAAACAACCCCATTTTGATTTCATTAAACCCCACCTCAGAAAAATGATAACCATAGTCCATATTAAAATACAGACATTACCACCTTACATCACTATAATCAACCAAAACAACACTTTAAAACAGCACTAGACCAAAACAAGAACTTACAAAAACTATAATAATAGCTTACCTTCATCAGCAAATACCGAAGAAACAGTTAAAAACAGCAAGAAAAGCAAAGATTTATTAGTTTCATTAAACCCCACTTCAGAAAAATGAGAAGTATGTAGAGAATAGAGAGGAAGAAAGAAAAGCAAAGGGAAGGGGAAATAAAGTGTAAATAGTGGAAAAAAGAAATGGAATGGGAAGTGAATATTGAATGGAAAACAGACTCTCAGGAGAGAAACAAAGAAGAAGAGTGAGGTGAAAAGGTATTTAATTTACTAGAAACATAGTGTGTGTTTTTGCATCAATGTCACGTCAGAAATTGATCCTACGGTCAAGAATCCACCATATCATAACTTAATACCATCAAATTCAATACATGATCAACCCCTTAATACTCTTCAACTCCTAATAAAGTATTTCAACTTTAGATTTAATTTTTTTTAAATTACGTATATTCTCGTTCGTTCATTATTAGTTAAATAAACAACATAAAATATGTAATCTCATTTAATCATACGATTCCCTTCAATAATTCATAAAATCTCATATATTTTTTCTACTTGAGGTTGATGCATATAATTATAGGAGATAAAATATTTTATAGGTTAAATTAACTACATAATAGATAAATGAAAACACGCACAAACTTTTTCAAAATTTGAACTTCATTTGTTCAATTGAAGCACTTCATGAGGAGTTGAAGTGTTCAATTAAAATAAGGCTTAACTTGAGTGTCTAAATGAAAATTTTGACAAATTTAAAGAGTTGGCTATGTATTAAGACAATTAAATTAATATCTTATATATATTTAAGAAATTATTAAGATGAAATACGTGTTTAAACCAAAATCACAAAATCGATTGAATATGTAGTCGAGAACCAAAGTCACCGAGGTTCGCTGATCCAAGTTTGAAGTTTGAACTATGTTAATAAGTGCTTTATTTTAAATGCGAAATTTTTCACGTGAATTCAAATTTAATCGTAGTCTCTAATATCTAAATGGAAAACAAACTCACCTCATGTGACTCGCTTTGTGTGTTTTTTAACTCTCGTCAAATCTTGTTAATCATTACCCCGAAACCAACTCAGCTATATCCAATGTTTCAAATCTTAATTTAAGTTAGATAGATTCACTAATTGAATATTTTTAGTCTTTGTAAGACTTATTGAGCAGCGTTACATGTTATTTTATCGAAAGAGTTCTGCATACTGATGTTTATATTAGTAGAAATGATTTCAAGATTTTAAGTTTGTGTGTTTTGTATTTTATGATATGATAATTTATCGTTCGAGATAAATTATATTATTGATATAAATATAAAATTTGAGTCAAAGATATTAAATTTTGTTTAACTTCAGAACATGATAGCTTCCACTGGTATATCAAACCATAAATGCATGATATAAACCGTGACGGCACTTCAACCTGCTTCTCATGATAATTTAAAATGGTCAAGATCGAATCCCGCCCACGCAGAGCGGGGTTACTGAAATAAATGGCGCCTCTCGCATAGCAGGCAGAGCTGCCTAACTTTTCAAACCAGCTGAGCTTACTAACATTAACTCCTCACAATTTGTTCTGATCAGAGGGTTCTCGGGTGAGATCCACCTTATTGAAAAATAAATGCATGATATGTGCTTAAATTATGATCACTTAACTACATTAACTGCTAAATTTTTCATCTCTAATCACTTAATTATAGTAAATTAATATAATTTGACTTAACATCATATGTTAATTCTTTCTCTCCCGTGTTTGTAGAGGGTATATAACAAGTACTTAAAGGAATAATTAAATAACATTCAAGTTGATTAATCCGAACGTTATTAAAATAGCAACAAGTGAGATATAGAGATGGTCCGATTTAATCTGAATATTAATATTAAAAAAATGTGAAGCGACCATAATTAATTTTACATTAATAGTAATTTTTCACATCACAATGCAAACAAAGTAATTTTAGTAAATTGAAGAGAAAAAGGGAAAACAAACAAAAGCATCACTTTATGGGTAGCCGTTATAGGCTAGCTATTAAATTTATCATGTTATGTTTGTTTGTTTGTGTTTATGAATGCTATTTTGACATGTAAATGCTAGACTAGATCAGAGTTTGTAGACCAAAACAGACACAAATAGTGCAAAGCTAAAAATATTAAAAGTAAATAAAAAAAGAACTTTGTGGAAATAAATTAAATACCCCAACGGTCATATTCTTTAATATTTTACGATAACTACATATGTAACTGCAATTGTTTTCCCTTTCTCAAAGTTATATAGCTATGTTAACTTTCGAGGTACGAGTCAGAACCTTTCATGGGAAACTAATTTTACTTGTAATTAATTTCAAATTTAAAAATTTGAAGTTTATAAATTTGTATGATTTAAGTTGATATACAGTTATAATTGAGTTGATGGTCAAATATTTAGGATAATTATAACTATATGCAAATAAAAATATAATTAGCATTTTAAGTTTATGAGTTTTGAATTCTAGAAAGATAGTTTAATGATTATGAATAAATTATTTTGATATATTAAGAGTCGTTTAATATGAAAATTGTGAAAATTTTTTTAAAAAAAAATCAAGTGAAAAATAGAATTTAAAATTGAAGTTGTGTTTGACAATTAATACAAATTAGAGTTGTTTTGAATTTTTGTGGAGAATTTAGAGCGGAAGGAAATGAACTGCTGCATGTGACATTTCCATATTTAAATTAGTTCTTCCGCTTTAATTTATGCAGTCGCCCTAAACATTTTGCTTCAAAAAATGCTTCTAATTGTAAAGTTTGACTTAATCAGGCTATATTAAGACCAGAAATTATAAACATTTACGCTACTTAATACATTTTTCTGGTCTTATGCCAGATCACACTCGCATCTTGATCCAAAGACTTGACTCAATTTACGATCATGTTTTTCTTTTAATAAATTTCAAAACAAATATCTTACTATTCAAATGACATTTTGAATATTATATATGTAGTTAAGATTATTAAAATTTATAAATTTCTTTATTTTATTTTAAATTTTACCTAGTCAAACTAGTAAATACATAAACTAAAACGTATGGCGTATTAAAAATACCATTCTCGGGGAAGCAAAACGTTCAAAATCTAGCTAATAATGTCTGTCGAAACCCTACAAATCTATCCATCCTATTACAACCTCAATAAATTGGTCCAATCAAAGTCTTTTTCTTAATTTAAACTTTATGTCTCTAATAGAACATTCAGCACGGGGTCCTCATGTAGAATTGATAACTTCACAATGTTTGATTTCATGTAGTAAACTCCTTCATAAGTTATACTCCATGATGTTTAATATTGGAAACAAATATCGTATTATTAATTTAATAACCTATACATTTATACTCCTTGTATGAAATTTAATGAGGATGATGAGAATACTTGTGTTAAAGTACGTGGATATCAATAACAATGCCTTAAATTAGGTAATTTACACACAATAATGTAATTCATATATTATTGTTCACTACATAATAATTCAAATTTATTCATCATTGCATAACGATTCATACTTTTTATTTATCATTGCATAACAATACTTGCATTATTATCATTGCTTTGTATAACGATTCATACTTTATTTATCATTGCATAACAATACTTGCATTATTATCATCGCCTAAGAATTCATACTTATTTATCATTGCATAACAATACTTGCATTATTATCATCGCCTAAGAATTCATACTTTATTTATCATTGCATAACATTATTTGCATCATTATCATTGCCTAATAAACCCGTTTGGCTGTAGATATATTTTACTTTTTCACGGAAATTATTTTCACTTTTTTTAAAAAATGTTTGGTCATTAAATTTCAAATACAACTCACAATATGAAAAATATTTCAAACCTTGTTTTTATAATTTTTACTTTTTGTTCTTTCTTTTGGTCATTGCTTTTATCTTTTATTTTTTATTTTTATAAATTTGACCCCATATAGTAGATTCACCGATGAGTTTTAACTTGATTATATCATCGATTAAAGAAAGTCTATATAAAATTATAAATCATGTTTAATGTAATAGAAAATAATTGATGTGTGGTTTACGCACTCGTTATGTTTATTAATTTTAGTAGGTAGTTTTGTTAGTTTTCAAAATTGAAGGGTATAAATCATATTTTATATTTGTTAGAAAAATACATTCCAACAATCAAATATTATTTGCAAAATTATAACCAAACACAATTTAACTCAAAATTTCTAAAAAATGAAATTGTTTTTGGCTTCTGATTGCCAATGCCTACTAAGAATCCATATTTATTCATCATTGTATGACATCTATAAAAGTATTTAGTCATCTTTTATTATAATCTGTGTAACTAGACTGTGCAAAACCAAATGATCATGAAGTATATGGACATAATGCTAGATATACTAGTATACGAGTATCCACTACGTACATTCAACTGGCACTGCAGTTACATAATAATTTTCTTAAAACTACGTGAAAGAATTAATCTCTATTCTATATGAAGAATAATTATACACTTATGTAATAATACATGCAGTTTACCACTATTACGATAAGCACTAATATAATATATACCAAATATATATAATTAAAACTCACTGTCACTTTAAACAGCTTTTGAAACCTGGTCAAGGCAAGCGCTGGGGTCTTGGAGCCTCATTTAACACACACCAGTAGTCATAGCTAAAGGTCTTCGTGACGAACTCGCTCTCTAAAATCTTCAAAAGGACTGAGAAGACTTTTGTAAAGATGTCTGCCATCTGATATCTCGGATAAAGTGACATGACGTAGTATCATACTTAACCTTAGCATTTACCTTCTCTCTAACAAAGTAAATACCCATCTCTGCTCGGTGTTACGCTGTCAGGTGCCGAATCGATTACCAGTAAAGGTAGATGACACTTATATTATCACAATACACCAAGGTAGCCTTCTGGTCATTAGGTGGCAATGAAGCTCAAAAGCAAATTCTCTAGAACCAACATGACTCGTGAAACCACATCGCTACCCCTCTCGACACTTACCTCCATTTCAACGGAACGTGGGAAAGCGTGGAATTGACGCCGCGTATCGGGCAATGTGTTACACCCCCTGTAAGTCCAAGAGCATGGCGTAGTAAGAGAATGTACGAAGCGAATCAAGACTGGAAATTAGTACGTGCGAAGAATTGTTTTTCCGACGGAAAATCTTCCGAACGCTGGAAGGAAAAACGCTCATTGGCTGCCGAAAGTATCGATTCTCAAATGTATTATTTAAGAGTAATGGAACTCTAACCTTGGCGGAAATTTATTTTAATGATTTGGTCACCGCCGGGCGCTTAATTGAGGAATTTTACGCCGCGTTTAAAGGGGCCCACGAGGGTTACGGAATTTCCATGGACTTAACGAGAGTGGCGGACACGCGGTGCACCCTACACGGCGGTCTCGGACGAAAATATTAGGGGTAAAATGGTCATTGACCATGGTAGAAGATAAGTCTTCAAAGCTTCGGATATATTCACCAAAAGTCAACTTGCACACTGTGGATCGATCCACGTGATTTTCTATCAATAGCCCACCCATTTGTTTAAGCTCCAAGCCATCCAACGTAAGTTATATAAGCTCTGTTACACAGCGCAAAGACTTGTCTTCAACACTTAGAAAATTAGAAACCTTGCCTTTGGTCCCCTAACTTGCTCCTCGCGCTTGCACCATCTCACTAGAAAAATTAGTAGCTTCGATCTCTTTGTTCACAAAAGACTGCAACCCAATGTCCCTAAGGGTATTATAAGCTGATATCTCAATAGAAAGATTTCGGAAAACGACGCTTGTTTTAGTCGCAAGGCGGAAAACTTACGAGTTCTTTCAACTTCGAGTCGAACTTGAATCATGGGTCTCTTCATAAGGCTATGAAGGAGTTCCCTGCTGGATTGTGAACATATGCATGAAATGAGCTCAAGAATTTCATCGCTAAGGCGACTTTGAATCTTGGAATTTCTAAGTATTTATAAAGGTATAATCTGGCTCGCTTTGTGAGCTTTAAGATTACTTATCACTGTATGGAGGCTAGCGGGATATTCAGTGCTATGTAGATGTTTAGTACGAAGTTTGATTAGTATATCGCTATCGGAACCCTAATCCAAAATCTGTGCATACGCTTAGCCCTCCAAGACATAATTCAAGTCAATATTAGTTTGCTCGCCACGTATTGTAAGATAAAGCAAGGAAACTGTAGTCATTGGGGTTTGTTATTGGGCTATATAAATGCATGTTAGGACCTTAGAACTGGAATCGGGAAAAGTGATTGGAAAAGACTTAATCGTGGTTACGTAAGTCGCGAGAATGGCTTGCCACGAGCTGAGCATTAAACTACTTCATGTAATCGCTGGGCTGAACACCTTACACGTAAAAGATATAGTCAAGCGTAATCCCTTTCTGTTCGTTGCCTGCCGGCAGTTGTTTTCCGAAAGCCTTAAATGCGGGTGTCGGTCGTTATCAGTGTATTCGCCTTGAAAAAGGTGTGCGTGCGAGTATGAAAACAAAGGAAAATACATGCCATTTTCCGTAGACCAGAGACCGTGATAATTTAGTATTATTCTGACGTTGTGAGACTAGAAGTCAGAGAATTGTTTAGACCATTGAGTAGTTGACACTTCACTATGATTTACAGATTCAATAGCTTGTGTATTTTAGCTAGTACAAAGTGGGAACCATCTCCTTCTAGCATGATTCTCAAGAGGTTAGCACATCTCTACTTCCAAAACGATCCATTCCGGTTGTATTTGGATTGGCCAAAAGAAATCGCTCGATGACTCCTTTGATT